>OLMO02000273.1:1677328-1715411 GCA_900291935.2 Cassiopea xamachana
TTTAATGGACATAATTGTGACAGTAATACATTGACATTATTATTTCTATTTCCATTTGTTTATTGTAATTATATTATAATCATCATATATCACACAATCATCAGCAATATCATCAAAACATTACTACCATGATTACTATCATACTTACTACTACCAAATTCAATATCACCCAATAACAGTTGCTAAAAGCAAATACTATAGATATATATTAAAAAATCAAGCTACCTGATTATTATAAATTTTTCAGGATCACTTTGGTCATGTCCTGTTTCCTCCCATCTGTCTTTGATATATGTTGCTATAGTAACAGCTTTTGACTCCACTGGCCAATTCAATGAAAGGCCATCAAGACCTATGCATGCATGACATGATTTTCTGTCATCTTCAAACAATAATGGAACAAAATGAGTCACATATGCCTTCTATATATGTCTACATATCAATGGAATGGGCAAGATGTATTGCACAATGGCTGACACAAAATGGACAAAGATTGCTCAAACTCTACTCAAACCTCTCTGCATGCTCTACTCAAGTCAAGGCTACAGCATACAAAACATTAGTAAGACCAAAGCTCACATATGCGTCATCAGTATGGGACCCCCATCATAAAAACAAAATTGAACAGCTGGAAAAAGTTCAAAGAAAAGCTGCCAAATGGGCAATGAATCAGTACAGCTTGACGGCTAGTGTCTCAGACTTTCTACGTCAACTGAAATGGCCACCTCTACATCAACGACGGCTATGTGCACGGCTTGTAATAATGTTTAGAATAAAAAATAATGATATTGCAATCACACTTCCATCCTACATTATAATGCCAACAATACGAACAACGAGATCCCTATCTTCAGGGGCATGGAGACCCATCCAGATGAGCACAACATGTGACAACTACAAATTTTTTCCACGAACGATTGTAGACTGGAACCGACTCCCAAATGAAATAATTATGATAGAAGACCTGGAATGATTCAAAGCCGCAATAGCAAGCCATGTACTTACATACTGAAATGACAAAAATTGTTTTTAGGTATAAATATAAGATTGAAATAACATATTTTAAAGAATAATGTAAATAGTGTTTTTACGTAAAAGAGTAAAATGACGTATAAAAAAATTTTTCCTTGGTTTACTGCACAATGTGATGATGTGATTAGGAGAACTATGAAATGTAGTATGCCTTGGATGAAAGTTCTGACATGGCAAGTCGCTTGCTGTGTTGTTATTCTTCACTGGTAGGGGTGGATGGAGTGTTACTCTTTTTTGAGTGAGTTTGCTTCTTATTCTTGCTGACATTTCTCCAATCTTCACATTTTGTAGTGGCCAATTTATAATTTCTGTTATTTATTTGAGCAAAATGCTTTATGTGATGCTCAGTATTGGCGTTAAAGTTAAAGATTGCCACAGAACAGACAACTAGGGAAGGAAAAACATAGAGAGGAAGGTCTAAAAGAAGACTATAATATAGAGGAGAAAGTTTGGAAGAGTTCGGTTTAAATAAATAAATGAATAAAAATACATAGATATATCAAGAAATAAATAAATCATTGAGGTGTTCTGGTAGGAAAACCATTTTAACAGAGAGCTTGATTCTACCTGATTTCTTGCTGCTATCCTTACAGCAATGCTCCACCTCAGCTTTCAAATGCAGCTCATTATCCTTCAGTGGTGGGGAGTTTGTGATTATCCTTAGATTCCCGGATGGGGAATTGTCAAACTGCAAGAACAAGCAAGACAGTAGAATGTTAATTTCATGATATTCAAAACTTTAATATCAAACACCTGTAATGGGGAGGGCTAGTATGAAATTATACGGTCACTCATTCAATAATTAAATCAATTAATTACAGCGTATATTATTTTACTAAGATCAAATCAAATGAGCATAACTTTCTGAGATAGAAGGACTGCTGCACAAATCAGCTGCTTTACCTCCAAGTATGCTTTGTTACCCACAAGTTGCACCAAAACATAAACTACTATTAACAAGGCAGTAATATAATATGCTACTCCCAACGATTTCTCTTTAAGTACTACGTATTTACATGTCGTATAATGAAAGTATGTCATTGTGACAAATTAATATAGACGATCTCATTCTGAGGTTGTACAGAAACGAGGCAAAGTCCCTTGGATCAACTTCCAAGAAAACGCTGAGGTTAAGCAAGAGAAAGAGAGGTATACGAAATAAAATCCAAGGTTCCTAGCCTATGTCTTTATGTTCTGGAGTTCCAAGCACCTTGGAGGACTGCAATTAGGATTACTGATGACAACTGAAGACTCTAGCACAAGTGGCGAGCAAGTTGCTACTGGTGGTGAGCCAATTTTGGTGAGTGGAAGTAAGCTCTTCGTCCACCCTAATAAATTTTATGGGTATCCAAACGACGACGTGATCAACTGGTTTAGTTCATTGAAAAGTATTGCAAGGGGAAATGAATGGTCAAACGATAAATGTTGGAGGATGATTTCGGCGTATCTGAGAAGTCTTGTTGGTGACCACTTTGAAAAGATGCAGGAGGGGGACAAGTCAAATTACAGAACAACAAAGGCATGTCTTACCGAGAGATTCAGTCCTGCGGACATATGGAGATCGGCATATAGTAGTTTGGTCGGTAGGAAGCAGGGGAAGCATGATTCCGTGAATGAGTTCACCTCTGTAATCCAACAGTTGGTGTCAAGTTCCTTTGCTAGTAACGTTGACAGCGAGGTGGTGGAAATGACAGCGAGAGAGCATTTCATTTTAGGATTAAAACCAACATTGATGAGAAGGATGACAAATGGCTGACAGGACGACGCAATCCGTGTGGCCTTGCAGGAAGAAAGTCTAGAGAAGACCTGTGGACAGGAACAGGTGCATGCAGTTTGGGGCAGCCAACAAAATAGTCAAATGACAGAGGTCATCGGGTTATTGACGAAATTGTTGCAGAAAAATGACACTTCAGGTATTACAAAGTTTAGAAGTAAACATTTTAAATGCCGTAGAAAAGATTTTCTGGAGAAGGTTGCCTAATTTGTAATATTTTTAATAAGCTGGGATGTATTGAAAGGTCTTGTTGGGTAAGATAACCTACGTTAAAAACTGGTGCCAAAGTAAAATCGTATTCGGAAAACTAATACTTGCTACTGCTTATAGAGGTGAGATAGCAGGGGTTCTTTCAAACCCACTACCAGTAGTTAATAATAACATGGTGAGTCCAGTTGATGAGTCATGTAAAATAATAACACTTCAAATATTGTTGATTGAGAGGGCCTACCTAGCAGTGAAAAGAGGTATTGCTTTTTGGCCCTTTGAGTATTATAGAAGGCTTTATTAGTGAACGTCCTGCAAAATTCTTAGTTGATACAGCTGCATCAATGACCATTGTCAATGAATCATTTCAATGTAAGAATATGCCCAATATCCCTTTGCATCCTGGGCAAGTGAATACTACATCAGTTACAGGTGACCCCATGCACTTTACAGGTATTTTCTCTGCATCCCTTAGGATAGGCAGTAATGTAGCATTCCATGATTTTTGTGTTACTTTGGGATTTCAGCATAATTGTATCTTAGGGAAAGATTTCCTTACAAGGGAAGGCATAACCCTAGACATATCACATCGTATGTTGAAATGGAATACTGAGTTCACAGCAATGGTAAATGATGGACAAGAGGTAGCTTGGGGAATTTCTTTAGTAGATAAACTGGAAATTCTGCCTCAGTCAGAACTTGTTGCTTTGTTACCAATAGGAACAGGATGTTCCATTGGATTGATTGAAGTAGATGGATTACTATATCTATCTTCGAATATTTATGCTGCTAGGTCTATCATTAGAGCAGAGCCAGAGGAAATCCCTGTCAGGTTGGTTAATCCTAGCTACAATACTGCAACCCTAGATCCTAGTGTGAAGATAGGTACAGTGATGTCAATCACAGATGTTGCTACTGTTAGAAACCTTGAATGAACAAATGCAATGTAAATATCTCAATCTAGAATAAAACACAACCTCATAACATAGCAGGCCTAACAGTGATACATATGAAAAACGTGGCTAGCACAAGGAGGTCATGTAACCAGATACAACAATACAAAACAGTAAGACAATAGACAATTGTGTTGGTATCATAACTAGTCCAATACTCCCACTTGATACCTACACTATTGTTAATAAGTACAATAGTTCGGATCAATCAAAAGATATCAATTTCTGGTAAGTCCTATCATGTCTCTAAATTTTTCAAATTTAACTTTAGCAAGTCCTTTTGTCAGCATATCATCCACCATTATTTCAGTTGAACAGTACTTCACTTCAGTTTGTTTGCCAGCAACCTTCTCCCTCACGAAATGGTATGAAGTGTCTAGGTGTTTTGTCCTACTATGGAATTTAGGGTTCTTTGATAGCTCAATTGCACTTTGGCTATCTTCAAACAAAACAGTAGGTTTCCTTGGTGCAAATCCGAGATCTTGAAGGAGCCTTCTTATCTATATCAATGCTTGGCTTGATGCACTAGGAACAGTATATTCAGCCTCAGTGGAAGACTTTGCAATGCTTAATTGCCTTTTGCTACTCCAACTTATTGTGCATCCATTTATTTAAAATACATAGCCTGAAGTTGATCTCCTTGTATTCAAATCTCCTCCCCAATTTGCAGCAGAATATCCACATAGTGTGATTTCCTTTTCATTAGCTGAATACTGCAACAGTAGTCAAGTGTTCGTTTAATATAATGTAGGACTTGTTTTATACCTTCCTAGTGTTGCTTTCCAGGCTTAGCCATAAACTGAGAAAGAAGCTAACCGCTGCAGCAATGTCAGGATGTTTTGCAGTGCTAGTATATGTCAGACAGCCAATAATCATTTGATATCTTTGTGCATCTATTGGTGTGCCACAATCTGAGAGTTTTTCAAGCTTTCTCCCAGGCTCAAGGGGTGTGGAAACTTGCTCACAATTTTCCATTTTAAATCTTTTCAATACTCCTTCTAGATATTTAGGCTGGCTAATAGTTAGTGTTCTTTCTTTTCGATCTCTTTGAATCAACATTCCAAGGATAAAATGTACCTCTTCTAGATCAGAAATTTTAAATCTTTTACTCAATGATTCCTTTGCTCTTGCCACCATATTAGTGCTGTTTGACATCAACAGGATATCATCCAGAAAGAGTGCTAAAACCACAAAGTTTATCTTGCCATTGACATCTTTCAGAGTTTTTACATACAAGCATGAATCTGCGCCACTCATCTTAAATCCATTTAATTTGAGGAATTCATCAATGGCAATATTCCAGCATCTTGCTGCTTGCTTTAACCCGTATATACTTTTTCCTAACTTGCAAACCTATTCACGTTTCTCTCTGTCATCATAGCCATTTGGTTGCTTTATATAGATGTCAGCATCAAGTGTTCCATGCAAAAAAGCTGTTCTCACATCCATTTGATGTACTTCTAAATCAAGTTTGTTTGCTAGAGCAAGTGATGATCTGACAGCAGTGTATCGTAGAACTGGTGCAAATACCTCCTGATAATCAACGCTCTGTTCTTGAGTGAAACTGTGAGTGATAAGTCTAGCCTTAAATTGATCAAGTGATCCTTCTGATTTTCTTTTAACTTTGAATATCCAGTGGCACCCCACAATATTTGCATTCTTTGGGGCTGGAACTAAGTCCTATGTCTTGTTGTTTTGTAGGGAAGAAAGTTCAGTATCTGTTGTTTCTTCCCATTTAATTGAATATTCCCCATTCCAGGCTTCATAAAGGCTCTTAGGCTCATCAATGTTAGCAGTAAGTATGTCAGATATAAAACAAAAATCAGCTTCTTGTTCAATTAACCTTTGAGGTGCCTTTCTCTGTCTTTTCTTTGGCAAATTCTCTAGTTGTCTTAGAAACCTTTGCTCATAATTTTCTCCCACTGGAGCATTATCTCTCATATTTCTGGCCTGCAACTCCATTCTCTGCTTTGTGTTCATCAAGCAAAATATCATGATCAATAATCAAAACATCTGAATGTGACAGCTCTCTCTCTTTGAAATTATAAAACTTTCCTTCATCAAATATTACATCTCTACTACAGAGAAAACGTTTGACAACAGGATCATAGAGTTTGAAACCCTTTGTCCCTTCAGGATAACCAACAAGTATGGCTTTTCTTGATTTCATGTCAAACTTCTTTCTTGCCTGAAACCAATGTGTACATGAGCAATACATTCAAATATTTTCAGGTTTGATACATTTGGATTTACACCAAACATACATTCATAAGGCGTTTCTTCTTTCAAAGCCACTGTAGGACTTCTATTCTTCAAATAGACAGCTGTATTTACAGCTTCTGCCCAGAATTCTTTAGGCACTTTTGAGAAATGAATCATGGATCTGGCAGATTCAAAAATGGGACAATTCATCCATTCAGCAAGTCCATTCTGAGCTGGGTTGTATGGTACTGTTGTTTCATGCTTTATGCCTTGTTCTTTCAAGTAATCAGAAATGGCATGTGAGCAATATTCCCCTCCATTGTTGCTTCTTAGTACTTTAACACGCTTTCCAGTAATATTTGTCATTAGACTGACAAATTCCTTGAATTTACTCAAGGCGTCAGACTTCTGTTTCAGATGGTAAACACATACATAGCGCCAAAAATCATAAATAAATGTACTGAAGTACTTTGAACCACCAATTGAATCCATGTTCATTGGGCCACATATATCAGTGTGAATTGTCTGTAGGACATCAGTGGTACATGATTATGAACTCTTAGGATAGGGCAATCTGTGCTGTTTTCCCTTCATACAGCCTTCACAAACTGATTCCTTTGCATTTTTCTCAGTTCGCTCCAATCCATCAACCATGTCACAATTTGATGGTTTGACAAGATTATCAGCTCCTAAATGCCCATATCTGCAATACCAAAGATCTATATTAGAAGCTGTCTCAGCAGTGTTTGCATTTTCAGGAGAATACATCTTCAAGAATATTTTGTTCGATAGCAACGGCCAGCCTGTACAGTAGGGGTTGGCTCTCAGCAGTGTTTGCATTTTCAGGAGAATACATCTTCAGGAAGTACAGCTTGCCTGTCATATCTCCTATTCCCAGGACTTTAGAATTATGTTAGATCTCGCATATGTTTGCTTGAAATTCAGCAGTTGCACCACGGTTTGTCATAGCACGTACAGACAGCTATTTCTTCTCAAATCCGGAAAATACAGTACATCGTATATTGCAATCTTCTGTGGTTTTCTTTCAATATCAGTGGTTGATTGATACGTCCCTTTTCCAAATGCACGGATGGTCTGATTATCACCAAGGATGATATTACATGGCTGCTTAATTTCAACAAAATCTGGAAGTGCATTCCTATCATGCATCATAAATTGGAATGCCCCAGAGTCCATGATCCACAAAAATTTTGCTCATCCGAATCTTTACCAGCTTATAAAGCTTCTTCACAGATGGCTTTACTATCGAATGTTTACTCACTCATGTGTGCAGACTCAGCATTCTTCTACTTATTTCCATGGACATTGGGGCTCTTCTTCTTCTTTGGGCAGTCTCTCGCAAAATTCCCTCATTCTTTACAATAGTGACTCATGCCAGTGAAAGATTGTGCTTGAAAAGATGTCTCTGGTTTATCAGGATGCATAGAATAAGTGCATCCTCGATTTCCTCTTCCCTGCCTGCTGTTAAAGGTATGCTTTGCAGATAAAGCGTCTCCTGAGCTTTTAACCTCACAATTATCTGACTTTCGGCCAAACTCATTTAGCAACGTCGCTTTCACGTTATCAAATGATAAATTCGTTTCTCTAACAGCATCTAATGCTGCAATTAATGGCATAAAATCATCGGGCAAACTGGCCATTACAGTCATAGCTAGTTCTTTATCGTCAGTCTCAACGCCCATTTCACACAACTGATCATGCAAAGATTTAAGGTAATTTATATGCTCTAGCGTATTCCATTGTGCTGAAACTTGCAAGAGTAATACTTCTGTCTCAACCTTACCTTCTATAAAATTGAGTCACGAGCAAATTGATTCTTTAAAGCTTCCCACGCCTCTTTAGCTGTCTTCATGTCGCGGGTGTGGATTTGTTGATGTAGGTCCAAGCTTTCTTGGCTTTCAAGCGAAAATTCCATGTTTCAGCTGCTCCAACATCAGCATTAGGAACAACAGTTGTACCATCTGCATGTTCGAACAAATCACTGCTTCCCAAATACAATCTCATATTAAAAACTCATGATCTGTAATTGCCGTTATTTAACTTAGCAAACTTCAGAACATTTCCAGCAGACTCATCTAGCGAAGCCATTTCTACCACATAAATATCAATGAACCCTTAGCAAACACGTAGTCCTGGGCCCATAACTTGTTACAAATCTTGAATGAATGAACGCAGTGTAAATATCTCAATCTCGAATAAAACAAAACATCATAACATAACAGGCCTAACAACGATACATATGAAAAATGTAACTAGCACAAGGAAGTCATGTGACCAGATACAACAATACAAAACAGTAAAACAATAGACAATTGTATTGGTATCATAACTTGTCCAATAGCTACTAAGGCTGTAAACCATCATAGTAATCTAGCTATTGTTGAAGACTTAGATTTTTCATCAGCTGACATTACGTTTGACCAACAGGTTCTTTTACATGAGTTCTTAAACAAGTTTTCTGATGCTTTTGCCAAGTCTGACTCTAAATTAAGCCATACTGATATGTTAGAACACTCAATAGAGACATAAGGCCACCAACCCTTTTTTCATAGGCCCTATCACATTTGTGAGACACAGTGTAAAGTTTTAGACGTGCATGTTAAGGACATGACAGATATGGGGGTGATAAGACCATCTAAGAGCCCTTGGTCTAGTCCCATTGTTTTAGTAGGGGAAAAAGATGGCAGCACTAGATTTTGTGTTGATTATCACAAACTTGATTCTATAAAGACCAGCTTCCATTAGAGTGCATTCATTTGTGCAAACACTGCGCCTGGAAATTGACAAAGGTTCAACTCCCATACAATCACCTCCCGCCTTAGTATTTTCTTGCTGCACATGCCTGAGAGTTTAGCGCAGTGCCCTCACGATCAAAAGCACTGCAGTGGACATGCAGTTGGCCTTTATGCACAAGGATATTTACCCACTGCCGCTTATAGATGAAGCTTAGATACTTTAGGTGGCGCATAATATTTTACCACCTTAGACCTAGCGTCTGGTTATTGGAAATTACCAGTTAAGGAGGAAGATATGCATAAAATTGCGTTTATTACCTCAGGTACTAGGAATTCATTATGAGAACCTACTGTCACGCCTTTTGGGCTCTGCAGAGCACTAGCATCTTTTCAACACTTAATGGAGATCTTTCTTGCTGGCTTAACTTCGGAATCAGGTCTTGTCTATGAAATTGTCGTTTTTCGAACTTTTGATGAGCACTTTGCAAGGCTGGAATTTGTTCTTTCGCGCATATGCTATGGAGGCCTGCAGCTGAAGGTTAAGAAATGTACAGTTTGCGCACCCAAGGTTAAATACTTAGGTCACATTGTTCAAGGACGGTTTGCGTCCAGATGACAGTAAGTTTAAATAATTTCCCCATTCCACAAGTTCTTACACAGCTTATGTCTTTTCTTGATTTAGTCAGTTATTATAGACAATTTATCGAAGACTTTCCATGCATGCAGAACCGTTATTCCACTTACGCAAGAAGAATGTACCACTTGCATGGGGACATGATGAGGAGAAAGCCTTTTCTTATATATGAAGAAAGTGCCTACCTCTTCCCTAATACTGCAGTTCCCGGATTTTAATTTGCCTTTTTATGTACAGACTGATGCCAGTGGCAAGGAATTTGGTGCAGTATTAATACAAATTCACAACGGTACAGAAGTGGTAGTTGCTTATGATAGTAAAGAAGCAAGTTCTTCACAAATAAACTGGTTTACCATAGAAAAGGAAGCATTCACAGTAATCTGGTCGGTTCAAAATTTTAGGCATTATTTGTAATGTCGATCTTTTACCATCTATACGAACTATTGTAGGACTAACCCCCATTGTTATGCATTATTATTATGCAATACCTTTTTGTATATATTTATGCTTTTGTAATCCTTACTCATTCTGTGATAGTTCTCAATCGACAAGTAAGTAGAAGTATTTTCTCTGAGCTTCGACTGCAGCTACATACTATCACAGAATTACTATCGGGTCATTCCATGCCAACTGTAACCAAAAAAGTACAATTTTCTGAGGCAATACTCTTGGAATGCATTGAAACTCTCAAAATTGACTACAAACTGCTAAAATATAACATTGCAAAAACAATTTTTGACTTTGGTCAAACGATTTAGGTTTTGCGGTAGGTCAAAGTTTTAACCTTTGCCGTCACCCACAACTCCCTATAATTTTGTAATTTCTTCTATGTTTGTCCTATGACAATGAAATTGGTATCAAATGGAAGCTTTTAGCCTATAGAAATCAAATATTTTATTTAGAAACATGTTAAATCTAAAAGAGCTACAGTAAAACTTGTTTCTTTCTTTTGACCTTTGACCCCGCCCGGGCAGCAATTTGAAAATTCAAAATTTTGTGATAAAATTTTAGATGTACATTTTTTGCATCTTCTGTGAAAGTTTCAGAGTGGGGTGAGCCTGGGATTGACAGCTAGCCCTCCTCAAACAACCTGTAGTCACGAATCATGAACATCATGTAGCTGAAATTTTGAAGCTTAAGTACTCACTATGGTAGTTAGAATACTGCAAGGTGATACTGCAAGGTGATGCATTGGTTTTCTAATCAACTATTATTGTTTTCAAGTAAAGTTATGAGTATAGTTTTCAACAGATGACTGCTAATACCTTGACAAATGAGGAACGTTCATTATTTATTTAGAAGAAAGTGTACATTATACGTTGTTTGCTGTATGGCTCTCAGCCAAAGCAAACAACTTCAAATGACTTCTTGAGGAATCTGACGCAATGTTCATAGTTCAGCTAATTTCCCATCAAAAATTAACCACTCAGACAATATTGCATTTCAAAGGCCACAGTTTCACACTTCATAATCATAGCTTGTTGAAAATTGTTCAAGTCCCTACATTGTAAGATCACAGTGATGCTATATGAAATTCTGGCTGAGTATTCATCATTCGTTCATTTGCACTCACTCAATCAGGTTCATTTAATTTTGTTGCTGTACTTCATTTCTACCACCCAATGACTGCATAAAATGAAAGTTTAGTTCTCTTTGGGAAATACCAGAAATATTGCTGTGACCCTTTCAAAGAGCACAAAAGTAGGAGAGCAAAGGATTTGAGGAATGTTACAGATAGGCAAGCACAGGAGCATCCATCATTGGTATCAATTGGAGAGAAAATATGCTCCAATTGCCGTAAAAGATTAGGAACTCTTTCTCCATAAACTGAAACTGAATCGTCGAGTAATGAGCAACAAGAACAGCAAGGCTGTGATGATTCATTTACTTATGTTCAGTCTTTTACATCATCAGAGGTTGAACTGAGCTCCCTCAATACATCCTTAGAATTAATAGGGGCCAGCTCATTCAAGAAATACAGGGCCCAAACGGAAGGTTCATATGTTCTGAAGAAAATGCAAAAAATACAGGATGCCTTATCACAAAAGAGTGATGTTGTATGTGGACCATCAAAACAGTGGGAGATGGAAGAAGAAGAAGCCCTATCCAATGCAAGAAGTTCTGACTTCTTTAGATTCAGAAGTATTAAAACACATTAAGTAGGAGCCAAAAAATAACTAATCTAACAATATTTGCAAACACTTTGAGTCAAAGGAGGATAATGGAAAGTTTGGTTGTTCTCAAAGAATGGCTACTCAAGCTAAACATCTCGCTATTGAGAAAGGAATTCTGTCTACTCCAAATCCAAAGGTAGGTAGTGGATTGGAGCCAGATACTGTTGAATCAGTGAAAAAATTTTTACAAGGACGAGATCAGTAGAGTGATGCCAGGGAAAAAGGATATTGGAAATCGAAACATCACTGGGTAAGTCAGACACTTCATTAGACTTAATTACACATAATGAACAACAGGGAACCCAAAGATACTATGTCACACCAGGGGGAAATGCTCCCACAATGTTTGAAACTCTCAAATGGGATCGTTGTAGAATCCACCCCATATTTCAATGCAACTCTAGCACCTGTAATGGGAATGACCCAATTCATAGGAGGTATGACCAATGGTTTACCCAGGGCAAGAGTCATGTCGACAGACATGCCATTGGGGGGCCCCTTGTACGTTACAGGTGGGATTCTTGCATTGAATGTAAATTATGGCTCTGCTGCTCGTGTATCTACAAGTGCATCCACGGCAACATCCTGCCTGAGCCACTACCCTCAAACAGGGACTGTCAGTGCTACACAACCAAAATCTGCATTAAGCACATGGAACGATTTAAGCACCTCAGATACGTATTTTCCACCTTTAGGAGAAAATACAATCAGGTACACAAGCACACAAAGCGCATCAAATCAACCGCAAATTCCACCACCCCCCTACAATCCTGGGGGGATATACCAGACAAATAATCCCATTGGAGGGTTTCAAACAGGTACTTTTGAGAGTTATAGATATAGGCCGTATTATAACAGTAATGAAGCGCGCGGCGAAACACAAGGAAGAGAGAAAAGGTATAAACGCTGGATACTAACATGTAACGGCACAGAACAAGACCTCTTCTCTCTTAATAATAGTCTTAAGGAAATATCAACACATTCAGTAATAAAGTTTATAGTCACCGCAGTAGAACCAAATAGCGTTGGCAAACTACACTTGCACTGTTATCTCCACTTAAAAGACAGATTCTCACCTGAGAATCTGGAAGTAATGTATCCCTTCCTACATGGATGTAACTTTCGCAGCATAGGAGATGCAAATTCATGGGAGGCGGAAGAATACGTAAAAAAGAAGGGAGAATACTGGGAGGCAGGGGAACCGTATAAACCGCCAACAAATGCTGCACAGGAAGGGAGAGGGCAAAAGAAAATGTCCATGAAAGAGGAGATAACATTGCTAGTAAAGAAACTGTCCACCAACGAGTGGACAGTTGAACAATGTATGAAGCACAACGTTAAGTTATGGATGGAGAAAGGGGATGCCATAACTAGAGCAGCAGGGGAGCTGCGCCTGTATGAAAGTAGGAGAAACTGGGTACAACCACCCCTCTGTAAATGACAGGCGCATGCTGACCATCAAATCCTCCAACAAGATGATAGAAAGATCCTTTTTGTAATCGACACAGTCGGGAATCGTGGAAAAACATGGTTCACGCAGTAGATGATGCGTAAACATGGAGCCATTATTTTCCATGATGCAGACATCACCACATGTGGATTCATGTGGCAGATGCAAAATATAGTATTATTCGACATCCTAAGAAGTGGCATCCCCTGCTACTCCACAGTAGAACAATTTAAAAACGGCCATGTCATATCTCAAAAGCACCTATGCCAAACTAAATCACAAATGAACATGAAAGTGGCCATGTTCCTAAACCATCATCCACATTGCGAACAGTTCTTAAGTGCTGACAGCATACAGATACTAGACCTAGACATGGAACAACAGTTCGAGCCAGTACAGAAACGAATAACAGACTATACCATAAAATCACCAAAATCACCAACAGAATCAATAGCTGAGTCACTAAAATCAACCTCCACAACAAAGTCACTAGAACGAGCATACAAACTACTAGAACTTGATGAAGAACTAGAACAAGAGGACATAAGACATGACAACGCCACAACCATAGCATCACACTACCTAATACGAACTGCACAAGTATTCGGACCAATAGAAATGGAGGAGGTAGCAAAATTGGTTAAAGGGTATTTCAACATGTGCGAAGAGAACGGTGGAGCTGTGAACGTCAGAGAATGTGGACTAGCATGTATAGACAGCGACGACGAGGACATGCAAAGTGCACGACCAAAGACACCAGACAAAAAACCACCACTACCAGAACCAAACGCACCACAAAAAAAGAAGAGACTACCAACAACAGAGGAACAAATACAAGAATGGAAAGACGTCAAGAAAAACATAGCAGAGCTAATGGACAGCAACAAACATGCAGACAACATAAATCAAGGCTTCAAGAAGAAATCAGAAGAATACGACATGGCAGACGACATATTAGCAGAAGCATTACAAGAAGCACAAGAAGAACAAGACTTAGAAGCAGCACTACTAGAAGGGAACACTCAAGTGAACATACCATAAACTTTCATCAATATCTACCATTATTATTTTTCTTTGATCATAGACAAGATAAACACAAAAAAGGACTAGTTTCTTGCATACAATCTCATCAGCTGTCATCAAAGTCTACAATATAACATGATAATAAACTTAAAAACTAAATCTACTAGCAATAAAATCATCAACATCATTAGCAGAAGAGGATGGGGGGACATCATACTCCATACCAGAAGGGGGGACAATCCTCAGGAACAACCATCTCATCACCAACAACACCAGAGGCCGACCCAAGACCAAACAGATCCTCAATATCAAAATCACCATTAACATCACGGACAGGGCCAAGAGGTCGACCCTCAAAAGTACGATGCTTAAGGGAATTAACAATAGGCTCAGCTTCATTAGAACCATCGGGGGGCCACGAATACAAAACAGGAGCGTACTCACCAACACCAAGCTGATCAGTACCCCACTTATTCCAATAACTCTCCTTAGTAGCATAGGTATACGACTGAGGCTGAACAAGATCCCGCCCAAGAAGAGGGGTACCATCACAATCAGTCATACCACCAGTATTAAACACAGCACATGTCCTATTTAACACACCAGGCAACCCACTAGCACCACGATGGGCAGTAGTAGGCTCCATAAACTCAAGCTCACACCCAACATCCATACGATAATACGTAGACAAAAAATGAGAATTCATCAAACCCTCAACATTAAGACACCACCACATCTCAGGGGGCTTAGAGGTAGCAAAATATTCAGGATGATCATTACCAGAGCGCCACTTACGCCTAATATTCCAAACCTTAAAAACAGACCCACGATATTTCTTAACAGGAAAATCATGCTCAAACTCAGGCAAACGATAAAACTTATCAAGCTGGGGACATAGCAATGTAAAATAATTCTGAGGCATCTTATCAGTACAACAAGAAAGGTTATAAGAACCAGAATACTCATACAAATAATCAAGTCTATGCTTTTGATACGCATAATGAACAGAATGAGTGTTATAATCAGGAGACTGTCCAATACCAATAATGTTATGACCAGGATAAATAGTCTGCTTCCAACCTTCACCATCATTCTGATTCCACTTCATAGTAAATCCCTTGAGAGCAGGTAGAGCATCAATCTGAGTAGAAGGATGAGACTGAACGTGTACAGCAAGAGGGCGAGACCAGCCATGATGCTCATTCTGACCATAAATATGCTCTCCATCCAAAAAACGGCAAATCTCAATATTTCGCTGCTGGGCAAGAAACGTCATATCATCGATAACTTGAACAGTAGTCTCAGAAGCATCAGCAGATGTAGGACGAACATCAACCACCATCAAATTAGACATTGTCCACCATATAGACTTAACACGATAGAACTGGAAGGTATGAAAATAACTCTGAACAACAGCAGGAAGACCCTTCACATAATGGTCATGATCTGAGAGGGTAGAATTGTGAGGATTCCAGACTTTCTGAGGCATACCGGCACACAAATAGATAAAGTTATTCTGATACGGAGTAAAATGAAAAGATCGACACCACGTATCACCAAATCCACTGTCCTTAGGAAACGGCTCAAAATGACGAGCAACAGCATCATCACTAGTAGAAAACGTAGGGCCAAAGGTACGATACCAGTTAGTCATAGATACACGAGCAGTACGCTCCCAGCCAGAATGGTGAAAGGAATTACCAGGTTCAGCAGCAGATTCTTCAGCAGGTTTAACTAACAAGTCCTCACTAGGTCTCTGATGATCAGCCATGATAATGTTCAATAAAGTGTAGTAATAGGTCCACGAGTATTGTGAAAGCAGCGCACAGTCTTGTTACGAGCAGACCTAGCAACGCCTTGACCGAGAAATGAACCATTTGTGCGAGGAACGGCCTTTATATCTCCGTCCAGAGAAGAGCGCTGCCAATTGAATAGCTTCATGGCCAAATTCTTTAATCTTATCAACAGGAGGTCTATATGGCCTTGAGCGTACCAAGGGGTTAAAGGTTGCAGCTTGGAATCCATGCGATTCCTTTGAAGAGCACGAGTGCGGTGCCACGCCTGAATAACGCCCGAGCACCGACTCAGCAAAGCTTGCGATTTGGTCTGACCGATCGATGTGCTGGGAGGCATCGTAGGCTGCTTTAGACAAGCCCAATACAACTTGCCCAGTATCGGAGCGGAGAAGACGAGACTGAGAAGATCAAAAACAAAATTCCAGAAAGATGAGACAATATCTAAAAATAACTTAAATATTTTAGATTCCAAATTAAATTAATTCACATTCCAAGAATTCCAGACAAAGTCCTAGACAGATTAAATTTAGAATTAATTATCATAGATTATCTAAACAATAGAACAATAGATTAATTAAGAAAACAATGGAGCCTACTATCCTATGTATGTATGTATGTATGTATGTATGTATGTATGTATGTATGTATGTATGTATGTATGTATGTATGTATGTATGTATGTATGTATGTATGTATGTATGAATGTATGTAACAAGGACTGTATGTATACTTATGTATGTATGTATGTATACATATGTATTTATGTATGTATGTATGTATACGTATGTATGCATAAGTATGTATGTATATGTATATATAAGTATGTATGTATACATATGTATGTATAAGTATGTATGTAACATAAGTAACACTCTCAGCGTAATTGTTAATCGACTCCCTAGTATTTTTAAGTGTTAAAAAATACTAGGGAGTTGATTGCTGCTTGATTCACCAGAATAAAAGCTCTTTTCAGAGAAAGTGTAGCAAATTCGCGGCAATTTAACTTTAGAAAGCAACAACATCGCAAAATGCGTGACCACAGCTACTGAAATGCATTGCACGCGTGACGTAATTAAGTTAGTTGTCTATTATGGCGTGAGGCAGGTTTTCAAGAACTAACATTTGGAAATTGCACGAACATTGTTTTTGAAAGGTGATAAGGACAATTATGGCTCCGTGAAGCTTGAAGGGCGTGGCCTTGGAAGCATCAGTATGGAATGTCGATGAGTCCAATGGTTGAAATATCGTAGGCTCCTTGAGATTATTGATGTTTTGAACTGCATGTGTTAATGATGTCTCTGACAATGGAGACGTTGATATTGGCATTAGAATACGTTTTCCTGAAGAGGCAATCGGCAAAGAAAATGAAGAATCGCTAGATGAAATGTGAATAAGATCTATGCTTTCCGGTTTTAATGATTCAGGAGTGGTCTTTTCCGGTACGACAGTTGGAAACTTCGGTTAAGGATCTCTGTTCATCAGTTGATTTAATAGTTGATTTCAGATTTTCGATGGTGCTCTTCATAGATGTCATCATGCCAACAATATTTTATAAAAGATCTTGATTTCGTTTTGGTGAATGCGAGCCTGTCATTGAGGGTGGGGCGGCATCCACTTTTACTTGAAAATAAGCTTTACAGTTGGAATTATTGCATAAGGAGCAGTATGAAGGTGATTGTAGATACATAATCCATTGACATCACAATTCGGTTTCTTAAAGCGATTGAAATCACGGCAAATACCAGAACAGTTCTTTGTGAGCCTTTTGTAAGCAGTGTGAGATTAAATGTCCAGTTGATTTGCAGTACATACAACTGAAAAACTGTTTCATCGTTGCTTGTTGCCTTCTAGCGAAGCTACGGTATAGGCGATGCGAGTAATGCCCAGTCTTGAGCAATATTGTGAAATTGCGGTACGCTACAGGGTTTCAATGCTTGAGAGAGGCTAAATAGGGTCCTCCACCAACTATAATAGACGTAAAGTGTCCTATTAGCTTGAGTAGGTAAAACAAGTATGTATGACTCGAGATGAGATCTGAAACTGACTCCTCATAATGCTATTACAATGCACTTTATACATGCTGGAACTACGTAACTATTGACATAATTAACATACATTAATACGCTACATTTAAATAAAACATACATAAAATACGCTACATGTAAATACGTAAAGATCCCTAAGGGATTTTGTCTGGCAATAGCAAAATCTACGTTCTTGTCTAATTTGCTCTCTTTCGGGAGTCTCTTCATGGGTCTGATCATTTTCGTGAACACTTTCGTCAGTTGTAGAAACTGAATATTTACTGTCTGAATCCGAAGAAGACATATAATCGCTTTCGGCAAAACTATGTCTGAACCGTCATTTGGATCAGGGACTATTTCATTCTTGAATCCATTATCAACGACTGGTCATAGGCGTTCGTGATGTACAATTTTTACTTCCTTTTTGCTATTTGCAATTTCAAAATTAACTCCATTTGGTAGTTTACGCACCACAACCCAAGGCCCGTTTCTGCGGGGGGCCAATTTGCGATTTTCACCTGTTTTATAATGCTTTACTTTCAAGCAAACCTTTTGACCGTTAATATAATTGTTAAAACGAAGGTTGGTGCTATAGTGCTGCTACATTTGTGCTTTACTGATTTGAAGATTAGTCATTTTGCGCGCACATATATCTTGCAACAGTGAATGTGTAGCAGAAACGATGGCATTGAAAATGATATGATGTGGCAAGACTGCAGACCGCCCGAATACGACATTGTAGGGTACACATTGAGTAGATGAACTGACACTGGCATTTAGGGCAAAGGCAAGCTCCGGCAATAAAGAACGCCATTGTGATTGTGAAAGTTGATAATGAAGTAATACAGAACGGAGTAGATCTTTAATGGTATGGATGCTACGTTCCGCAAATCCCTTTCCTTGGCTATGATAGGCTGACGATCGACGCTTTTCAATTCCGAATTTGTTACAAAGTGCTTTCATAGTTTCACCATCTACATTGGAGCCTTGATCGGATAAAAGATACAACGGAGTACCGTGAATCTATAGCCAATGTTTCAAAAATGCATCCACAATTGATTTAGCAGTTTGTTCCCGTAATGGGTCAGCACTTACAAACTTCGAAAAAATGTCACCAATTAGCAATATATATTGATAACCCTGTTGATCCTTGGGTAGAAACTTAATATAAATTGTGACGAATTGCATAGGAGCTTGGGGTATATATATTAGTACCAAAGGAGCTTTGGGAGGTGAGGAATCGCACTTGGTTTTTTGGCAAGTGTCACATCCTTTGCTGATAGCCTTAATATAAATATACATGTTAGGATAATAGTAGCAATCTTTTAACAGTTGGTGTACCTTGTCCCTACCAAAATGAGCGATATTGTGCATTTCAGTTACGATAAGTTTCCGTAGTAATGGAGGTATCACAGAGCAACCTGATTTTGTTCATAATCCATCAACAAGTCTCAACTGGAGTTGAATTCGTTTATATTTCCCATTCGATATTGCTGGCGAGCATTGTATGCAATCAATGGTATTGGATATGATTGGATCCTTTAATTGCTCCTCTAATACTTCAACGCGGAAACTGTTGTAACTTGCAAACGAGGCATAAAAGTTATCTTCAAATGCAGATGGAGGTTTTACAGGACTTGCCGCTTTATTGCGAGAGAGTGCGTCGGCTTTAATATTCTATCTCCCTGGAAGATATTTAATGATGTATTCATTCTCTTCAAGTTCTGACAATCAGCGTGAAAATTTCCCCCGAGGGTCGTTCTGGGTTCTTATGTAGGTTAATGAATTGTGATCTGAATTAAGTGTGAATTGTGTCCCAGCCAAATACGCATGCCAGTGTCGAACTGCACAAAGAAGAGCGAAAGCTTCCTTGACTGTAGCTGACCATTTTTGTTAAGCAGGTTGTAACGACGTAGAAAAGTATGCAATGGGATGAATTTCACCAGTTGGATTTTCTTGCGACAGGATACCTCCACACGCATAATTTGCTGGCATCAACCTCAATTATAAATGGCTTACCAAAGTGTGGAAGACGTAACACCGGCTTAGAGGAAAGAAGTGCTTTCAATGTTCAAAAAGCCTGTGCATAAGTATTATCCCAGGCAAAGACAACAGTGTCACTAGTTACTCGGTTCAAAGCCTGTGAAATCTGGGCAAAGTTGGGGATAAAGGACCTGTAAAAGCCAGCTAGGTCCAGAAAGCTTTTCAATTCCTTTTTTGTTTCAGGACGTTTGAATTTATCAATAGTCTCTGTGAGGCTATACTGAGGCATGAGTCCATTTTGCGACAGTTCAAATCCTAGAAAGTCAACTTTCTCACTAGCAAAGATACATTCAGAGAGTTTTAGGGAGATCCCGAGTGTAATAACCGCTGGAAAACTTGCTCTAAAGTTTTTAAGTGTTCAACAAATGTTGCGCTAAATATAGCGATATTGTCCGTGAACACTAATACGCGATCAGATAGGAGACCAGCAAGTGCAATATCCATCATTCTCTGGTATGAGGCCCCAGCATCATAGAGGCCATAAGGCGTAACATTAAATTCGAACTTACTCCGTGGAACAGAAAATGCGGTTTTCTCCTTATCCTTTTCTGACAAGGGGCATCAACCAGTAAGCAGAGGCGGCATCCAGTATAGTCCAGAATTTTGCTCCGTTCATTTGGTCTAGCACATCACGAACACAAGGGAGAGGATAAGAGTCCTTTTTTGTTACACTTTTTAAGCCATGAAAATCGCAAACAAAGCGCATAGAATTATCTTTCTTTTTAACAAGTGTTACAGGTGAATTCCATGGGGAAGATGACAGGCGAGTGATAGCATTGTCGAGCATTTGTGGGATTTGGTGATTGACTTCGCTATTCCATGCGTAGGGGATCCGATAGGGCTTCCTACGAATAGGTTGGGAATCTTCAGTAATAATACGATGTTCCATGGTAGTTACAACTGTCGGTTTGCGCGGGTTTAAAGCAAAAATACGGCTATAATCAGCTACTAAATGATGCAACCAGTTCTGTTCAGTGGCAGATAAACAAGGCCTCATAGTAATAGCGATGGCAAAGCTTTCCAATTGGGTTTCAGATTGAGAACAAGCTTGATGCATTGTGCCATTCAATGACGTGAGAGTACCAATACACTGCCTGGAATGCAGGTGAACAGGGTTGTTGGTGACATTGAGTACTGATATACAAAAATTACCATGGATGTCTGGAATTATTCTGCAGTCTGTAGCATAAACACCCGATAGGCCATGAATAGGCTTAGGCCCAAACTGTGCTGTGAGTAAGGGCTGTGATTTTGAACAGTGTACAATTACAACGTTCTCGGACCTGGGAGGAAGTTCTGTTCAACCTTGTTCAACACGAATAGTCACATTGTCGGTAGGTGGAACTCAGGGAATCTTATTGCCATTTAATTTGATGCTTTGGCCTGTAAAATTTAATTGGATTGTTCTGACATTTGACAAAAAATCACGTCCTAATAATGTGTTTATAAGTATTGGCATTGAGAACTTGGACTTCCTGTCGCAAGCGAAAACAACGAAATCGATCCAGCTATGTCCATATTTTGTCCTGAAGCATTGACTAAGTGTTTGGAGTTGGTTTTATCAATAACGTCGCGTAATTTAAGCTGTTCTAAGCTTCCGACATCAATTAAGGAACAGCTAGCCCCGTATCTAGCAGGGCATTAACGTGTTTATTCTCTATGCAAATGCATATAACTGAAGAAAATAACTTGGAACTGTCATTGGTTGTATTTTCCTTGCTGTCTAGTCATTTGTATTTGGGACAAGTAGAATTCCATGCATTGTGGCCTTTGTTACCACATGCTTGGCAAAAGCGAAGGGGACATTGCTGGTAAAAGTGGTCTGGACTTTTTTGTAGGATCGGCGTGTTCTTCATGACTGGGGGTGGCCCGGATTTCAGGGATTGTTTCCCTGTTGTTGGTGAGTTTGTTTACGAAAATCACCTCTATTGCTTTTGTTTCCCCTGCCCTTGTGCCCTCGCTTCTGAAATATCCCAAAAAATTTGCTGATTCGTTATCCCTGTCTTTATCTGCAGGGATATCAAAGGAAATATCGCACAATTTCTCAATTCCCTTTTCAGCAATGGTATCTAACATACTTTCCGCATTAGCGACAGTCATACATTCTTGTGCTTTATCGAGTGTCCTGGAAGAAAAGGGTTTGAAGCTAGTTTCGATGCCAGAAGAAAAGGTTAGTGACTTGTAATCAAGTTGTTTCTTTCGCTAAGTTGTAAATATCCGCATTAGCAAACTAAGGCAAGGTTTTTCATGCGATTTGCCCTTCTGGGTGTAATCCCCCGACAGAGTAATCCTTAGCAATTGTTTTCATTGTATTCTTGTCAAACAAAGGGTATGCCAAGTGAACCAACTCAGTAACTTTTTGCGCAAAGGTTTGAGGAGATTCATCAAGGTGTCTTTTTCGGTTTCCCAGTAATACTATTACTTCCTCTCTATCTTCATTACCTGTCTCGAATTCCTTGAATAATTCGGACTTGATTTTCTCTGGGTTCTTTCTGTCCTCTGAGATTAGCCGCATGCAAACATCAAAAGCTCGCCCCTCTAACTTGCTAGCAAGAATTTGGTCGGCTTTTTCTCCATCATACCCTTTAAAAGCAGAGTGTATTGATACCTTTTCAACGAAAACTTTAACACCTCCGGATCCGTCGACACACTTAACCTTTGAATCCATTGTGATAAAAAAGCTCTTAGGTAGTAATGTTAGATTACTATATTCAGCAAGAACTTTAGTTTAGCTTCAACGACTACCTAAGAATGGGTGTTAGGTTGGTGATAACCATATATACGCTACACTGTGAGTCATGTGATAAATGCCAACAGTAAGTGTAGACGGGGTACTCTACAACTCAACAAAGCTGAAAAATAGTCTTTCAATGCCATATATTCTTTCAAATAATTGCAATTTGCTCTTTTCTGTGGAATGGATGCCTGCCCTCGACAATCACTTGTTTCGCGCCTGAAGTAGTAGCAGAATAGTCTATTATGGCCATGTAAGCAGGGGTGTCACTTCTGGGAGGTGTTGGGAGTGCGATACCCCCAGTGGAAAAAAACTGCAGTTCAATCTCTTTGCAGCGCAATAGTAATATCAAAGAGCCTTGCCAGATATGACATTTAGTGCACACTCCAATAGTAGACTGTCTTTCCTTTGGTGCACTGGCGGGTTATTTTGTTTCTAGCATTGGACTACAGGAAAAGGGCAGCAAGATGAAGGGTCAATGCAGCTTGTTCATCTTTCGTCTCCAGGCTAAAGGTTCAGTTTTCCTTCTGAGCACAGAGATCAATGATGATAGTAACTTTTACCCCGTGTTCCAAAAGAGCATTTTCTGACGTTCTAGAGGGCGTGGCCATGAAAAATTTTCTGGGGGAAGCCCCTAGAACCCCATCTTTTTCTCCTGCCTCTTCCACAGATATTTCCGTTGTGTGCTATGCAGTGGTGGACTTGCCTGCCTTCATTTTGAAGAGGTGTCACAGACTTTCGCAAATTGGTGAATTAATCTGCTGCTGTGCCATGTTATAATATCAATTTCATAGTAAGACCTTTCATAGGCTTTGATCTACCAAAAATGAGCTAAGCTAAACATTGTTACGCTAATTTGTACAACTAGAAACTAATTTGGTACATGATAGCAATACGAATATTAACACAATAGAAATTGAAAAGAGAATGTTAAGTATTCCAAATAAGTGTGACAAACACAAGGAGGAAAAAAGTTCTTTTTTCACTACACCGGGATAAGAACAACTTGGTATCAATGAATTTTTGTTATAGTTGGCATAGACTATGTTATGTCTTCCTTTTACTACTGCTGCAATGGTATTCTTTCATCTGTCATCACAATATGCATGCAATTTTCGTAGGGCAACTCCAGTGTTGCAGGGGCAAAAGCATCTGACACCCCTAAGTGAAAATGTGAAACTTACGCCCCTGCCTGCATGCCTTGGTTGCAATGTGGTGTAGGCAGATGATTTAAAGCTTTGGCAGGTGTCAAAATTGCGATTGAAACATTAAAACTTAAAATTGTCCTAGGTGCGCACACGAGATAGTCAAGTGCGCAAATTTTCCAAAGTATGTGCGCAAATGAATTGCTGAAAGGTTAACTTCGGTGCGCGATTTGCAAAATTTCCACACTGGTACAGAAATTAGGAATACTCCTGAACAAGTCGAAAAGTCCAGAAATCTTCTTCCATTTTGAGAAAAATGAATGCTTGCTGTAAGTCACTGGTGGCATACTAGATCCGCCACTGATACTAAAAGAGAGATTTAGTCAATAGAGTTCTCAGTGATAACACAGTTCCCACCACTGCTCAAGTGAACTGAGTCTCACTTATGCGCGAACAACAATGGCCAAAGAGAGCCCGATTAGACCGACTTAAGGACGACGAAAGCACATCATCTAAATCAACCCTTAGCTTATCTTCGAAAACAAAAGGATCCCCGTGGGTAATGTGGATGCTGGATTGCGGAATTAGTCGAATATAATTAAGCTGTAAAGTATATACCGTGCAAGGAAAATGTGAAAGCAGATTTTTTTTTGCGTAATCAGGCTGCAAACGGACAGCTGCTAAAATCATCTTTTGAGGACAAAGTATATGCTACGGTGATTGGTAATTCTGCTTTTGTTGAAAAGTTAAAACACGACCAGGGTACTGAGCCTATGATAAGTGCGACAATGAAACTGATACAAAATGGAGAAGATATTTTTGAGGGTAGATTAAAACACGTCAGATATCAGCTTAGAATGGAGGATGACCTTCTTACGAAATCAGACCGCCCCCTCGTGCCAGCGTCAATGAGGAAATTCGTTGTTGGAAAAATTCACAATACGAATCACTTAGATACAGACAAAGCTTACGCGATTTTAAAAGATCGTTTCTTTTGGCCTAGTATGTATGGATTTGTACGTAATTTTGTATCTCAGTGCTCAATGTGTCAGCAAGCGAAATGCCCTTCACGCCCCCGAAAAAGCTCCTCTTGTACCAATGGCAGTTCTAGGTGCACCAATGCAGTTTGTTACACTTGATATCGCATTCATGACTAAAGATCATCAGGGCTTCCAGTATTTTTTACTCATTGGAGACATATTCTCAAGGCATATTGCTAATGTATCACTTAAAGATTAAACAGCTTCGGCTATTGCCGATGCTTTATTCTCACACTGGGTATGTACTCATGGAACGCCTTATTACATACTCAGTGACCAAGGATCTAACGTTGATGGTGACGCTATTAGAGAAGCATGTAATGTTTTGGGTATCGAAATGCGTCCTTTGCCACACCATTCGCAAGGAAACAGGCTTGCAGAACGTAGCATTCGTAATGTCGAAGACATTTTACGATTTATCGTACTATCATGTAAATTGCTACTGTATAAATGGAGATCTCTTCTTCCAGAGCTCACATTTGCTTTAAACACAAGTGAAAGTAAAGCAGCAAAATGTATACCGTTCTGTGTTATCTTTGGCCGATTAACCTTCCGTAGCCGATTCTAATACTCCAAATAATTATGCGCAAGAGCGCCAATCGATTCTCAAGGATGTCTTTGATATAGTAATAGAGAATTTGCCAATTAGCAAGCTCAAAATGCAGGTCCAGAACAATGGAAATCTCAGGTTCATTAATCATCAGGAGGGGGAGAACGTGTGGCTTCAAGTAAAGTTTTATAAGACCGGGGAAAATCGTAAATTAGCGCCAAGATACAGTGGTCCGTGGACTGAGATACAAAATCTTGCAAATGGAGTTAACTTTGAAATTCGTAATCCACAGACATCGGAAAAGAAAATTGCCCATCATGATAGACTGATACCGTTCAAATCCGGTACGAATGAAGATAGTGTTGTTGAATTTGATACAGTGAGAAATCAAGTGGATAATGATACCAAGACATTCGGAGAAAATCCACTGTTGGATATATTAAGTAGTAGCTGGCCTGAAGAAGAAGACATTAGTATAAACAGTGATATGTCGGACGAATTTGCATCGGATTTAGAAGACTCGAACTCTGATAATGCAACGCCTCCGAAACAATATCCTCGAAGAGTTAGGCGACCAAGAGAATTCTATGGCAACATACCTTAGCACGCTATTAGATTATAGGGAGGGGAAAATGTAGGACTATCCCCGTCATTATGCATTATTATTACGCAATACCTTGTGTATATATATTTATGCTTTTGTAATACGTATTCATTCTGTAATAGTTCTCAATCGAGTAGCTAATAGAAGTAGTCTCTCTGAGTTTCGACTGCAGCTACACCATAACCCACTTAAATGGCAATTTACGCTAAAAAGTCCTGAAGGTAGATTGGCACGCTGGAAGGAAGCCTTAGATGCGTACGAAATGCGTACGATTTAAAGGTAGAATATGAGCCGGATAAGAGCAATGTAAACGCAGACGCATTGTCACGCCTACCTTTAATTAGTGCAATTTCTCCGCCAAAATTTGAGCTTGCTAACATGGCAAAGTTGCAAGGTAGGGATGAAGCATTAGCGCAGCTAGTTACATATCTGCAAACAGGTGTGTTGCCAGGAAATTCTTCTGATGATCGCAAAATTGTCTCTAAAGCAAGCCAATACGTTCTACGAGATGGCATTCTGTACCATTTGTACAGCTCTACTACACCCTGTCGCAGACAGGAAACGCATTGCTTGCCTGTAATTCCGCGAGATTTAATAGACGAAGTTCTTACTAGTATGCACAATGACGTAACTGCAGGCCATCTAGGTATAGTAAAGGCACATGATAAGATAAGACGCGTTATTTTTGGGAAGACATGTATATAAGGATGTAACACATTGGACTGAAACTTACAAAGATTTCACCTCTAAGAAATGACCCAAGCACACAGCAATGTGCCTATGCAAAGTATTCCTGTGGAAGGACCTTTTGATCGTGTTTGTGTGGATATATTAGGAACATTGCCTGCTTCAGACTTAGGTAATAGATACGTAGTTGTTTTTACAGATAGCTTACCTAAGTTGCCAGGAGCTTTTGCTATTAAGACTGCAGGTGCTGATGTTACTGTGCAGCTCTTCGTTGAGGAGATAGTAGACACGGAGCTCCTCGCACACTGTTGCCTGATAGAGAAAAAAATTTCCTGGCAAATCTCATCCAAGAAATTTGTGATCTTTTTTCAGTGAAAAAGATCAGCATGACCGCACACCACCCTCAGGGTGACAGTCTCGCAGAGCCCTTTCATCTCACTTTATGCAGCATGCTTGCTATGTACGTCTCCAAACGTCAGAGAGATGGGGACAGCTTTATCCCTTTCGCATTATTCGCATGTCACACCGCTGTACAAGAATCGACTAAAGAAACACTGTTTTATCTAGTCTATGACCACGACCCTTGCTTACCTTTGGATGTAGTCCTTTTTGCGCCGATCAGTAAACATGCATCGGTAGACGACTATAAGCAGGAAGTAATTAGACGCATGCATGGAGCCAGGTACGTAGCACAGCAATGTATAAGACGCTACTAATTACGATTCCAGTAAGAAAGCTAAGGATTCGGAATTTAAGGTAGGAGATAGAGTTTGGCTCAATACCCCGATAGTAGCGAAAAGTTTAAGCAGCAAATTAGCTCACCTATGGAATAGACCTTATCGTATCATTAGGAAGTTATCCGATGTGAACATAGAAGTAGAAGAGAGCCCCCGTAGAAAACCATCGTACATGTAAATGGTTGTAAACACTAGCATGATCGCTGTGCTGGAGTAGCTGCAGAGGCCTTGAGGCAATTCCAGGGAATTGTTAGTGAAATGGGATATTTTGGGATTTTTACAACGTAACTATTTCATTCACGGAATACCTAGACTGAACAAGAGCTTTCGGAGCATGCTGGTGCACGGCGAACTGCCGCAGGTCATGTGTGGACAATGGCGTTATTACTCATAAGCAGTAATTCACACTGATTAGTCTTTTGTTGTTTTCATTAGACGAACGCTTTGCTTAGCATGGAGCAATAGGTCACCCCCCTAAGGTCCTCTTCATATGGAGTGGGCTAGCTCACTTGAGTCGGATTGTTCTCAGCTTCTCTTCATATGGCATTTTCCATCTTACTTTGGCGGGCCAGCCTCCAATTGAAAACGATATTCATTTTGGCGCGTTTCCTAATTTCCATGCTTTCCGTGATTTCCTTTCTGTGAAATATGGCCTTAAATAAAAATATTGTTGTACGTAATTTGATCACACAGTTAAGCATTGCCTTGGCTTTGACACTGCAGCTTTATGGCCTTCTGTTCCTTGGGAAAAGTCATGAAATGCAAGCTAGCAATTTTGCAATAGCAACCTTGGCTACTCAAAGAAGTAACCGTTTTGGAGAATTCAGAAAGGCAAAACTGAGGAGGCTTTCTCGAAAGGGAAGAAGTTCTTGGTTCATACCAGGCCGAACTGACCAATGGTGGTGGGGAAATATTCTAAATGTTGAACTCCGAAGAGAAACATGGACAAATTTCAGAATGAGCAGACCAGAGTTTGAGGAATTGTTTGAAATGCTATGGCCATCCATTTCTTCAGACCTTCATCTCCCAATAGCAGGGCCTTAAGTGCTGAAAAAAAGTTAGCTGCAACACTTTACTACTGGAAGGACAAAGGTACATTGTGTATGACTGCAAACACATTTGGACTTGATATCAATACAGTATATGGAGTCATTTTAGAAGTATGCAAGGCAATCCGCAAAGTTCTTGGCTCCGCACGCATATGCATGCTAGAAGCAAGGATGAGATGAGACAGAAAGTGGCAGAATTTGAGTCAAAGTTTGGGATGCCTCAGGCTTTTGGTTGTATTGATGGGACACACATTCCATTGAAAAGGCCTGGTGAAAATTCCCATCAAGAAAGGACAGATCCCAGGATTTTCCAGTCATTTACTCCAGGAAGTGCTGCAGTACCAAATTATTTAACAGGGGATCCAGCCTACCCTCTGGTTTCATTTTATATGAGGGAATATGAAATTTGTAGCACAAATGAGCAAGTTGTGTTCAACAATTTATTGAGATCTGCTAGGAATCCTATTTTGTGCGTTTTTACAACTGACAGCTCGGTGGTCTATGCTAAAAAAGAACATTGATCTGAATCTTTCATCTGTACCAACTATTGTTTATGCTTGTTGTGTACCGCACAATTATGTGAAAGAAGGAAGATTTACATAGATGAATACATTGTTCAAACTCAAATTGAAGCAGTTCATAGCAATGAAAGAACACAACATTCTGCTCCAGATACAGTTTATTCATACAATACTAGTGAAGGTGAAATTATAAGAAACACTTTGGCAAACTACATAAGCATTTGCTTAGCAAATGAAAACATTCAGTACGGCATGCCAAATAACCAAAGATGACACTCAATTATATTTTAGTAGAGATGCTTATTCAACACTAACTTTCTGCTAGCCTAAAGATGATTAAATTTTGGGAATGTTCCAGAATTAAACTAATTTTCTCAGTCCCAAATAATTAACATGTTTGTTTTACATTTCAGACATCAACTGCATTTATATAAGGACTAGAGATATATTTCAAATAAAACAATTATAATATCAATTCTCAGTACCACCAACATACACTAAGTACGAGGTTCTTTTCTAGAAATGCTAAAGTCAAAGGAACATTTTGTTGGAGATCCATAACTGTAAACTGTGACATTTTGTACAATTTAATTCTTATCACAAAAACGATTAAGCATTTTTTCAGTAATAGTGTGGCACTTTTTGCAATCTAAGTCCTATCATAACAATAATCAAGGATTTCTTTCAGTAATAAACTGTGACATCTTTTGCAATCTAATTCTCATCACAAAAAACAATTACGTGTTTTTTAGTAATAGATAGACAAACTTCATTTTCCAAATCATCTTATGTTAATGCCTGAAACCCCAGTTTGTTGGTTTTCCTCTATAACCTCTAAATAGGTAGAATGCATCAGTTCCACTCCTATGGCTTTTGCATATTACCTTCTGACATTGCATTCCTCCAGCTGAATTGCTTCTGTTGATACTGTTTTTGTGGTGGATAAAGCAAGTTCTGGTGTACAGGTTGTGGTTGGTTGTGATATGAGTTTGCCATTGCATGTGATAGCATTTGCATGGATTTGGTAATGCTATTTGCCAACCCTGTGATACAGCTACTGATGCTTTGTATAGCTTCATTGAATGAGGAAGATGAATTCCAAATAGCATTACTGAAATCTTTCCTCAGTTCCCTCTCTTCTTTTGTCTCATTCATCATTAGTTGGTCTCCTCTTTATGCAGCTAACTGGTTTCGCTCTAAATGCTTTCTTTTATTATCCAATATTGGTATTCGGTTAATGGCTGCTCTCTTCTTCCGGACTGCTGATTGGAATTCTATTTGACAACCCTCTTCATCTTTAATGAAGTTTTCAACATCTTGTTCAGCTTCAACATCTGTTGTCGTTTGTTTTGATTCCTCAACTGCTGACACAATACTCCCTGTTTCTACCCCAAAAAGTAGTGGCTCTGTAGAAGGTGAATCCCCCAAGTTTCGCGTAACTTCTCATTGAACTCGAAAACGCTTCTTCCGCTGCCACTTCTTGTGCTGTACGAGAGGCTTCCCCTATCTCGCCAACTCTTTATAAGGATCCGAGGCAACTCAATGAAATCTCTCAATCGTACGTTTTTATGATTTACATTCTTCTAGAATCACTCCCCATTCTGCGACAACATAAAGCAACTCTTTCTAATAAAAAACTAACGTCATTATTTTAATCGTTACGAAATTTGAAGTCTGATTGACATGTGAAGGAAAAATTTCAATATTTGTACTACGTTAATATATGAATGTCGCAATGTCAGCAAAAACAAATGTATGGATGCATAAAATCTAGCAAACGTAAATACAGCCACGCAACCCGACATGTGCCAACTGTAACTGCTTTTGCTAGCCATTGTCATATTTCTTTTATCTCCTCATGCACTCGTTGGTGGCCCTTTTGACTTTGACTGTTCTCCATTTTCTTATTTTTCAAGTAAACGCATTTTCCATCGACAGACAACTCAGTCAGTGGTTTTTTCGGAGGGGTAACAGTGACTGGACCGAACCCACCATTTTCATATTTCTTTGCCATTTCCTTTCTAACTTCCTTTATCTGTTGGAGCCTATCAGCATCAAAGTCTAGACTTTGGTATTCCATCTTAGCTTTATTGATCATATCTTCTATCATTCCCATTGTCCAACGGAAGTTCTTTTTCTTCACCTCTACTTCATGTGAAGACTTCTCGTGTAGATTGGAGATGTTGTTGGCAGCCATTTTGTAATGAGAGACTTCCATGTGCCATTTTATACATGCGCAACAATCTCACAGTTATCTCAACTGAGTGGACTAGTCCACTGGATTGTGTTCATATGACAAATATTCATCTCACTTGAGTGGGATCCCACCAGTAATCTAGTGGGATCTCATCTCAGTGGGCTGGCCCACCTTTCATATGAAGGAAATCATTTTACTACATAGGATTGGCATTGCGAGATCTCACGTGAGTGGAGTCTCCCACTCAGGTGGGATCTCCCGCCTCATTTGAAAAGGCCCTTTGCAAACGCCTATTGTTCCCAGTTACTCTGTAATCATTGAAGTCAATTGATGCGCTAGCGTGTGCGTGAGTGGGAGAAGCGCTCTAGTTGAAGAGTGACTGTCACTCTGATTTACAGTGGTCGATTGAAGACGAAAGCCTTGCAGTAAAGATAAAAAAGAAAAGCAAGAAGATAAAGAAGGCCTTAGTATTGTATGTGAGCCCCTTTCATATTTTCGTAAGGGTGCTAGAGATAGTATGTGCATATTGATATCGGATTGGGATCATCATATAAATCATCCGAAGACGATCAGTGGATACGTATAAGGACTTTCCTCCCTAGTAAAAGCATACACGCAAATATATCCTCATTTATGTTGGTAGTTTTTGTATCGTTAGCGTAGTTGATTCATTTGTAATTGCTAAGAAATAATAGTGTCAACTGTTGTTATCTGAGTACAAAAAGGAGTGTACACATAACTGAAGCATTATTACTAGGTGTTTAAATTTAGCATTTTCATTGCGTATTTGAAATGCTTCGTATATAATTTCAGCTACCCCTGCCCCTTAGCACCTGTAACGCCCAGTATTCAGGTAGTATATTATTTTAGGTATCGTAAAAGTAGCTTGTAAAGAAGAATTACATATGCTATTGTTGAGATAAATATTGAACCTTAAGTTCAATAAATTAGCGTCATCTATTTTGTGCTTCCTACGGCGTTATTGTAGGCGTAGTACGAATGCAGCACTTAAGATTACGTTTAGTATACAGTCATCTAGATATCTATCGGTTCATTGTGTCAGTGGAAAATTCTCGATATCGCCAACCAAGACCATAGGATAAATGAACATTGTGGATGATAACGTAACACATGTTATAACGTAGAAATTGTATAGCTTAATTTGCATTTGTATGGCGTCTCGTAATTTCTATTGCAGTTGAAACAGGGGATGTTTCAACGTAGGGGAGAGGTGTGTCTCGTCACCCTACTTTTTCTTCTCATTCATTTTAAGATCCCTTCTCTGCTTCATGACATTCCTTTACTAACGACTGCTGTCTACATTTCCTTGTTAATCATGTGTCTCGCTTTCAAGTCTCTACATAGCCACCTCTCGTCCAAACCTCTGCGGCATCTCCCACTATTACCTGACTAATGATTTTTGTTATATTTTCTCATAACAAACTTTCCTGTTTTTATAAATTTTGCTTGATTCAGTTTAATTCGTAGTTCCTGTTCAATTGCATATTTACGCTCTAATTTCATATGAAGGTTCAGTTTTAGTCTATGCAACTAATTAGCTTATTATTCCGTGTCCTCGTTCGGGAGATCACGTTTGATTCGAATTACAGTTTTAAAAATCAAGTTGTAGTTTTTTTATCGCTCGAAGCTATCTTCCATCACAATGGGGTCAAAGAAAATAGTATTTCTCTTGCAGCATTGCCAACTTTTGACCACTTTCTTGCATTTATGAAAATATTGGGAGGTGTGACTTCCCCTATCAGCACATCACTGGGAATAGCGCTTTTTTGCCCTAATGGAGAAAGCTATTGCAACATTTCAAACTTCATTAGGTGTATTTGTCAAGTTTATTTATAAGAAATTCTGAAAGTCATCTGATGGCTCTGAGAAATACCAGTACAGACGTACAACTGCCAAAGAAAACAACAGCAAATGGGCAGAAGTGCTTTCCTACAGAGGTGTAAAGTCATGAAATTGGCTTCCATTTGACATTAAACAGGCATTTTCCTTAACGGTTTTTAAAGCGAAGCTGAAGTAAGGCCTTCTTTTCTTTTCGTCTTTCTTTTTATCATATATATATATATATATATTTATATATATATATATATATATATTTATATATATATATATTTATATATATATAGGTAGATTGACACAGAAAATAAAACTGCGGAATTGCGACTAATAGTTTCACGATTTGTCGATCATCAGGTAATTGCCTGATGATCGACAAATCGTGAAACTATTAGTCGCAATTCCGCAGTTTTATTTTCTGTGTCAATCTACCTATATTATGCTCTACGAAATGTATTGAGCACTCTCAGTTATAGAGGATACAAGGAATTCAATTTATATTTATATATATATATATATATATATATATATATTTATATGTATATATATATTTACTAAATTGTTAATAACTTTTGCAGTTCTGTGTTTTTCTATTCATAGTATGTTTTAACTTAGTTTTTAAGTACCAAACTGCAAAGTTGATTGTAAAGTAAATGGAGGGGGCCCTTGGAAACCAGCACTATGTTGAAGGGCCACCCTCCGTAAACTATATGAAAATGAAATGGTGCCAAATAAACGTCTTCCCGTTTATTAATTTTTCGATTTTTCCAGCCCCTCCGGACTTTATTAGGACCCCCGTGTAGTAATTTTAAGGAAATTGATTCTCTTTACAAATCCCTCATTTCATCTCTTGTTGTATAATTTACGGCCAATTTTCATGGCAAAATAGCGTACAGCTTTATATATTTTAGCTCTATGCATTATGACAACCTGTTTTTGTTCTTTCCGTCCTTGTATCATGATTTAAAGCCTTTTCTCAAGTTCCAACTCCCCCCGTTTATTAAATTTCGGAATTTTTTTCAACCTCTAGTAGAACCCCCGTTTATTTGGCGCTTTAAGGTAGATGAATGTGTGCGAACTGCACGTCCATTGATTACTTTTTCTTGATAAAGACAAATTATGCAACGAATTTTATAGCCTTGCGCCCGCTTTAAAAATGCTCATCATAGCTTTTAGTAAGTAATGCCGGGGGAAGGTCATAGGGCCTATAACAAAGCCACGACAAGGAAAAGCTGAGAAAATGAGGGGAAGTTTAAGTAGAAAGGGAGACAAGATGAAGTTTGTTGATGTGAGATTTAAAAGGACAAATTGTAGGTTTCAGGGAAAGTAGTGGGTGGCATTGAGTTCCACAGTTGAGAAGTTCTGGGAATGAAAGATGATTTGTGAGATAGAGTTCGTGGATTAGGTAGCTATTCGGTTTGTGATACAAAGTTTCCAGTCCAGAGCTGCATATTGTCATTCATATTACTCAGATACTTAATTACCATTGATACATAAATAAAGGTATTTACATAAAAACTAAATTTTGAACTGTTCTATCAGGATTTCATGTTTGGTGATCGCTTGATTCTATATTAATATTACTTTACTGGCCCCAAGGTAGGTTTTCATTTTTTGTTTGAAAAGGTGAGTAGACACCACTTTTCTTATGTCGTTTTGAATCCCATTCCAGACCTTGCACCGACGAATAAAAATCTCTTTTTGAGACTATCAACTGTGGCCTTGCATAGGTGTCTCTTCCTGCAATTTATATCGACAACTTATCGTATGATCTTCCAAGCTTAACTCCCACCTCCTATGGTTAAAATATTCAAAAATTACTACTATCAAAAGGCATCCATTTATAAAACTGAAAAAATGAAAAGATTTGCAACCAATCGGAAGTAAAAATTCATTTCTGTGAAGATCTATGCCCTGGTAGTCTTCTCGCTCCCTTTCATCCTCAGAGGGGGTTGCTTGAAAGTTTCTTTTCTGATGGGACAAGATAAAAAAAATTTCTCTAATAAACCAAAGGTCCGAAGACCTGCTGTTATGGGACATTTTGGATGATTGTATTTTCTAGTTTATCATTACGTCATTTGTAAGTGCTGCTTGATACTAGGAAGGAGCGCACACGTCTATTACAGGGACTGGGCCCTAGATTTATGACGTCATGTTGTATTATTTTCATTTAAGTTCCATGTTGAAATCTGATGATGGCTCTTGCCTCAGTCAAACAGTGAACAAGATATAACGCATTACATTGAACGCCAAACATGGATACCGATATCGATTTAGATGCAGAATTGATGAATAAAATGAACACAATGGGAACCAGGGATCATGAAGACCTTGTTGCTCAGTTTCAAAGTATCGTTGGCAGCCAGATCAGTCCGGCAGGATGCGCTTTCTATCTCGACATGGCGAACTGGTATTCCGCTTGTTTTGTTTTCAGAGTGTTGCATATTTAACGCTCTAATGACTTTTCACAAAACTCGCAAAATTTCGAGTACTGCATATAAGGTTGACATGTTTATTCATCGACATCGTATTATTCTAGCATTTGTTCTGCGAATGGCTGTGCTGAGGAAAGCTATGTGACATCTCAGATTTGTTCTAAACGCATGCATGGCACCCATTTTGAGTCATCAAAACAAAGCTACAAATCAAACTGTACTGAAGCATTTTGACTTGATATTTCGATCCAGTTTATCCTATCATCTTAGGTATATCTTTGTTGGCGTGTGTCAAGGGGCGTTTGGTACACGACCCAAGTTAAACTGCAGGCAATTTTGTTTTTGAGCGTGAAGGTGTAACTTGCATAACGCTGTGATGGAGCCATTGTGTTTTTTCTGGAATGCCGTGCTTGTTAATTTTGTTCAGTATGCTCCTCCCATATATGTTTGAAATTTATTATTCATCATTCGCTAATAGTAATGAGAAGTGTTTGTCATATATCATTTCATTTTCACTTTTCCAACCTTTGCATCAACTGAAGTATATCTTTAATCTGCTTGTTTTTTGTCTTCTAGGAATCTTCAGGTAAGTCAGATATTTTTAATTTTGCATAGTTGTTCTATTTTATGTTTGAAACTTTCTATGTCTAAATATCAAGATTCAATTTTGATTTGACATTTGATTTGATGCAGTGAATTTTTCAGTACTTACACTCTTTTTTGTATAAGGACCAGTAAACTCAAGGTTCAGGCTAGCTGCTTTTAATTTTTCCAAAATTTTTAGGCCGAATTGTTCTTAATTTGTTCTTAAATTGGTAAGAGGTAGGCAATTTAGATGTACATGGAAAGGCAATGTATAGGACAGCAATGGATGATTGAGGGTCCATTAGCCAAATGTTAAATTTGAGATGGTCTCTCTAGCATATCAATGTTTTTATTGAAAGGCATATGAACAAAACTCAAAGACAACATGTGACAAGGGTGTAAATTCTCCTCAGGCAAGCAAGGAAAGGACATTTCATGTTGAAATGTTGGCAGAGAACTTAAGCATTGTTATCTTAAAGTAGAATTTGACAGTTCTTCATCTCAGCCTTGTTCTTAGATTGCCCTCAAATTTCAGGGTCCTGTTCTTATAAAATTGTTCTTATAAAAAAGATTGGTCAGTTATTCTCTCTAGTAGGAAGTCATTTCATAACATAACATAAATATCATAACATTTTTTGTACCTAATTCCTATGTGTTAGTATTTATCAGGTCCCATGTTGTACACTTGGTCACCTTGTTGATAATCTTTCATCTTAAGAGAATAGGATTTTAGACTTATGTAGAATTGCATTTGTATTAGTTTGAAAATAATTGGTATTTGTTGAAGTTTATGTGGAGAATTCATAGCCTTTCATTTAGATTTGATGTTTTCTACCGATTCTAAGGAAACGGTACTTATTGCTCCTCCCTCTTTCAGTATTGATTATGTTGCTTATGACTGTACTATTTTCTGATAGAGTGCACTCTGTGCCTACTATGACATCATGAATTCATCTGATCCACATGCAAGTATGCAGCTTGTTGAGGATCTAACCATGAAAGAAGGCGAACTCATTACACCAAATACATCATTTCTAAAGACATGGAGGATTATGAATAATGGTAAGGCTTTGAGCTCACTGGGAAAGAGAGAGAAGATTTCATGTTCAATCATTGTGGGATGCATGCTATTTGGGAAAGTTACTTTTAAGTGCCTAATTGTTGTTCCCCAGCTAATTAATTTTTGAAAATTTTTTCCAGCCCTCTGCTCTTTTTAGGACCCCCATCTTGTTAGTTGTTGCTCAAAAGGTATTAAATGCATGTTTCAAGCAGGTATTTTGAACATATCTTTTTGTCTGTTAGCAACAATATGTGCTGCTTACTTTCTTACAACCATAGACACCTGATTTATGAACACAGAGTGCTTCAAAGCAGTATTATCTTAGATTTCAAAGCATGTATTCTACCCCCCCTACTTATACCAATTCTCCTGCTTATTACATTCTTCTAGTGCTTACAACCCTCCAGCAATTAGGCACTTAAGAGTATAGCACTACAAGATAGAGCTAGAGAAATAATGCAGATTTTTGTAGCAAAATTGTATGTGCTAGGTCTCATCACTTTAAAAGAAGCTTTATCAAACTGTTGATCTAATTCATTCATATTTTCCATAGTAGTAGCAGGCAAATGTTTTCATATTTCCATGATTGAAATATTTTGCCATGGATTTCTTTCTACTGTGGTTTTTGCTATTGTTGAATCACTTTCATGTACAATTATTCTCACTTGATCTATTTGTTCAGAATCAGAAGTCATTATGTCATTGCAACTTTATTATTTTAAAAGTAAAATTGATGATCATATTTGTTTGTAGTGTTGGATTGAAATTTTAGATTGATTAAAATGGAAGTACATGCTAAGCTCATGTTGCCCAGCCT
>OLMO02000273.1:1736608-1757515 GCA_900291935.2 Cassiopea xamachana
TTGGCCAGTTTATTTCAGTAAAGGTGAAGAAAATTTTAAGAAAATCTCAGGCTCAATTTCGAGAAAAGTTATGAAAAATGATACTCGGGCAACATGATGTGTACTTCTGATTTAGTTTGTGGTGATGTTAAAGTTCTATAATTAATTTTTTAATCAGTAGTATTTTCATGTGAGACGAAGGGATATGGGTGATCCTGATGAGTTGGCTACCCCTGATGNGTACCATATAAGAATTCATTTTGTACTTTTTCTTTAGCTGTAGAGGAGAGTGAAAGACGCAAAAGAATTATGGCTAGACTTGATGGTGAGCAAGGTAAAAGGAAATCGTCGAAAGATAACGGTATTGCTCCTAGTAATGAGACTCAGAGAGGAGCAAAAGCAGAACGAAATACCCTGAAGGTGTCGCCAAGAAATAGCACAGCTAAAACTGCAACTATTGCAAGAACTAGTAATCCCATTAAAGGAACTAAAGCGAAGTCAGAGTTTCAGATTCCAAAAAAGAAAGCAATTGAAAGAGATGAAGCAGCTCGAATTGAACGCAATTCTAGTGCAAATGGAAGTAATTTGAAATTGGGCTCTTCTGGTGAATCGGGAAGTTTTTCATTCAAGCAGCGTAGACGTCGGAAAGGAAAAGAGTCAGATTTCGAATGGTCAGGCTCATCATCGACTCAAAATAATGACATTATTAGAAGCAAATCACAGCTAGTGACAAAATCTTTTTATAAAAAGTCAGCTAGCGCTCCCAGTTTTCAAGAGCTTATGAACATTGCAAAGCAACAAAAAGATAAACCTGTTCCTTTCAATGAAAAGGCTGCTGGGGAAGAAAGTAGTAAGAGCTCTAAAAGTGAAATACCCTTAGAAAAATCATCGAAATTCACAACAGGGATAGGCAAGAGTGCCAACCAAGAACTCCGCCGTCAATCAGAATTTATTAGTAAAAAATCTCAAGGCGTAGAATATGGGAAAAAAATTTTAGCTCGTGACGACATCAGAGCTCAAATATCAAAGCAAAATAGATGTACCGTAACTACGCATACAGCTGCCGTGAAAAGTAATTATGATCCAGGCAGCAGTGCTGTGTGTTCACCTTTTAAAAATGGCAGTGGGTCACGGATAGGTAACTTTAGAAGTGGCCTAAAAGTGAACGGACAGCGAACAGGGTCAGTAGCTGGTTCAAAAAGGCCAAAAGTATCTTCAATTGATGACGAGTTAGAATTGGAGAAGAGACAACTTGAAAGAAAGCGTAATTTACTGCAAATGAAGTTGCAGAGTGGTAAAAGAGGTCATGGATATTACAATGAATATGAAGATGCGGATAATTACTATGATGAATTGGATGATTTTATTGATGATGGAGGTGATGAATTCGACTACTCCAAACACATTCGTAGTATATTTGGCTATGATCGACGACAGTAAGTTCTTATGCTTTAATTTCAGTATTTTTATTTTTCTCTGTGCTTTATAAAGCGTGGTTAGGTAGAACTTTATTGATGATTTATGCAAATAAATTTGTAGTTTTTCAATTGAAATTTCCTTTGCGTTTCTGATTTTCTAGCTCTGCATTTAACCGTGAAGAAGTTTTGTGTATTTTTAGCCCGAAACATTCTTGAAAGAATCCATAGTTGTTTATCAGTAAACTTTCATATTGCCTGGGCTACCACCAGAACAGGTAGTCCATGGAATATCACGGAATATCAGAGAATTCAGGGAAAATCTAGTAAGCAGGGAATCCAGGGAAAACTCGGGTAATTTCATTTTCAATCAGAGAAAGGCAGGAGGGAAAGAAAGAATTTCTGACAAATTAGGGAAAATCAGGGAAGTGTTTGTGTTTCCTATTGTTTTATTTCATAGCTGTCATTTTACCCATACTCATTCACATATGTGGCTGAATGTTATAATTTCCCATTTTCACCCTTTAACATGTCATTATGTTCTATGCAGTCATTATGAAGCGCAGTTCCATTTTTATATGAAACCAGATATTTGAATTGCCAAAATAAACTCAACGCTTGCCGACACACCGTATATCTGTCCAGTGAAATGAGAAAACGGTAATCTGTGGTCATTTGAATATCACAAAAGTCATTGTAAAATGAGTAGCCTTGCACTGAAAATAGTTTTCCTTAAAAGGTAGTGGTATCCCTGATTATTCCTGTCCCAAGATAATAGTTCATTTCACTGGGATTCTGGTTTGAATTGCATTGGTTAACAGACTAGAATGTTGAGATGGTGTTCATGTTACGACTACTATAGTTTCTGCATTCACGCAAATTTAGATGAAGTTGCATCTCATATCGGAACGGGCTCTACGGCACTTTGATAATTTAGAAATTCCACTAAGGGATAATTAGTTACAGTTGTTACAGGGGTGGCGCCATGAATTTTCCAACTGAAGGGATAACTCTTCCGATGAGGTGGCTAAGATTTGGTTTTCAGGGTACTGTAAATGCCAAAAATTTCGGAAAAAGTAGTTTTTCCCCTTACGACTGGGTTCTGGCATGTACCGACTAGGGGACTTTAGCCCCCTAGCTCTCCCCTGACCCCACCCCTGCTTGGTTATGCACTAGAATTATAAGCATTGTGCCATTGTACTTGCCAGATATGCTGATGAAGACGATGACCTTAGAGATATGGAGTCAAATTATCGCCAAATTGCTGTAGAGGAGGCTCGCAGGTTTGTACATGTTGAGCTACACCTGGAATTCAACATTAAAATGCAGTTTATCTGAATGTGCAAACTAAGTAACGTGTAATTTGTTATTGTCCCTTTTCTTTGACTTTTGCAAACCTCCCTCATATTGAGCGTTTCGGTATCACTCACTGCCTAGACCCAGCTTAGTGTGCTTGCACATCAACTGCACCAGTTTTTAGAAAGTTTCTCCAGTTTGTTTGTATATTAGCGGTTGTCTTTTGTCAACAGAGAAGCGGTGAATGTCGATATTGATAAACAACTAAATGATTATTAAATTAAAATTCCATATTCAAGTAACTAAGGAGCAATGGCTAAGTCTCGTGAGCTATTTGTTATTTTCAACCTCCTTCTCGTCCCCCTCCTCCGCATAATCAATCTGGTCATCACATTGATGTTTTTATGTCCCCCAAGTATTTGCATTTTCAATAGATTTGCTGTTGCTCTTCCAGCTTTTTACTTTACGTAAATAAGCACTCACTATCCCGTCGCGTAAAATACTAGTGCTAAACTCNCCATGCCTTTCTGTCATTTTGGCTCTGAGATGCTTTTTAACAATTGCACGGCACTTTCCGTTCCACTTCATATTTACATATGATCAAGGTATCCTAATGTACTCTATATCTCGTTAGAGCATTTCTGTTTCATGTCACCTGATTATGTATCTTCGTTTTCTTTGCACGTTTTTATAGTGTATCAAAGATTATAATTTCCTATTGTTTACTCTAGTGCACGAATAGGAAAGCTTGAAGATGAGATTGAAAGACGAAAAGAAGAAATGGAGAAACGAAAAGAGAAAAAAAATTAAAAGATAGGTAGATGATTTGATTTGATGAAATCCTAATTTATTTATGTTCTCTAATTGTACCTACGACACCTCGTGTTTGGTATTATTTCTGTCAATGATGTTTTCAAATATAATGATATTTTTGTAGTTGTTTAAATCAATGTTGTATTTTGGCTTCGTTTACGTATGAAATTACTTGTTGAGCGTCTCTGATGAGAATTCGTATATCTCGTTCTCACTGTTTCGAGCAGAAAACTCAAGAAAAAGACTCTTTTATTTTAGTAGCAGCGTCATTGATTATTCCTTCTCGGATCTTTCTTAATTTCTCATTTCTACTATGTCTTATATATACTCTTCAAAACACGAGTTCTTAAAATGAAACCCAATCATAAATCATTATGCATAATACGTAGATTTGGGTGTGGATACACTGGAGGAAAATGTTTCATAAAAAAGTGCGTGTGTGAACTGAATGAACAATGTGTTGCTGACGCAAATACCAAGTTTCAAATCTAAATAAACAAGAAATATTATACTGATGGTTTCGCTTAGGAACGAGTCATACATGCGCAGCGCCAACTACACAGGACTGTAATGCGTGCTTGCTGCGAGGCTGAGATAAACGACAGTCTCCCCTCCTTGACCTATTTAGAGTCAAGCATCAAGTGAGTTTTCCAGCCAGCGTCCTTGGCTGCGGCGCATTGTGTTCCAACCTGGGAGTTTCCCTCATATTTTTTCACTATTCCGCTCATCCTTCCTACCTGACCATTCTCTTTCCTTCCATTCTCAATTCAGGAGGAAAGAGCTTTTTCTAACAAGATACCAAAATCTATTAGTGTAAGAAGTTGCATTTTCACTGCTTAAATCATCATTAAATTGTGGATTACTTGCTAGTTGACATTACCTTCTTCCATATATCAGACGATTAGGCATTAGAGGTTCATAACTAATCTCATCATAAATGTATGTTAAGGGCCTATGATTTAATATACGCTCAACCTCAAGAAAACTGCATCTAACTCGCCTATGAGTAGTCTAACATTTTACTGATCTCAATAAACGCTCAAAATAATCACCATACTTAGGGCTTTGCTCTAAATTAATTTTCCATCTGATCCCTTTCTCCTGTAAAACTGAAAATACTAAGGGATCCTTTGATAGGCTATCCAAAAACTTAGCCGCAAATTTAAATGTTTTGGCATTGTCGGAATTGATGAGTGATGGTGTGCCTCTGCTAGCTGTTAATCTCCTAAGACTTCTAAGAAATACTAGGGCAGATAAATCATTCACTAAATCGAAATGTAATGCTCTTGATGTGCAGCAAGTGTAGATTGCAATGTAACACTTTTTTCAAATCACCGTTCTTTTCTTTATAATATAATGGGCCCACGAAATCTCCACCGATGTTTGTAAATGCAGAAACATCTTTAACTCTAAAATCTGATAAGGGTTCCCAATGGGATTACCATATGGACTCCCTTGAGAACGAATACATGTGCTGCATTTATTCAATATTTTCTTTACATACTGTCTACCCCTTGGTACCCAGAATTTTGTACATACTTCTGCCAGGGTTGCCCTTAGTCTTAGGTGACCTGCCTTCTGTGGCAATCTTCTATGATAAGATTTTTGAATCTGCCCCCCTTGGTAATAGCATCGGAAACTTAGCTTCTATTTCTAAGTTGCCTAATCGACCTTTGCGCGTCATTATACCATTCTCTTCTGCAACTTCTAACTGTGAAGAAAGCATTTTAAATTTATCTGATTGCCTCATAGATCTTTGTACGTCCTTAATCCAAAACCACTCAGCTTCAAGAATTTCAGTTGTAGTAAGACAATTAGTTTGCCTTTCTTCTATAGACATTCTTAAATTTCGTACAAAGCGAATGACATATGATGACACACGGTACAGCTTGTGTATTTATTGTGCTGTGTCGATCCAAATCAATGATTTTCCGAATACCTATTTGAGGTTCTATGGCTACATGTAATACTGTCGTTTCCTCTTTTCTTTCATTTCTTGGCACTCCGACAAGGTTAACTCTGTGGACCAAGGTTAACTCTGTGGACCAGTGTTGTTCACCCATTACCAACCAATGAGTACCCTCCCACCAGAGTCTACTATTCACCAATACACTGACGGAGATGCTCCTAGATCCTATATCAGCAGGGTTACAAATCCCAGCAACATGGCTCCAATTTTCCTTTATTGACAATTGCAAAATCTCATTTACCCTATGCTGGAAAAACTGTTTCCAGAGCCCTTGATTGTTTATCCAGTACGAAGCAGACTTGTAATCCTGCCAATACCTTCATTCATCAATTTTTCCATGTGAAGATAACGCTTTGTATACAGTATCCATGAGTTTTGCTAGTATGCAGGCTGATATAAGCTGAAGTCTAGGAATGCTTAATTCTGTCAAAAGGGCTACTATAGATTTTGTGCAAATAAGTTTGGAGAAAATGCTAGTTTCTGCTGTGCAAACTAGGTTGATCAGAGCACAATATGTATTCTTGCTAGCATCCCCAAAATCCACATAAAGAGCAAAAAGTGATTGTGTCTACTTGTTTGTCATACAAATATCTAGGCCAGGAAATCTTAGTCACTTAATGTAAATCAGAAATATGCTTCTCAAAGGTCACTTTCTGTTCTGTGGGTATCTCCTCATCCCATCCAACTTTTAAAGTACAGAGTTTCTGAAAAGGAATCTTTAAGCCCACAATTATTGGGCTGACAAGTCCCAATGGGTCAAAAAGTTTGGCTATTATGCTAAGTATAGTTCTTTTAGTAACCTTGGCCTTTGTAACTAAATTTGTCGATTTTGCAAAATCAAACTCGAGGTTATCCTTTTCCATGTCTCAAAATAAACCCAAGACCTTAGCCTTACCACTCCCTGCCTCTGAGCCAAAAGTTTCTTTGGCATAGGTTTCCACAGTTGCAGAAACAGAATAGCCTTCTGACAAATTTTCCTCATTGTCAAGTTCCTTAGGTAGAACATGGTCAGATATTTTCCATTTTCAAAGGTTAAAACCAGCCTTTTTCTTGTGTTCCTTAGCTGAATTATACAGTGTCCTAAAGCCATCAATATCTTGTGCCCCACACTCTAGGTCATCTACATAGAGACTCATAGCAAGCTTAGCTGCAATCTGGGGATCAGTTTCTTCATGCTTAGCTATGTGGCATCTTAACACAGCATTAAGGAGAAATGGTGAGCAATTGGCTCCAAATATTAATCGCCTAAACCTGTATGCATTAGCAGATAAGTCTTTAGCATAAACATTATTAGTTCATAACAATCTGAAATAGTCCCAATCATGTGGGTCTACTTCTATATTTAAAAAAGCCTTTTCAGTATCAGCAACCATTCCTATTTTATTCTCTCTGAATCTTACTAAAATATCAAATAGCAATGGAGTAAGTGGAGGACCGACATGAAGGCAATCATTTAATGATATTCCATGCTTACCTTCCTTTGCTAAGGAAGTCCTGGTAAACAATCCGAAGTTTTGTTGTGTTTGCCTCTTGTCGTATCACAGCTTGGTGTGGAAGGTAGCTTGTTTTGGCTGATGTCTCTAGCTCTGACACTTCTTCAGTTATGCCCTGTTTCAACTGCTCTTTCATGATCTGATTATAACTCTCTAATACTTCTGGCATTGATTTTAAGCTGTAAATCTGACTTCAATCTAGAAAAACTAACAGAGCAATTAGTGGGATTGGGCCTATGCCCAACTTCCAGGGTAGCTTTACTGTGTATCTTTCACCTGTGTGTCTAACATAGTCAAGAAAATCTTATTCCATTATCAATGCATCTTATATCTTTGTCCAAAGATGCATTGCAAGTGCTAGTGTGCAAGGGCTGAGTATCTAGTACAAAATTAATGTTAACATTCTTCACTGAACTCACCTTTTCACCCTTTAGAGGACCAGATAGTACCCAGCCATGCTTTGTTTTTACAGCTACTGGTTCACCAGGCTCCCCCCGTATTGTTTGTCCATCTTGCAATGTGTGCAAAAAGTCTATCCCCACAAGGACGTCAATCTCCAAAACCTCCTTGGATTTTCAAACATCTGACAGCCAAAGCATGTTGAGGTGCTTAAAATATTTCTTAATGACTTCAACATGTTCATTATGATTTCAGAAATATTGTCAACAACATAAGCTTCAAGTATACCAGCTTTCTTTCCTTCTACTGACTCCAACTGCATTCTCAATTTCTCATTCACATTGGTAGACCCAAAGGTCATGATCCCTAACCTTTCCCGGCAGCAGGGTTCTAAACGAAATTCGTCCCTAACCGTAAGGCTGACGAGCGTCTTATGGCTACCTGAATCAAATAAGACGAGCACCTTAACCTTCCTATCTTCGTCCCTTACGATAGCTAGAGTAGTTTGCAATACTGCTCTCCCCTCGTATTCAACATTATCTACACATGACGTGGCGTTAGCATGATTACGAACGCTTGAAGGGGCAGTGGAATTGAATAATTAAACAAACCTACCTGTAGGTGAACAAAAAAAACGCTGTTGGATTGCGCCAAGAGTGAAGTAGACGCCGCACGAGTACTGTGTCCTTTATATTTAGCGGTGTCTATGCCAGCTAATCCCAGAAGTTGTTTGCACCAACGTGAAATCGTCTCTGATGAAGCCGTATGATGCGGACGTGAATGAGAAATGAGAAGTTGTGAAGTATCGCCTCTAATCGTTTGTTCGTGCTATATATCCCTTTAGGTGATTATATATGCATAATCTTGGATCTTCAACATATTTTTCATACCTAATAGGCTCTCGGTGAAGTCCTGGGCGGGATCGTTTAAGCATATTTACAATTGGAAAAATGTACGCAGAGGGTGTAATATCCATATTGCCAATTATCAATGCTTTGATCGTTTGCCGTCTCTGAGCACGTCATAAACAAAGTAGAAAAGTTAAACGCAATGTTAAATCTTTTAAGCTTAGCTGATCAATAGTCTGACAAGAACGTATGAAGTCAAAATACTTTATGCACATTCCAAACAGCATTATATTTTGGCAAAGTGGGACGCAACTGAAAAATTCCTCGCATAAAACGTCTGACAATTGGAAGATCTCCGAAGGAATTGTCATTTGTTGTCAACTGGAAAATACATAAGAGTGCACTACGCACAGTATGGATCCAGCTATAAGATGAACCATGTTCGTATAGGGATGTCAAGAACTGAACAGCAATATTTGCAGGCGAATCAAATGGATTATATTGATGTTTTGTACAATATTCCAGCCAACGTTTTATATATGTAGCGTATTGTTTTTGAGTGGAACTTCGCCACGAGGACATAATAATGTTCACAGTTGAGGATGAGAAGCCTTTCTTTGCTAGAGATTCCCAGACACTAAACAAACCATTAATTTCTGTTCGGGAAGCAATGGATGTTCCTGGTGAAGCCTTGATGGCAACTTCAACAGAGTTTCTTTGCTCGAAGATAAACTGGCGGGGCTTGAAGCATCGTTGTCAAAATTGGAAACCACGGTTGCGTAGGCCAGTTTGGTACAACAAGTATTCCCATGGCTTTTTCCTATTGAATCTTTTGCAAAGCAGGGTGTATGCAACTAAAGGGAGGAAAGCAGTAAATTTTTACCCTTCCACGAGAATGTGAACGCATCAATTATCATGGCATTAGGATCAGGCCTGAGAGAGCAATATTTGGCAAATTGATGGTTAAGCCTGGACGCAAATAAATCAATATCTGGGTAAAATTTTAATCTACATAATGCTTTATTTAAGACATCCTTATTTAACATCCATTCAGCATTGTGCTTAGAGAACAGCCTAGATTCTCTATCTGCAATAACATTTGATTTTCCAGGAATATGACAAGCAGTCAACCAACCACATGTTGTACTTAAAACAGAAGGACCAAATTTTTATAGCAAATTCATTGCTATAATTTGTGCCCATGTGATTGATAACTGCAACGGCAGTGGCATTATCAATCATTAGTTCGATGTTTATTTTTTACATCAGATGTGAAACTTTTAAGAGCAAAATAGGCTGCCAGGAGTTCACGAACGCTAGTATGATACAAAAGTTCCGAAGGGAACCACTTTCCATTTGTGGTAACATTGTTTAATACTGCCCCCCCCCAACCGAGGGGTGAAGCATCAGAGTAGATGTGACTTCAGGGGGCGATAGTCCAATAAAACCATAGCTTTTATCTACATTGTTTAGCCACCACTTTAATTCTGCAAGTGCAGGGGCAGTTACAGCCATGGTTGCATCAAAATTACCATTAGCTGACTTCAGTGCATTAATTTTTTCATTTTCTAATTTTCTGTAATATATTCCCCCAAAAGGGCCCGCAGGGAGCGACGAGACCATGTATCCTACTGCTTTTGCAACATCTCTTATGCACACGTTGCTAGGATGAAAACAAATCAAAGATGGGCAATCTTTAAGTTTTCGTTTACACATATTTGGTAGTGTGACTCTCATTGACGTAGATAACAAATTACACCTGAGTACTCTCTCCAAGCATTTCTGTCCTGTGCCAACGATCTTATGTATTTAAAATCTTCCTTTCTCCTCAAAGTTGGCATCGAAAAGTCTCTGTTGATTGATTTTGCCCTGTTGATGTCTTTATTCAGTGTTGTTACGATACTTTCTCTGGGTCTACCTCTAAACTTTTTCTCTGATTCTTCAAAGTAGAATTTCATGGCTTGAACTGCTGGTGTTTCATCAGAACGACGTAATACACGACCGAACAACCTCCATCTACCTTTCAAGATATCAATTGATGTTGGCCTCTCGTCGCATCTTTTATACAAATTTTGATTTGAGATTTTATTTGGGTATTTTTTTCCTATTAGTTTTCTTAGTTGTTGTCTGTGAAAAGCATTAAGATCTTTGGTCTTTTTGTGTCATTCCCCAATTTGAACTGGTGTAGAATCTAGAATAAATCATTGATGTAGAATCTAGAATAAAGCCTAAATATTGTATTCGTTGCTTTGGTATAAATTCGGATTTCTCCGGATGTATAACAAATCCAAGGCCGCCAAATTCTTGGAATGTTGAGAGCACAGTATTAATGCAGCCATTGTACATGCCACTTTGAATATATATGTCATCGATATAATTTAATAATATGTGCCCGCGAGACCGAAGCAGTGAAATAGGGGGCTTCAATAACTTGGTGAATTGCCGCGGGCAAGATTCAAGACCATTTGGATAGACAGTATACGCTTAAAAATTTCCTTGAAACTTAAATTTTTGGTATCTCTGAAAACTAGGATGGACTTTCACGCTGTAATATGCGTCTTTCAAATCGATAGAAGCCATCCAACAATTAGGGGTAATCATGCTTGATATTTGTTGGATTGTGTCCATCTTGAAATGGTGATAGGCAACAAATGAGTTTAAATTTTTCAAATTCAAAATAAGTCGTACTTTATCATCCTCTTAGGCGCACAGAATATTGGAGAAACGAATTCAAATTTCTCATGTTCTACTGGTATAATAACGCCCTTTGATAAAAGGTTCTTTAATTCACTTTTAATTGCTAAAAGTAGATCCCCTGAAATACTATTCGGTGGGTAATTCTGTTGACATGGAGGATGACTTATAAATTCAATTGTGTCACCTGATACAGTATTAAGAATGTAGGGGCCTGACGTTATTTTTCTCCAATTATGGAGGTAACGAGTAATTTCGCCAGCAGAAAACGTTGCAACTCTATTTTTTAGATACGGAATCAATATCTCATCAAGAAAAGTACGGATACTGGATACCTTGTGTTTCACATTTTCCAGTTCTTGCTCGATCGCTTCTTTTGAGCAAAGTATGGAGGATTGCCGCGGGGAGAATATGCCATCCTCCCCTTCTGATATAAAAACGAGTTTTTTTGATTAGCGTCAAAATTCAGCCGTTGATTTCCTCCACGGCGTTGAGGCCGTGTGGCAGAGCAATTGTTAGAAAGGAGCCGGCTAGTTGTTCGAACTTCTTGCATCACTTTGGATAAGTCATCCCCAAATAAAAGCGTAGTTGGCTTTGTAGTGCGGCTGCAGGCACTTTTATACTCTGGCGCAATTGAAGGGCGCGGTGCTTCTTTGCGCCCGTACGACAATTCGGAAGAAGTAAAGCCAAGAAGGGTTATTGCATCAATTTGTCGTGGCACAACAGTTTAGAAGTCGAGAGGGGTTTTCATTTCACGACCTTTCAAAAGGTCTCCAATTGAGGTAGCGATAGCACTGGAGGCAGTAATGAGAGCATCTTGCAGCATAGTAACACTCTTATCTGCAATTCTAGAGCTAGACCGAAGGGAATTCCAAATTTCGTGATTCACTCGTGATCGATACAAACCTGAGCAATTTTCGGGTACTAAATACTTATCAATAAGGGCCTTTCTCCGTGCGGGCTCTAGTCCCAGATGAAATTTCTTGTTAATAATTCCCACTAAATGCTCTGCAATAGGGGGGCCCGTATTTTTTGCAGTTGCTACAGCATTTTCGATCTCAGTTAAAAACTAATCCTGTGAAGCTGTGTCATTTTTAGTAGCATTGGCTTATTCCTCAATGTCCTGTTCACCGAAAAGACTAACAACATCGTCAACTGAAGGACGAGTCTCAGTATTATGCCCAGCTATTACAAGGGCTGGGTGAGTTTGCAACACTATGAGAAGCAGAAGGGGCATTATGAATAATTACTGTCATCAAAACATGCAAGAAAACCTTGCGGTTATTGAGAACATACTCTCAACAGCAACTGGGTAACTATTTCAATTCAAAGTTAATAAGATAGTGATTAGAAGTTGCTGTTATATAAGCAAATACAATCTGTTATTTTGAGCTTTGAAGTGACAATAACATCTATTTGAGGGTTACAAATATTTTGGCTATTATATATAGGCTATTGAGTTCTGTCTTGATACACATGCTGCCAATGTCATACACTGAAATGAATGTCTTATTGCGTAAAATGCCATGAAACTCTTGACAGATCACTGTGCTTTGAAGCACAGTCCTGTGATTTTGCAATACATAAGCATAATTATGTACAGACAACTTTCTCAATGCCCCTAATCAGAAAATAGAATTCAAGATAAGTTGAAGCATCACATCGGGGACAAAATGCAATAACATTTCGTGAAGTTGTTTCCGAAAGATTGAAAATATGCGGCAAATCATAATATGAGGGCCAGTATTGCATCCGCTACCTGACAAATAATACGTAAAGAAAGTATTTTCGAAGTTTCATGAAGTTATGGTACCGGAGATACTGACTAGCATTTATTCAAAAGCACAGAATGCACGATCGGCAGGATTTGAATACCAGATATACATTCAAAAAAATATATCTGATCTTCCCAGCTTTAGTCCTAGGTTGACTGATTTCCAAAATAAGTTTAGGTAATAACTTTTTAACAAGAAATGGCCTAAGTGCTACATGTGCGGCTTCACAACAAAATGAGTGAACAATGCATTTCACTTCTGTAAATTTCATCTCCAAAAGATCTGCGTAAATCATTGCTTTTGTCAGGATATCATGCAGTTTCTTCTGGCATAGCCTACAGTGTGTACGTTCATGGCCTATTGTCTTGCCATGCATTAAAAATGGTAGCCGTACCCATAGCGGCCTCATTCTTATTCACTGGCGCCAATAGGAAGCTTGCACTCTAGTGTTTATTTTTATCTCTATGGCTTCCACTCTTGCCTCTCCTTCGTAGCGGCTGAATTACTGCTGCTCTTGAAGAATGAAGTATGCTGTTCTCTTACCTCAATCTGATCTCCAAAAGCGCGTAGCATTTCTTCCTGAGTCCATTCCTGTGGACAGTTTGTACCGCGGATCATATTCAGCTTAACAGCTTCGGGTATCTTATCCAACAATACAGGGACCACGATCGTTGAATATGAATCTTCATCTACACCCATGGCCTATAATCATCGATAATGTGTTTCAATGAAATCGAGCAGCTCCGCAGTCTCCCAACGTTTCTCTAATTACAAACTTGTGGTGCATTGAGAATTTCATTGATATGGGTGCGTTTATAATAGTTGGCTTTGCATATCGCTGTTCTAAGAGCTTGAGGGCAGTAGCGTAATTTTTCTCAGTTAAAGAAAACCCAGAAGTTACCTTTTTTGCTGGGTCCTCCAGGTATTATCTTAAATAGGAAAATTTTTCAACGTTTGAGAGCTCTTCATTGTCATGTACAGCCGTTTGGAATTAATCCAAGAACTCGGGCCAGTCAATTGGGCGGCCAGAAAACGTCTTTAGCTCTGATTTAGGTAGTGTTGCTTGTACGTTTTTGACGCTGACTGAGAAACTGTTTGTTGAGAAACAGTTTGTGTTTAGGCTATCAACTGAAAGGATTAAATCTTGTCGCTCATAGCTAATTGGTGCATATTGCAACACTGGGGATTGTTGTATATCTTCAGTTTATTCTTTATTTTTGCAATGCTGGTTTCAATCATTTTCAGGAATTTTCTGGCTTTATTGACTTCTGTTGTACAACCGCTTCCTTCTTCATCTTCTTCTTTCGAAACCAACTCAAGGGTTTCGTCTTCCTGTTGTTTCAAGGTGCTATTGTTTTCTTCTGGTTTTTCAGGGTTTCTAGCGCTGCTTCGTCGTTTTCATTGCCAATTGTGGCAATGAGCTGTTTTACATCTCCCCTATGACCTCCTCTGATTTTTCAATTGCTTGAAATCTCTTCCATGCTCGTGTAAATTCTGCTAAAAACGGTATCCGTTTTGCTCGATGTGGACCATTTGTTGAGATTTTCATATAGTTTGTAGATCGCAATCTACATGAGTTCAGATAGAGTTCTATTTGTGCTGATTCTAGCATGTATTCATGAACTCAGAATCTTTGAAGAAAACTCATTGATATATCGTAAGCTTCGTCATCTTACAATTCCTGACACCTTTCTCCTTCTCTACTTCAACTCATCTCAACTCAACCAACTCAAATCAACTAAACTGATTCGATTACAAACTACGGGGTTATTTATTTCTAATTTCTTAGCAAGTACATTCAACATAAACATGTAAATTACGAATAACAGGAAAGTTATACTTCCTTCTAAATAATTCCGACCTATTGCGGCTCTACTATTAGTCAGTCCATTACAGCACTGCTAAGTTACAGCACCGCTCAGCTCCTTTGAATTATATATATATATATATATATATATATATATATATATATATATATATATATATATATATATATATATATATATATATATATATATATATATATACCGTACTTTCGTAGGATAACTAACAATTTCAATATATACGTGCATCATTTAAGTATAAAACAGCATACCGAATTACTAAATGTCTAAATGAATGAACGTATAAGAAAAACATTTAAAATCAACATGTGCGCAGCTTGGAATTCCCCACAGTATACTGGGTCATATAGTCGCTGGTTCTACGAGCACTGTTTCGAGCAAAAAACTCAAGAAAAAGACTCTTTTATTTTAGTAGCAGCGTCATTGATTATTCCTTCTCGAATCTCTCTTAATTTCTCATTTCTACTATGTCTAATATATACTCTTCAAAACACGAGTTCTTAGAATAAAACCCAATCATAAATTAGTATACGTAATACGTGGATTTAGATGTGGATACATGTATGGAAAATGATTCATAAGAAAGTGCGTGTATGAACTACGTGAACAAAATGTGACTGACGCGACTACCTAGTTTCTAACCAAATAAGCAAGAAATATTATACTGTTCGTTTCGCTAAGGAAGGAGTCATACATGCGCAGCGCCAACTACACAGGACTGTAATGCGTGCTTGCTGCGAGGCTGAGAAAAACCCACACTCTCCCCTCCTTCAAATATAATGATGTGTTTGTTGTTGGTTAAAACAATGTTGTATTTTGGTTTCGTTTACTTATGAAATTATTTGTTGAGCGTCTCCAATATTGAAAGTCATTCGTTTAGCACGTACGCAGAAATTTGAAACATTTTGAGCTGTTCTCCCCATTGTTTGCAAGTATACGAATTAAGCCTCTCACCCCCTAGTTTACATATGTACTTTCACATTCAACCCCATTAGATTTCTGTGTTCGACCACTTTCAATCTATTTTTAGCAAAATACCAAGAAACAAATTGAGAAGCAAGATTTTAGTGCTTGTTTTGAACAATTCACATTAGATTTGCACACTCGTTCACTCTGATTACTTCTATGAATTACATATCTTTGCTCCAAATCTTCAAATTCAAATGCATTGATGATATCAACATGTTGTATATTTAAGACTGTATGCGAAAAAACTGATAGTTCTTAGCAGGAATTCCCTCCTCCTTGTACGCAGACATGCCCTTTTTCACCGAGCTACTTCCGCACGTACATGCTATTTATGGCCCTTGTAGTTTACTGTTGTAAGTATGATGGATTTTGTAGATTATTCATAGTGAGAGGGCCTAGTAGAAACGCGTCGAGGGAGTGTAGGAAATTAAGTTGGGCATACCCATCACAAGGCGAGGTCAGTAAAGGGCATAACGATTATAACGGCGTGACCAGTGGTCCCTTACAGCAGGGATGTCAAAAGCGTTTTGGCTCAGGTGCTGTATAAAGCATAATGTTGATACTGACTGGGCAGGGTAAGTTGACAGGTTTCAAGGGGTGCCAAGGTAAGGTGGTAGCAAGTTGCCGGATATTTCCAATATGACGCATTGTATGAGCAAAGCATAGCAGGCTTTCAGTTTGTTTAAAATTGCTAAGGGGCTACGTGAAAGCCCTTGGCGGGCCGGATCCAGCTCTCGGACTTATGTTTGATGTTCCTGCTTTTGAGGATTATGCTACTAGGGCTATTTGAGTACTTCGAAGTTGGTGCATTGGATTACTCAGATAGCCTAGCTCTTTGAATTCAATAAAAAATCTGTTCTAACTTGTTTCCTTTAGTTTCCAGTTGTAGTAGTGGTATTTATGTTCACTTTGTTGAGTGTGATAAAATAATTTGTTTACATTAATAGTAATACATAGTAGAGTTGTTCACAAACTCGGACTCCTGGACGTTTTATCCACCCCTTGTGCAAAATCTCTCTTGTAGAAAACGTGTATTACAATCAATGTTTTGTTTTCAAAATTCTTCTTATGACTTTCATTTTTTGAATGATTTTGCAAAGTAGGTAGTTCTAAACTCGATATGTAGTAGTTTGCAATTTTGAATTACAGAATAGATGAAATAGATAGAATATTTATAATCATAGAAGCCATTTGATTTTTGACAATGCTTTGCCATGCTTTGAGAGCAATGTGGTGTCATATTTTTGTTTCATTCCTTAATTCTCTGCAGCCACACCAATGGACAATAAACTACATTGTCAATTGAAAGTTTCTAGGCTTAATATTTTTGGGACCTTGCATAAAATGTAAAGAAGAGAGGAGAAAGGAACAGAGACCTCCATAAGCTCCTGCCTTAGAATATGAAATACCATNTCTATAATTCAATTTTCTTATGGCGACTTTATACAAAGAAAAATAAATCTCTATTCTTTTTGAAGCTCTATCTGTCATATTGCCTTGTAGTACTTGATGTACCTGAACTTGTACCTCACCCAGTTACTCTCAGAAGCCTAAATAATGCCTCTTTAGTACTATTTATGCCTATTTTTCAAGGCAAAATAGCATGCTTCTGTACATATTTTAGTTTTATACTTTATGGCATCCTGTTTATGTTCTTTCCATTGCTTTGTAACCATTCTAAGCTGTTTTTAAATTGCAACCCCCCCATTTATTTAGATTCCCCCCCCAGTTTAGTAAATTTCAGAATTTTTCTGACCTCCCTGTTTATTAGGACCCTGCCCATCTATTTGGCACCTGAGAGTAGGCAATATAACATCAGGAAACACAATAGATCAGTCAGTGCTTCTGTGTTGATGTAAAGCTGTCTTCCCCCCAAAAACAGTTTTACATCAAGAAGAAAACTAACACTGTTGACTAGAATAATGGGCAGAGAAGAAGAGGGAAAATACATTTTCATTCTCAGACCCTTGCCTCTATGAATGGGGCCTAACTATCATGCAGAATAACAACTTTATATAGGCCATCCCAAGGATGTTGATCCTTGCTTTCACACAGTCATTTTCACATTACAAAACCAATGACTTGCAAAAATATGAGGTCCACAGTATTGTAGCAACTGCAGAAATTGGAAGCAGGATAAAATGCTAATAAATACATGCAATGTACTAAAAAAAGATTTGCTCCCATCATGAAAATACTTGGTTATGCTATTATACATACAAAACCTTACACAAAATTTTTTATGGAGGCTGCAAATGAACAGGATGTCATGGAGTCATTGTTTTTCAAATGAAAGAAATTCAAGAACTAACAGTGCTGCCATTTGGTCATGTTCATCTGTCTCTAACTCAGCAACTTTGTCAACTCAATGAATCTTGTTCTGCTTTGAAGTAGCCATTGCTTTGTCTTCTCTGTGCTCCATGCAAATCTTCCAGCTTCCCATAGCAGGGTAATATTCTATCAGAAACAAAATTTTGTAATTGATCAATAACTAGTTTGAGCAAGGACTTTGTGTTTGGTAAGTACAAGAACCCAATGTTATATAGAGAATTAAGATCTAGAACATCTGAAATCAAATGAAGACAACACCCCGAAATACATTGAAAGAAGTAGATGGCAGTCATTATCATTCAGCGAGTGAAACATATGCACACATGTCCGTCCACATAGTAATCAAATTCTGCATGCCTTTGATTGCANACAGGCAAGCAGTTATTTTCAACACTTGCTACTAACATCATATTTCAATGTCATCAAGCTGAAAGGTAATGCTTTTGGAAAATAATTGGTCATCATGTTAATTTTCATATTTCATCCTTATGGCATGCTTTACTTCTTTTGTATTGGGTGCATATAGAAAACTTTTAACAGACAGCTATAACCTCAGTGTAATGAAGTTCAGTATATGGATTACAACTACTCATGTGCTATTATAGATGTACCCAGATCATTTGCTATTGGGAGGGGCATTTTACAAAAATTTGAACAACTATGACTAAAACCTGGAAACACTGTGATTGGCAAGATGCTAAAACTCCTGCATCATGGCAAACTTGAAGCTTTGAACACACTGGGGGGGGGGGCTCATTCCCTCCATAAGCATATCCCTATGTCCCACTATGAGCTCTTCTTGAGTTGCAATGAGTCTAAATGTAGGTAGCTGCATATATATGTATAACTACTCAAATGTGACACAGAAATAGAGAATGTGACTAAAACTAATCTGGTAGAAGCAACCTGGTAATGATGTTAGGATTGATATTTAGTAGAATTTATGTAAATAAATGAAGAGACTTAAACAAGGAAAGCTCACCTAAGAAGGCTTCATACAACTATACCACTGCCATCTTCTTAGCTTGTTCTTTCACTTTCTCATCATATGCCAGTCTACTTTGTCTAGAGAAAACATTACAGTATGTCAGACACTTGATACAGACTCTGCCAGATGTAAAGAAATATCAGGCATCTAACAATGTAATACTACTTTACACAAATAACTAGATAACTAATGTGAAGTTTTGCACTCAAGTTTTGCAACAATTTAAGAGAGCAAATTCTCTCACTAACTCCATATCCATTTTAAAAGGATTAATTTAATTGTTCTTAGGATACTAATTAGTACTCTAAGTCTTGCAGTCTCCCTGTATAGTAACATTTTCAATAGAAATTCATCAAGGATAATCTTCAACTTGGAAACCAGTAACTACAGCTTCCAACTAAACTAATTTCTAGTTTTGTTTCCTTATCAAAGTGGATACTTACGAATAAAGTGCATAGGCCTCTGCTTGGGCTGGCTGTTGGAAGTTTGGTTCATTCAATAATATCTGAATTCCAATCAGCACCTAAATATTGAGAAATAATCAGAAATGCTTAACAGTCCAAGGTGATGAAAAGGTTGGGAACCAGAGCTCTAAAGCATACTTTATAAAATCAGAGTTTCTGGGTGAATACCAATAGGTTTCAACAGCAGATGCATGTGAATCTATAACTTGAAAAAGTTCATTTTTGTATATCATGTACAAAAATGAATAGAGGCAATTTGGAGCATAGTACATTTACATGACAAGGGAGGCCCTTATTCTAGGGTCAACACTTTCTGGGGCAATTCTATTAAATTGCACAAGAAAAATATTAGTAAGCACATATATTCAGCAAATAGTGAAAATATATGATTTCAAACTAAACAACAAACTTTATCACCAGATATAGCCTTCTTGACAGTACATGACAGAAATGTGGCATTGTCAATTTGATTGCCTGAATTTCTCAAAGCCACTTTGAAACACATTGCTAAGAAAATATTCATAATATGAGTCCCCAAAATAATTGTAATTAGTACTTAAACCTACCTCTTTTACAGTGATTTGAGGCTTCCACCCTTTTGTTTTGTCTATAAGTGATAATGCGACTGTTCCTGATGGAAATACATTTGGATGTAGAATTGGTGGATCAAAGAAACCTGAAAATGGCATCAATTAGAAGAGATCAAACCCAGAATATCATTCAGATGTGCTTAGTACAGCAATATCTTAATGCACTCTAGATGCACTTAAAAACAATTCATTATCTGCACAAGAGATCAGGAACTACTCACAATGAGGTGGTTCATATGGATATTCTTCAGGGAAATCGAGTTTCAGTTTGTACAGCCCTCCTTCCCATGGTGTCTAAAATTGCAAAATACAATTGATTCCATTAGCCCTTCCTAAATATTATCAATATAATAAAATAAATAAAGTTGTAGTGATAAACTGTTGTTCAGTACATAAAAGACTATTGCATTACATCCTTTTGTTGTAGCAACTCTTATAAGCAAACCTACACAAATAACTGTTAGATTAATAACATTTGCATGCGTTTGAAAACTTTTCAAAGATTGAAGATTTTAAAACTGATTTGTGTATTTNACAGGCAAGCAGTTATTTTCAACACTTGCTACTAACATCATATTTCAATGTCATCAAGCTGAAAGGTAATGCTTTTGGAAAATAATGGGTCATCATGTTAACTTTCATATTTCATCCTTATGGCATGCTTTACTTCTTTTGTATTGGGTGCATATGGAAAACTTTTAAAGACAGCTATAACCTCAGTGTAATGAAGTTCAGCAAATGGATTACCACTACTCATGTGCTATTATAGATGTGCCCAGATCATTTGCTACTGGGAGGGGCATTTTACAACAATTTGAACAACTATGACTAAAACCTGGAAACACTTTGATTGGCAAGATGCTAAAACTCCTGCATCATGGCCAACTTGAAGCTTTGAACACACTGGGGGGGGGCCTCATTCCCTCCATAAGCATATTCCTATGTCCCACTATGAGCCCTTCTTGAGTTGCAATGAGTCTAAATGTAGGTAGCTGCATATATATGTATAACTACTCAAATGTGACACAGAAATAGAGAAT
>OLMO02000273.1:1762486-1772652 GCA_900291935.2 Cassiopea xamachana
TTTAAGAGACTAATTAAAAATTGGGATGGATTATCTTGCAGATGCAGTGCTTGCCAGTGCCTGCCTATGTAAAATACCCTCAAAATTTTACACGTGTTCGTTTTTGTAATTTAAATTTAGAAATTTCTTAATTTCACGTATTATTTATCAAATTATTCGATTTTGACTAGTTACCTTTGTATGTGTGTATATGTATATTGTTAGCTCGAAAATTAATTTGTAAAAAATCGAATTAAAATAATAACACACAGACACACACATGCGCGCGCGCAGTTGCAGTCACACAATTCTTGTAAAAATCAGATTCCAGCCGACAAAAATGGGCGCGGAGTCTTGGGTGTAGCCATCGATGATTTTTTCCAATGTCACAATAATCCCTGGAGCCACCACTTACTCTAAATGCTATATTCATCAGAAGCATTAACTTAAACTTTGGCATTGTCATAGCCTAAAACTCCTGCTTCTGCTATGTCTGGATGTTCCATCCCATTTTGGAACGTTTATTTAGTACAAAAAGACCAATCATAACCTTGAGCTGTAAAACTTTACCTTTGGATGGCACTGTTTCCAAACTTTATATTCCTCTTGAAGTCGTTCACGAGAATCAACTTTAACAGACCGTTCCGCCATTTTTGAGCCGTGTTCAAACTGGAATCGAGGCCGAGCCACAAGACTTGTTCCTCATTAATCAGCTGTGTTTCCCAAAATTTTTCTTGCTCTCCTCCCTTGGCTACAATACAATGAAAGCGATTCCCCCTTGCCAGCCTAAACTGAAACTATGCACCTATGGATGAGCACTACTTGGCATCACAGACGAAACTTAAGGCGGTATGGGGGTGAGTCCCCAAACCATGAAAATTTGCCATTTCGCAGGGCAATAACAGTAGTATAATGTATTTCTGCGGGGCAGGTTACTGGATCCAGAACCATTGGTCAACTACTGTTACTAAAAACAGGTCACAGACAAAAATTTTTTGCAGGACAGCCTTAGCTTTGTAAATTAAAAGTAATTCACCATCATTTTGCTTTACTGGGTTGCATTACTTTGTAGATCAAACATTTTCGTAATCATTCCGTTACAATTTGCTTCAATAGGTATTAAAATGGTAATGGCCAAACATATTAAGAAGCATAATGACGTCACACCACGTTACCCCTCGACTACACCCCTGCTCCCAATTCAATATGCCCCTTTCAAATGGCATTTCACGTAATAACCCCTCCAATGTAGCGTCGCACCCACTCACGTAACAGGACGTGTTGGCCAGGAAAGGGGAATCTTGTCTTGAACCTTTACCGAGGGATCAAGAATTCTTGTACAGCACAAAAACGACTAAAAGACTTATTTTTGTTGTTGTTGTTGCTTGCTTGCTTGCTTGATTTTGAGTAGGCTGTTATGCTTAGCTTTTCAGGTAATTAAGACCTACTATGCATGACGCATCCAGGCATGGGACCCTTAGTTTAACGTCTCTTCTGAAGAACGGCGGAGTGAGCTGTGTTGGTCGTTCATCTGGAAGGTCCCCATCCAGTTTCTGACCATACACAGCCATGCTTAACTTCAGTTAAGTTAATGGAGCTGGCTAGGGCGCTTGGCCACTCACCCCGCTGAATCCCATTATCCTAAAGGATGGGAAAGTCATTTCGTTTTCTTCCTTTATGGGCATTTTTCACCCAAAGGGCAAATCTAGCGTATTTCCAATGGGAGTGGAGTGTAGTATCAATGGCTATTAGTAGCCTGATAAAACTTTTTGGCTTATCAAAGAGAAAAGGGTGCATCATTCAAAAGCATCATTATATTTACGGCATTTCATCCCAGGAAAAAATTTTAGCACTGATGGAGAGACATGTAGTGTACCGTCATCTTGTGTATACATGTATACACATCTCTTCATCAGCGCTAAGTTTTTCTCCTGGGAGGGGATGCCATTAACATAGCATATCCAGGCCCTCAGAATTTACCAAAAAGTGTATAAGCTACCAAAGAAACTGCCCAAAAGTCTCCATTTTTGATCATCGGAGGTACTGCACTCCCCATACCCCCAAAAGTTTTGCCTCTGGTGCCATGATTCCACTTCCTTTATTATCTTGGCACTCCAGTGAGTACTACCATTTCAATATCATCATATGAAAATCTTCATCGTTGAATAGTACCCTCAACTTATATCTACGTACTGACTAAAGCAGGTGATCAGCTTCTTCAACATTGAAACCGAGCCACTTTATGAAACACAACGCTACACTCTATAAATGGACAAACTTGATTGTCAAGAGAGATGGTTCTTCAAAAAATTCTCGTAAAATGGTCTCTCGTGTACGTTAACAACAAGATTGCAGTATACTATGTCAAAAAAGGAAAACCATTTGTTTGTCCATCTACTCTGTTGCTTCTCAGTAGGTACTGGGCAGAAACTTCAGGTTGGAACTCGCTGAGCCTTCTCCTCATTCAAATTGTCTGTTGGAAGATATTTCGCAGGCGACAATCCGCAGGGACGTAACTTCATTATATTTCTGGGGGGTGCCAGAAAATTTGCGAAAATTTTATCTGTGACCTTTTTTTAGGTGACAGCAGTTGATCAAATAGTCCTGGGGTGCAGTAAGTTACCCTGTAAGAATACATTGTACTGCCGCTTTTGCCTTACGAAATGACACAATGTCAAGATTAGATAGTGGTTAGCCCCCTATATCCCCCTTAAGTTTTGTCCCTGACAATCAGCTATCTCTTCTTTAAGTCTCTGCAAAATGAATCACAATCAGAAGAAGTTTCCAGTCATTTGCTATCTAGTTTTCTCCATTACCATAATCATCAAATGACCGACCCTTCTTTATATGTAACTTAAGACTTACATAATATCGCTGCAAATGTTTTAGCCAAAACTTTGCTCTTCAGTTGTTTATGGTTGGCTAATTATTCAACTCTTTTGCAGAAAATCTATAAAGGAAGGCAAACTATTAAGCAACGATTTTCAGCATACATTATGTAGCCAAAAATAGGTCCTTTCAGCATTCATATCTTTTTGCTCTACTTTCTAGGAAACTTTTCATATATTCTACTTACGTTTCCGAAGTTGAAAAATATGCATGCTCAAATTCAGTTTTATTTTTCTGTGAGGTTTCTGTAACTTCTATATTTACTTTTGAATTTGGAAGCTTTTTTTGAGCATGAAATGAATTGCTTTGGACTTTGTAAGTAGATGTTGACATTTTCTTAAAAAGTGCTTTTGTCGTTTTTTGTGCTCATATGTATATACTACCAAAACGGTTTATGAATTGAAGTTTATTTATAAATCTTACGCTATGATAGTCTATTATCCAAATGAATGTGAGATTCTATAGACTGAAATACTCCAAGTGACATCCTGTTGTAATGAGTACTGGGACTGCGGAGGAGCATTGTTTACTATACCATCTTCATAAGTGAGCAGCTGCATATTCCAAAGTAAAATCCCTAAACTAATAGTTCAACTATCTTTGGAGATTTACACTAGGAGTGCGCTCTAGGGACATGCAACTCAAGAACATTTCATATCCCAAATCAAGTTTCTATTAGAGGTAAAAATGTCCTTTATACAGGTTTTCTCAAAAACCTGGAAACGCTACGATTATTCTTGATGCATACTTGATGGCAAATAAGGTAAAAGAAAATACGCAATGACAAATATGCAAAACATTTTTCAAGTACTACAATTCTATAACTACTACATTCTAATAGGATGTTTGTCATGAATGTCATTGTCCCCCAGAAGGTGAGAGTTACGACATTGCTAATGTCAAGAGAACAGCAAGCAATAGAAACAACATGCCTAGGAGCGACGTTTCGCGTGACGAGGATGATGTTTTTGGGCTCTTTCGCTGATAGAACCTGTTATGTAGACCCATTGGCGCTGCATTAGGATTTTTTATCAAAGCAATCTGTGAAAGGTCCTTTGCATCTAGTATTGCCAAGAAACTAGTACCTTGTGGATTTGATATCGGTCCCGAGCACAGAATAATCCCATCATCTTCAGCAGTTCCTCTCTCCGATTGCACGAAAATTGGCTCTTGAGGGTAGTAGCCGAATGGTGGCGTCCAGAAAATGGTCTTCTTTGTAACTACATTTAATTTGGCAATCTTGGCACGGCGGTAAAGCGCATTAGCAACAAAATATGCGAAAGTGTAGTTTTTTTGATGGTATTTTTGGTAGTTGATTGCAGGGAAATCAGCCTTTTCAAATGGATCAGTGTCCGTCAATGTTCTACTTTTCATCGTATCATATGACCATGTTCGTTTATCTATAGCAATACGAATAATCGATGTATTCCATGACAAATCGTTGATTATATTTTTCAGCTGTGGGACTAGCAAATACGCATCAGTATTGTTGAAGGAAAAAACGTCCAAGTACAAGTGAGTGTCATCTTCGTAAGCATTGATGTCATGTGTGAAAAATTTGGCATATGGAAGATAGACGTGGTGCACTTTTTTCATGTCAGCACGTTCGAACACTAAGATACTGCTGTTTACTCTTGGATGCCACGCGTATGATCGTAGGAAGCCTGGAACTATCTTACGGAAGTTTTTGTAGTCAAGGCAGTAATCGAAACGATAAGACGTTTGAGGCACTAGTATATAGTTAGAGGTTGTCTGTATAAAGTGGGTGTATCCAGGCATTATATCAAAATCCGCTTGCTTTAGCGTTAAGCAACTGGAAAGGTTATACTTCCCTAAGACATGGCGTGATGCGAGAGTTCGATTGTTTCCTTTGATGGTATACACAACTACCGCTATCTCCAAATCATCAATCTTGCCTTTGCTATAGTTTTCGATTTCAAGAGTTGAAGACCACATGGTTCCATCTGGATCAGTTTGCTCGTGCGCCGGGTTGTTGATGATTGAGTATCCACCTCCTGGTCGAAAACTGGGTGGGAAGCCTTCATCCCTAAATCTACGAAAGTACATACCAACTACATCAAGTTCAGGTACAGTTTTCACCGCTGTTGGACTGTAAAATGATTCCGTAACTGCTAAAATTGGGTACTCACTTCCAGATCTCCAGAAATTTATTGATGGGGTGAATGGTAGTGTTTCGTTAAAGGCAGTTTTCATATCTTTCACATAGGCAAGTTTATCTATATCAGCAAAAAGTGTGATCCAATTCACTTTTGATCGACTTATGTTCATACCGTAGTGCTTCCAAATTCTTGTAGATCTTGAATCAAAGCGTTCACTCGAGTACTCGACTTTTCCACCGTCAATTTTGTACCTACCAACCATTGGAATACAGTCAAACATGTGGGAAATGTAGTCATGTTGGGGACCTGAAGTAGTAAAAATACGAAATTTTATAGATGATATGAAGGAGTACTTTATACTGCAAAAATCGGAGTATATTTGCTTTACACAGGCACAAATGCCAAGAAAGATAGGCGCTGACACAAAGAGATTGATGCATGGTAGGTGCACGCATTTGAGTTTACAAACAGACACAGGCACGAATTCGACTGGATAGATATTGGATGGATAGGTCTTCATGTAGGCATTCCCTAAGCACATACTATCAAAGAATGAGGGTTGCTTAGGGTAAACACTTGAATTGAAAGTCAGATGGCCTTTGTGTTATTATCGACGCTTTCAGTGTCTTTAATGCAGAGCATATCAAGTAACAAAGACAAAATCCAATTTTATACATGTGGCTGAAATATTCAAAACTATCATGTCAGAGTTAGTTATTTAGAGGAGTTGTAATCATATCAAGAATTTAATGCACAAAGGAAACCTTAAATAGTCTGTTGATACTACAGAACATTACTACAGCACGAAAAAGCGGCTACAGTTTTTTGACATACTGAACAATTTTTTCGTCCGACACTCGTCAGAGTATGAAACGTCGGATAGTGACCGAAAGCTTAACCGAAAAATACAGCGAGATGCGGCTACATGTGATAGGAAGCGTCTAATTGACCCTTACTTGATGAGTACTTATGAAAAACGAACTCTTCTTTTATACACAAGACTAGGTTTTGAGAACAGATTCCAAAGCACTTCAATGAAAGGGCAATCTTGCTTGCCCAATAATCCGAAAATCATCGTCTGCATAGGTTTTGACGCACCTGGATTTGTAGCAAGATGTTGTGATATGGCCGACTCACAATTTTAGAATTGTTGTTTTTACACATACAAGGTGGCTGTTTTCTGACGAGTGTGGGACAAAAAAAGCATTAAGTTTGTCAAAATAATGTTGCCGTTATTTCGTGCTGTAGCATAGGAGACTGTAAATATTCATTTTTTGACAAAAGTAAGTAAAAGAATCTATGTTGGTGATGTCATAAATGCAGCTCTGTTACTGATTATGAGTTTTAGAGGCGAATTTTGCATGCAACCTTCTGCCAATCAATGCGGCCATTTTGAAAAGTCGGTAGCAAACAATTGGTAATTTATTATCCAGTTGTAAGACTAGCAGTGGTGCTAATCTAAAGCACCAAATAGGAGTAACTTTAAACCAACAATATTTTGCCTTCTTCTTTGGTCCAAGTCTAATACTCTATAACTTGGTTTTTACATAATCGTTTGGAACCTTTCAACTATGATTGCACAGACAGTCTAGCTATTGTATAAAATACTGTCCATACAATTGCAAACAATCTAAAAAAACTGAAGCATCTAACAATGTCTCTTAATTCAGCGAACTAAATTACTGTGATAGTGTAAGCAGAAAGTGATTGTAGTAAACTGTTTATCTTGTAGCAAGCAAAATGCTTCAGTGTGAGTTAAATTCTACAGCAATGTCATATTCACATTGTTTTGGTACAGCTTTGTGTTGAACCAGGTAACAGCTTCAATGTGCGATTTGTCTACAGTTCTTAGCTCGTTCCTTGTAGCTCTAAAAGTTTCTTAAGTTTTAAGCTGTCTAGTACTAGGTTGCTTGTAAACTGATTTCTTTCGAAAAGAAAATGTATAGCGAAACGGCAATATCCATTTAGTGCGTAGACAGCTTGCTTTAATGCTGTCTACGGTCAACTCTCTCTTAACGGACACCTCTATAAAGCGGACACTTTGTTAAGACGGGCGCCTTTTCGAGGCCCCTGTCAAATCTGATATGAATTGCTATATGTTCATGTTCTTTAAGGCGTACACCTCTTAAAACGGACAGCGGACGCTACTTCTTTGTTCCAAATGTATATAATACTTTTTGAAGTTTACATTGATATTACTAATTTTTGTTAAAAGCTACGATTTGAAACAGATCTGCCAAAAAGGGTTACAACTTATTATGTACATTAACTGTAATGACTTATGTTTCTCGCGGCTTTCGTTTTCGAGACCTTCGTTCTCGGTTGAGGCAGCTACATTTTTTAGTCACTTCTGTTTATTTTGTAAATCTTTTGCTAAAGCCAGTCTACAGCTATAGTTTTCCCTTTTAATATATATTCACAAGTAATTTCCAGTTTGCAACACTCCTTTTAGTTGCTTTTTGACAGATATTCGAGAAGCAACTGAATCGTATTTTGGATTCAGGAAAATTGTCATTCATGCACTAATATTTTTGGAATATGCCCAACAGTTTTTTCTGTACTTATTACAGCGAACGCGTTTGTATCTTCCAGATTTTCAGGCAATTGGTAATATGGAATGATTTAGTCAATCGCTGGTTGATTCATAAACCAAGTGATCCTAGGATATCTTCAGCAGATTTTTATCCTTCTTGTTTACGCTAAAAATGTCATAGAGTCAACTAACTTCCAGAATCAGTTCAATTTTCCTCAATCCCTACCATTATAATTGATAGTAAGCTATTTTTGTTCATATTTGCAACTGGTTCTGTACTAAGAACCCAAATACATGCTCTTTCTCTATGAGGCGCTCTATCTCAGCGTCAATTTTCTTGATTAATCCCGAAGGCCAGGGTAAGACTTACTTGAGATTGCCACACCTCCAACTAGAATGAAGTGGCTAAAACAGGTTACAATTACTGGTCAGAGATCAAATTTTTTATTTTTGCTGTCACAAGAAATGTACAGATGAACGTGCACTTAGGATGTACGTGCGAAAATAGCACTTGGAAACTTAATCGCTTTGACTTCCTTTTTCCTATTGAAGTGGGAACAGCTTTTGCACTTGAGCTCCTTCGCAATCTGACACGGCTATTTCTATAAAGCGGTCACCTCGTCAAAGTGGACACTTCTTCAAAGTCCCGACGGTGCCCACTTTAGAGAGAGTTACCTGTGTTCAAAACACTTTGCTAGCTTCTGCAGATATACATGTAATATGAAAAGCTGCTATCTATACTGCCAACAACTAGAGGAAAAGACAAGCAAACCATTTTAGTCATCAGACCATAGGAATTTTTTTCTGATTTCTTTGTGCCTTTCTCTTGATTTATAGTGTAGAAAATGTTCGATCTAAATTGCTTCTGATATTCACGCCAGAAGTTAACAAACAAGATACTGTACATGACATAGTAAGAAAGTTTGCTTGTCATGGCTAGAGTGTAAAGGGGGCAGCTAGATTTGTCCTCTACAAAGTAAAGATGATGCACCCGCAAAAAACTTTGAGCTGCTAAAGCTTTATCCGGCACAGTGTAAATGGAGCCTTACTTGGTGGTCTTGTGCTTGTTATTGAAGTTTTAATAGGTTGTCGCATAAAGTTGCACGTCAGAAAACTTTGAGCTATCGTAATGAAGAAAAGTGCGCAGGTAGTGAATGGGAGCACTACGATTTCAGAAAGACTGCACTGTTAGCATCTGATTTCTCTTATACTACACTGAACATTTGTCACTGGTGCTGAGCGTAAAGTAAGATCTGCTTAGAAACGCATCGTATATGACCTTAGCATTTGAATTATCACTGTCAGATTCTGTCAATTTAGCCTTAAGGGTACAATGTAGACATAGTCAATATGATTGAACTCTCTAGTCGAAGATCAGGCAGCCTTTTGTATCCAAGAGTATGAAATGATTATTCAAGCTTCTGTTGCTTCTAGCATTTCCTCCTGTGACATGTACATTTCGGTATCACGTTTCACTAATTCTACAAAATTTAGCTTTCTCATCATTTTCTTGATGGGTGATGACGTTCCATTGCTAGTGATGATGATTTAAGTATCAGGTTCGATGATAACCTATAATTTACGAATAACAGCAGCTTATATATTCTCAGCCAATTCTATTGCTTAATGCTTTCTCGCTATAGGGTGCTTTGCAAGACCTTGTGATACAATGTGAAGTCTAAGCCCTTATCCCTAACTTCATTGGAGCCCGACATTCGCCATTATGGTGGTGTGTATGAGACTTTCCAGAAACTAGGTAGTGTCTTGTGTAGAGTGAGAGTTTGGAAGATGACTAATGTGTAGTAACTAATGTTTGGAAGCACGTTCTCAAATGAGGGAGTATGTGGCATGCACCATCATTCATTGCAAGGAAGTGCGATCATCAAAGACATGGTCACCTACTCCATCAATACCGTGACACTTGTGAGAATAAAAGGAGACATCTACGAGGGAAATACACGTGCCTGAAGGGCTATGAAGCAAACTTAACTTATGAGCAACACATATTGCACTCTATATGTATTCAGTATCATATTTTAAAGTGCATCAGCAACGTTACATGGGAGGAGGTGTTTAAATGTAAATTCTTGGATCATGGCGGGCTTGGGCTGTTGTATAAGTGGATGTGTATAGGAAAAGGAAAACACAGCTCATGGGAACATAGAAACAAACAAAACTCAGTGACGATATCGAAACCTTGAAGATTATAGGATATACTATAGACAAAAATCTGTTTTCTTGTGGAAAACGGTAGAGGACAATACCAAGACTTTTCTCAAAGGCCTTCCACTCCTGAATTATTTACAAGGTTTTCAGCAGTTTTGCTAGCAATATCCTACATCAGTTCCACTACACGTTTTTTTTATAAGAAAAAAGTTTATAAGAAAATGAGGCTCAAATCGCCAAAATCTTAAGAAAATCTTAAGAAAATCATAAGTAAATCAAGAGGCTCTATTTCCATAATTAAGTGTTTTTATAGGTAAAAACTCGGTATTTCGTCGTTATTGCATTCAAAATGTTAAAGATGGAATTCAAATTTATGTATAAAATATTATTAACGATGGTGTAAACCACTCTAGCCAGTTTACTTCAGTAAAAGTTAAGAGAAATTTTAAAAAATCTGAGGCTCAATTTCGGGAAAAGTT
>OLMO02000273.1:1777461-1794220 GCA_900291935.2 Cassiopea xamachana
CACTTCTGCTAGGTGATAGTGCTTTCCCTTTTCACACATGGCTCATGAAGCCATTCTCAAATGCTGTCCTATCCATTGATCAAAAATATTTTAACTATAGACTCAGCAGAGCTTGAATAGTGACAGAAGGGGGTATTGGGGGATTGAAGGGACGCTTGAGAGTATTGCACAGGAGATGTGAATGCAATAAGGATACAGTAAAGTCAGTAACACTAGCATGCATTGTACTGCAGAACATTTGCCTCTTACTGGGATATCAATTTAGATCCTGAGACAAATAAAATGAGGCCACACAACATTGTCAGAGAATTACCTCATGCGAAAATGCAGGCCAACAAAAGATAGTTCAAAAGAAGCTGTCAAGATAAGAAATTGTGTCCAAGATCTTTTTGCAAATGAAAGAGAAAAATACTGATACAGCTTGTCTTATATTGCAATTGACTACTTGCATTAATATAAACTCTTCATGCCACTTTAATTACAATCACTTCCTACTATTGGTTGTGTTAGATTAGATAGCAGCCTTCAGATTTTCTCAATACCAATAGAAAATACATAGGACCAAAAATATTTTAATACCATTTTCTTAAACATTATTTTCTACTGCTAAGGATAGATGAAGATTTCTTTGCCAATATAGCTTTCATTTAATTCTACTTTTTCATCGAAGAAGTAGCTGAAGGGCAATGAACAAATTTTGAGGAGATTTTTTGTTTAATGCTTAGTTGTCAAAGATAATGCTAAAAGCTAACTGAAGATATTATTGGGAAACTTATTACAACTATTCTTATAGATGTGCATTTGCTTGCAGTAGACACTTTTAAGAATCAATATGAAGGAGTTATTTCAATAGTCCCAAGTCACAAGTCATAGTATGATTTCCCAAGTTCTACTTGCCTGTCCATTTGTTTTGAAATGAACTGTGAACAACTGATGTGGAAAATTGGCTTAAACTAGGATGGCATTGGGATTGAAGATGACCAGAAAATGAAAGCTGGTTTGTAGCATTCTCTGAAGAATATGGCAGCTTCCCCATTCCCATCATCACCTTCATCATTTGCAATTGCATGTTGGATAGCATTTGCATCATTCTTTCTTCATGCTCTCTGAACCTGCCATTCTCTTCTTTGAAATACTTGACAAGGGTTTCAGAGGGATCCTGATCAAGGAGCTTATTGAATTTTGACATCAACAAGTATTCAATTTTCTTGTCACTTTCTTTTGCTTTTTGCCACATACAAGCTTTTTTTGTTATTTTTCTCAACACCTTCTTCTGTAGTTTCCATGCTTGGCTCAATTGCTTGCTCTGGCTGAGCAGATTCTTACTCTGTACAAGTGGAAATAGTTGCCCAAGCTACTTTCCATTTTCTTTTGTTTTGGATGAAATTATCATTACCAGAAGCTGTTTTGATAAGTGACGCCTTCTTGTAAATGGCAACAAGCGATTTGAATTTATTTCTTGCTTGTGAAAGAGTGAAGATGCTGGTTTCACTCCGAATTTCACATCTATCTCTTAGCTTTTGCATTACTTTTCCATATACCTCTTGATTCTTGGCATTTTTAATGTTAGTGAATGTTATTTTTTTCTCAGGTATTCATCTTCACAAATGATATCTACTAGGTCATTGGTTACCTCTTCTGATCAAGTTGACTTTCGGCCAGCTTTTCTATTTCCATTTATTCGAGCAATTGAGATGCTGTCTCTATGTTTAGGGCTTGATCCACTTTCGTCCTTATCTTCCCCATAGTTGTAACGCTCTAATATGTCTTCTTCTTAGCTTCTTCAATGAAGCTATTGACTTCACTTCTCGTCTTGGAAAAAAGGATTTGAGTGACGACAAATTAATTGTAACAGAACATTTGGCGCCAAATTGATACATAAAGTCTATTGAGTTGAATTAACGACCAAGATCCTTTGCGATAGCCAATGGTAGATCTATTAGATGGGGCACAATTTTAAGCGATATTTAAATAAATTAACAGTCGCACTATTGCAGCGTGAAATCCAATTTAATTTGACACGGCAGAAATTCGATGTTTAAACTGGGCCTAACAAGGCTAAATAACTATTACGAAGTACTTTCAACTCAAATAGCACCATTATGTTGTGATATGGTTATGACTAGGAAATTACTATATTAAAATATGAGGAAATGAATTTTAACTCGTTCATTTTGACCAACATTCTATGTGAAATCGCTAAGGTGGAAGTTATATCCAAACTGTATGACAAATTGTAGGAAATAGCTGATAACCTCCATTTCACACATAGGCCAAACAAAGACTAAAGTTTTCCTCGTTATGGATCCGTAACTGAACCTGTTGCTGTTAGGCGTCTACAGTGCTCCGGTACAAGAAGTGAACTGATACGGTACAAGAGTTGTTACGCTTTATTAGCAGGTACAGAAATTTTTCCTGTAGGAGGAGCAGAAAGTGTTACGGAACAGTGTAGACAGTAGGCTGAATCGTAACATCTGTTCCGATACAGAAGTTGCACAGGTGCAGTGTGCACGTTGGTCTTAGAGATACGAAATTGAATTCTTATAAGTTCTGAATTCGAGGCTTAAAGCTCCCAACATCCATTGTTTTCAGCACAAAATGTTAAGGTTCAATTACTCAGCACTTTTGTCAATGAAATATTATAGCTAAGGTGACCAAAAGTCAATAAAGCCAAAATTTTTCAATGGTCTTTGGATGACCTGGAACACCAAGAAACACTTTTACCAGGATCACAAACCCATTTGAAAGACATTTATAGGTCAAAATTAAGTCAAAATCAAGTCTTTGGGTGAATAAAATCAAACTTATATTTACTTAAGGTCGAGTTTCGTTTAGTTACTTTTCTTTACTGCACTAACGAGGACACTTCCATACAGTTGAAAATGAATATTAGTAAATGGTAGGCAATAGCTTACTAATAAAATGGATTGTACCCAGGGGTGTAGAGCAGGGGGCTCAGCCCCCTTAGTTGAGTTTTTCTTATTTTTGGAGGCTAGAGCCGCCCTAGTTATGCCAAAAAACCCTGATTCAGAGCAGCAAATGGCAATGCTATGAGATTTTTGTTAATGTTCCTAGAATACTCAATATCAAAATGACACATTTTCTAAAGAGAATTCCAGCGGATTCCTTTATGCTGAACTTTGTCATAACATTAAACCATCTTCTTTCCAAAGAAACTACTTTTCAACCTTCTTTAGGGTTGCAAATTGTGTGAAACCCTCCCTTCCCCAACCGATAAAACCAATTGATTTTCATGGCAATTGAATCTCTCTGCAGGGCAATAATGCCTTGCCACATTGGAATTTCAGTTCACATTCTGGCATAGACAATCCTTCTTTTGGCGCACTAGGGTGAGATTTTGTTTGTAGCTTTGGACTAGTCGACAGTTAAAGCAAGAGTCATCGTAAATTCTTTGTACTTCGTGTTCAAGTTATAGGATTCGCTCCAAAAGGATATTTTCTGATGTTCTATAGAGCTTAGCTCTAAAAATCTTTTTTGGGAGCAAGCCCCTAGACTCCCATCCTTCCCCCCTCATCTTCCACAATAGTCTTTTGTTGTGCAATACCATAGGAGACTTGTCTGCCTCCTTTTTCAGTTAATTCATCTCCACCAACTTGGTATCAATCAATTTAGATTTTTCATTTTGGCAAAGACGCCGTGTTATTTACCGTTTACTACCGCTGGAATGGTATTCTTTTCAATTTATTATCAAAGTATAGTTGTAACTATCGCAGGGCAATATCCAGTGTTTAAATGAAAGTATAGATGTTACGCCCCTGACTTTCTTTTATGTACTTTTCAAACTGGGAGCTAATTGGGTTGAGTTCCAACTAATTTAACCGATGCTCAACCCACTTCCGATTACATTGCAATAGCAGCAAATTGTAATGTAAAGGTAGTGTTACAAAGGAAAAATTCTTCTGCAACTTGTCTCACAACCAGCTGCAAGACGATTGCTCCATTGCAGCTTGAAAACATAGATTGTTTTTCATTTCGTTTCAAGACGGAAGTTTGAGAAATTAGATTCATCTTTCAATGCTAAAAAATTCATACAACATTATTCCAAGATTACTACGTTTCACAACAACATTAGGACATCTTTTCAACAAGCAGAAAATGCTCAGGAATACACTGCCGAATTGCTTCTTTTATTTCAACGTATGTATAATTACAAGAGCAACTTAAAAGTGAGGTGGTAGAGTTGTTTTTTTATGAGAAATTGTTTTAAAAGCACGGATGTATGATAAAAATAGTTAATACATAGTTTCAAGCAATGTGTAGAAACAGTGACGAGGCGTGATCTGGTTGATTTCCCAGAACAAGGTGCACAATGAAATGAGCACTTCAGCTAGCGAAATCACATGAATGGAATCACGTGCTTTAGACTAAGAGGCCTGGTTACTGAACTTGGGTTTATCCCAGATTGGCAGCATTTACGCTAAAAAATGTCGAACCGAAGTAAACGCTAACCCAGGTTCATTCCATTTTCATTTGATTTGATATTTAAACACGAACATAACGTTTCAGCAAGATAAAAGCACCTAATTACAATAAAATGATAAAAAGACAACAATCCAAATGATAGGAGATGCTGCTCTACCAATGGATCGTGTTTGGACTTTGAAGGTTCAGAAGGTACTCTCTAAGATGTTTTTTTAAATCGAGCAAATGTGTCTTGTTCTCGAATGCTGTCTGGAATTTTATTCCAATGTTTGACTCCATTGAAGTAAAAACCTCTCTTAGTAACCTAGATGAACAGTTGTAGTAAACAGAGTTTTGGTGAAGAATGGAATACAAGTTTTAGTAAGAAAGTCAGATTAAAGGTCAACACTACAATATCAGTATTAAAAGAGGTATACACTTGATAGTTGTAAGTCAATGTCTTAGGGAAGTAGATTAGTAGGATAGGGGTATGAAAACATACCATTGCTATGGGGTACCTTTATGGGTATCAGTTGCTGGTACTGTGGTTACCATTTGAAGAACCATGTAGAATTATGGATACAATTTTGGAACAAAATCACAAAGTTATGAGTAGGGAAACTTAGCATAAGCAGTATGAATATCCAACTAGAAACATAACCAGTACAATAACCAACGCTGCCCTCCCCAACACATGGCTAGGATTTAATTTCATATCCCCATTCTATGAACCAAAAATATAACTTTGATTCCCTGATGTCTATTCCAAGCTGAGAAAATTGCACGCCTTTCACCACAAAAACAATTCAAAGTTACAAGGCTTCTCTCTTAGTACATGAGGGTTTGAAGTAATAGGGACATTAACATTATCATAAAAGCAACTAAGAAGTAATAAAATGACACTGACAAAATCACTAGAAAGTTCTGGCTTTGTTTCTTTATCTGCTTCTCTTGCTCAACATTTCCTTGAACTTGATCCTTCCATTGAACTAATACTATTTCTTCATTTTTTCAATGTAAAGTGTGATAGCACTTCACTGAGTGTAGAGTGGCTTTCCATTTGTAAGCTAGAGTAGCTGTCAAATCTGTCTTATTCTGGCCTACTAGCGCGCGAACTTCAGCATGGAAATGAGGCTTCTAAGACCCAAAAACCAAATATTACCCTTGGAAGGGTTCCTATTGGGGACCCACAACTATTTAAAGATTGGTAAGGATGCATATCTAATTTTTGTTTCTTTTTCGATATGCAAAGCCATGATCTGCTTCTCCGTATTTTTGTTTATAGAACTTAGGCATTGAATATAGCCTGTTCCTACTGAAGTGCAAGCACATGCTTAAGACTTGTCATTATTTTATTCTCAGATTTAGTGTGAAAGTGGTTTAATTGATATGCCATACTGGCATCACTTTCCTGAAATATGTTTTGCACTTTAGGCTTGACTTCGGAAATTTTCTCCATTTCCTAAAATTCATGTTTATAGAACTGACAAATTGACACTCTTATCTGTAACAACTCTCAAATGACTTGAAAATTATATTGAATTGAAGAATCCATCAAGCTTCTTAGAAACTCTTGGAGATTAGGGTTATTATAACTTATTACTGTGAAAGTAATCATGGCACATCCTGCTTCTACATCCTTGAATTAGAAGACAGATTATGAGACCCCTTTGCAACAAATCAACCTGAGCAGCACTATGGAATGTCAATGTGATTACTAGAGATAGCAACTCTGTCATTAAATATAAATTTAGGGATATCATCTACTGCTGAGGCGGATCCAGACCGAGTTCCTTGCTGCCCAGAACTCAGTCAGGTTTTTTCCAAAAATATCATTTTATTCTATTAAAAGCAACTGTAGTAAGCACTTTTTTGGTGTAAAATTCAACATCACAACTGTTTCCCCGTACCTTCTTGTTTGGCCGCCTGCCATTGACAAAATTGTATTGAGCTTTGCTCAGCCCACTGATAATTTGCTTCTGCGGTGGACACCGCTTTTGAACTCATGGAACTCGGAAATGAAGTCCAGGCAGCGGAAATAAAACGCTTGAGCATCGGAAATGGTCGATTTGGAACTCGGATGGAACCTAGTGAGAATACAATAGTGAAACTCGGAAATGAAGGCTATCAGAAACAATCGGTAGGAAATTACCGTTTTTAATTCGTCTACCATTGTCTACAAGTGTCTTTGTTTGAGCACTCTACATGTTGTTTACAATGGCGACCTGAGATGCATCGAGCCTCCAAAGAGATTCATAGTTATCAAGGAGTTGCCTAGCTATCTAAAACAGTGTTTCAAAACAATGTGGGGCTCTGAATGTGCTTTTGAATTGCGGAGGAGTTTTTCATTTTTTTGTAATCTGCGTGATTTTATGTGGCATTTTTTGATTTCACAAGTTAGGCTGGATTTTTCTCAGTGAAGTACCCCTCGTTCTATATATTAATGTTACTCAACCTTTTAGCAATAGCTAGAGGAGCGTGTATAGTGTATGAACTTAAAACTGATATCAACTCCACTTGATCCTAGACCACGTAGCTTTTGGAACTCAGTCAGATTTTAGGCTGCATCCGCCCCAGCACTGGGTCAAAGGCTTACCAACAACTAAAGCACTTTGCAATGCCAATCTAGAGTATGACCATGAGGTCCAAACCATCAAAAGCCCTGAACCAGACTTGGAAGCTCTCAGTCATAATGTTTTACGAAGTGTGAGTACAACTGGCGTGCAAATACACAGGGCTCCAATTTGAGGGGCTGAGAGTCTCAATGAAAATGCTTGTGGAACACTGAATGTAATTATAGAGCCTAGTAGAAAAGCTGTTGGTGTTTTTAGATCCCACAGGAGAAGAGCCATAAATAACCGTGTTCATTAAGGGAATCAGAACACATAAGGACAATTAATAACTTTGAATTGATACCTGCCAGGCTTAAGGCCAATGAGGTAACAGAAATTTTGCTTTTGCATGATAATGCAGTTATTCCACTGTCTTGGATTACATACAATCCAATGCAAGATATTGTACTGGATTGCTATTTTGAGAATGCCTGATATACATGAATTGGCTCCATGCGTGCACTTGGAGATACATTATTTAAAGGAGAACATATGTGCTGCATTGAGATTTTACAGTAAAAGATATAAAAGTTGCTTGATAGTGTTATTGGATATCAAAAAGCGTTGCTTCCGCTGCAGAATTCCCGGTATGGCTTTTTCCATGTTAGCAGAGTAATGTGTCCCCTCCTGTCATAAGTGCATGGAATTTTGGCTACATTTTTTAAAATTTAGGTGGAAATATGAGCTCTAATTTTAGACCAGAGTGACATGTCCCCTTTTAACCTTCTAAGGGATTACTTACCACCACCCCAAAATTAGTGCAATGCATTGTAGTTCATTGGAGCCTGTAAACTTTGCAGTAACCGCAGCATGAAGATATTAAAGTATTATTCTTTGAAATACTTCTATTGTAAAACCCTTCATATAATATTAGCTCAAGAATCTGTAGAATTATGTGCTTTAAGCTGAAGAACATAAGTCGTAAATGTTAGAGAAAACTAGATGGGATAAATATTTTTTCCAAATTGCCGTTGGTGAGGTAAAGAAAATTTGAACTAAGCAAATGGTGGGGTAAAATATTTTTGACTATGTAATATGTTCTCTTCGGCCCCATCCCAGCCATAGATAACGACCACTCCCTTAAGTCAGAATTCTTGGTTAATCATCTTATCATTTGTTCTGCAACTCGAAAAGCACAGACAGCTGATGAAAATTTCTACTTATAAATTTGCAAATTAAACAGCATGAAATGTATCACATATAATGGTTCGTAAAGAACTACTCCCATTTCAGCCCTTTTGAGGTTCTTGTTTAAATAGCCTGCAGCATTACAGAACTTTACCACAGCACGGACAAGCGGTAACATTCTTTTGACATACTAAAAGCTTTTTGCGTCTGACACTCACAGAGTATGAGAACTTCGGATAGTGACCTAAAGGTTAACTGCAATATACATCCAGATGCAGTTACATGTGATAGGTGCGTCTAATTGGCCCTGAAAGTGGCCAAATAGGACCTATTAACCATTGTTTACATGAAGACTCCCAGTGAGAAAACGAACTCTTTTTGTCTATTCAAGACTGGGTTTAAGTCTTGATGTAAACAGATTCCAAAAGATTTAAATGAAAAGATGATCTTGCTTGCCCAATGATCCGAAAATTACCCTCTGTATATGTTTTGGCGCATTCTGGATTTGCAGTAAGGTGTTTAGGGGGTTCACGCAATGAACTGTCCGCTTCAAGGTTCTTATAAACGCAGATTCTTTTATGCGGGCCTCTACTGTATATCATTTCTTTAGTACGGTAACTTCCTCAATCCGACCAACCTGCTTCGTTCATGCTTTGGATCTTCAGAAAACTATGGCTTCTAGCACGTTGAATATGTCTCGAAATGGCAGAGACAACCCGATTAATAGCATTTTCTCTGTTCCTGTTAGATCTTCAAATTTCTGATATCATCGAAAGTTTTTTATATTTTAGAATTTATTTGAGGTTTAGGTTCTTTAGCAACTGATTAGCACAGTTCTGTTGTAAACGAACAGTTAGTTTAGAACAGAGCTGTGCCCATTAGTGAACCTTAACTGTCCTTTTTTGAAAAAATCTCCTTAGGATGAGTTTGAATTAAGTAGTCCTGCAACGTATTCCATTTAGGAGCGACGCTAAACTCAACCCGTATACGTGCGATATTATCTTTTAACCTTTTGTTAATAGCTGTGTACTTCAACCATCTAGTCCTTTTGTCATCAAATCCCTACGGCATCGTTTCATGCATTACATGAATTAACATTTGCAAAAGAGAAGGGCTTTACAAATACAAGCACTATAGCCCTCTAGCAAACGATAAATAATCTGAAGTCTCAGAAATAGTTTCCAGTATTCTTATGCATTGAACGAACAATCTTGAAGGCACATGCAATGGAAGTTTGCGACAGAGTCTGACAAGACATTTTACTGGTTGCTTTAGGACGAACCTTGTAAAACTTGATGCTATTGCACACAAAATAGCTATGTTTACACACATTTATCAGAACAAAGCTCTATATCTTCTGTATCTCTTTAATCTTTGTCGAAAAATATTTTGACCTCATTGAGAAATAAGTACAAATAATAATATCATAGTTGCTATCTACAGAAATATGTTGTAATGTAAACCTGATCCAGTACCCCGTTTGGCGAAATGATGTAAAAGCACGATCTTCTAATTTAGTTACTAAAGTCACTGGATCAGAGGTGGCATCAGGAGTTTTCCGACGGTGGGGCTGATTTTTCCAGCGGGGAAGTTAGGCAAGGTTAACAGGATAATAGTAATGCTAAAGAAACTCCCAAATGGAAATTTTTGCGTAAAGTATAGTCTTGGGAATAAGCCTTTATAAACATTCAAATGGAGAAGATGCCGAATACATCAAGGAAAGCTTTCTTCGAAATACTCTCTATGATGGCAAAAATATGAACTGACATTGAACATGCAGAATATCCCAGTGAGTTAGTGTTATGAATGTGGTACTATTCAATAAATTATTTTTTTATTTATATCCACTCTACTGGTGTAACAGGATCTTAGCTGTGTAAGAAGCTGTCATTAGTGTTTAAACATGAATTCTCTATCTTCCAACGGGCAAGTATTTTCCAATGGGGGCATAGTGCCCCTTGCTCTGCCCTTGCGCTGCACTGTAGTCACAGATTTTCAGGACCAACAAGCAAAGGACAATATGTGAGCCTGTAAAAAGCACATTTCAGTGACCTCTGGAGCGCAGATACAGGGTGGCTTTAATATAATCAGTTGCTATCCCTGAGATCCAAGGGCATCACAATTGGTCACTTGCAAGTGCTCAAAGCAAAACAGTAACAATCGTTGCAAATAAGCCTTGCTACTATTCTGCCACATCTAGGCTGAGAGAACTAAAATTAGTCCTCTATAAGAGATATTATGTTTGAAAATGCACAAGTTTTATGACATTTCAGTTACTTATCTTGGCATATCACATCTAAGCTCCCTATTTCAAAACTATTCATAAATTTCCTGGAGAAAAGAAATCGGAGATTGATATTCGTGTTCCAGGGAGGATAAGCTTCAATGGTCAGAAATCTTATTTGCTTGGTAGTGTCAAGTACTTCAGTTCAGTTCAGTTCAGTTCAGTTCAATTTTATTTTTAAAATCTACTGCAAAAAAATGCCACTAAAACTACTTAAAACATACAATGAAGGCACAACATACAATAAGAAATACAGGCTAATAAAAGAACAAAAACTTACGTGAATTTTATGCAGGGAATTTTTTTGTAAGGTGGAGCTCTCTCAATAGATAAATTAATCGAGGAGAGAGAGCACCCCCTAGGTTGGAGACAAAATTTTAGAGTTATATTGGTGATTAATAAAGATTCAACTGTTTTGTATTTCACGTGCTACTACTAGTGACTGGCTGATTGATTGAAACTCAAAAACCACTATTTGGTGGTAAGGAAATGGAGCTTATGTTGATGTCTAAAACTCATTATTGTTGAAGCTTGCTTTAGAGCATGTGGAATTCTGATACCAGACAGACAAGTAAGAGTGACATTCTTTTGAAATTAAATAATACTTTGCAATATGGACTAAATTCCATAAGATATGCACTTGCAACATTGATGATCTAGCGAAAGCGCATCAAAAAATTACTGAAAACAAGATAGGGAATACTTATTTACAGATTCAAAAACAAAATTCAGTAGTTTTATTTCAAAAGAATCCTTCAGCTTAAGGGAAGAATGACAAAAATAGGAGTAGAAGATGCAGAAAGATTTTTGAAAGCAGTAACTCTAACAACTTTCTTTTGTAGTATAGATATTGGTTTAAGGTAATGATCGTAAGTAAGTCCACAAATAACAATTTCATATTGGAGAAAAGAGACAATTATAGATTGATACAAAGAAATCAATACATCTGTAGGAAGGAGATGCCTAACCTTTAACAATATACTTCACGGTTCCTGCAAACGTTTTGGATAATTCACTTTAGTGATGCTTCCAAGACAAATTATGATCCAAAAGGAAACCAAGGAATTAAAAATTTTTAGCATTTTTACATGTTATTTGCTAAACTTTATTGTAATGCGTTCATAGAGAGATTGTTGTGGTGGATGAAAAATGGCAAAGTTGGTTTTATCAAAATTGAGAGTAAGTTCATTAGAACCAAACCATTTCTTAAAATGCATGGGGTCATAATTTATCACCTGTTAATGCTTTTCTAAAGTTTCTGATTCAAAGTAGATACTAGTGCCATCCACAAAGAGATGAAATGCTATTTATATAAATATTATTTATATAAATAAGAAAATAGAGTTAACCAAGAATAGATCCTTGTGGGACACCACATGTAACATTTAGATTTAGTAAATTGTGACCACTTACTGAAGCATATTGTTCTCTGTTGCTAAGATAGGAACAAAACCATGTTAATGCTATTCCTCTAATTCTATAGTGTTCAAGGTTATTGAGAAATGTTTCATTATTTGCAGATCAAAAGCCTTCTTCAAGTCATAAAAGACCACATCCAAACTTCCTATTGTCCAAAGTATTTTATATCCTATCAGTTAAGCTGATCAGTGCATGAATGATGGAATGCGAAGCACGGAAACTAAATTAAAAAATTTTATAGGATGTTATGTAATGCCAGGCAATCATTAAGGTGCTTGTACATTACTTTCTCTATAATTGTACCAAATATGGACAAACGAGAAATTAGCCTGTAATTGGAAGCTGTTAGGGGACAACCCTTTTTAAACAAAGGAACCAATTGAATAAAACCCTTTTCCATAGCAATTGGGGAGACACTTCAGACATGTCATTTTGTGCATTTCTTTCCATTTTAATGCATGCTATTTTAATTCATTCATAATTTGCAGGAAACGTTTATAAAAGGTTTTTTAGCTTTATTTATTCTTCTATTTTTTAGACATTTCGCTAAATTGAAATGAAAGTAGATGGACTGACTTCAGTGACATTTTGTAACTCTTGGGCCCTCACGAATCCAGTAACTTCAGTAGCCATGTAAGAGTCTTCTCTATTGCACATTAGAAGTGCTTTAAATATGCAAATCTAATGGAATGAGCGTGACATTGTTGACAAAAGTTTGCTCATTCTCCTTTGAAATACAAAGCAAGTGGAAATGATGAAGAAGTGCACGACTTGAAGAACAGTAAAAGTAAAAGAAATTGCTTTCGTTATTCAGCTAAGGTATAGTATTAGGTGGGCTGGGGCCATTCCGGTAGAGTTTTTTGAGGGCTTGGGGCTTACATTTGTGGAAAAAATTGGCACAGCCCCCTGATCTCGAGGCAGGAGCTTTACAATGAAACTTTGCCCACAGAGTGAGCGTTATAGCCACAAATAATTTTAAAGAAAGTGCATAATTATAGAACAGAGAAAAAGGGAGCTTGGGACTCAATCCCTAGTAAATCTATGCAAACCACACATCTGCCTATTTAAATGACATAGTGGTGCCATCAAGGAGGTAAAAGGTGGTATCTTTTATGTCTAATCTGTTAATTCTTGCGTGACTACTTTACCCTATCAACTATGCGAGTCTAAGGCTTTATCTTCAAACTTAAGCTTCTAATCTTATCTTAACTCTACATAACTTAGGAAAAAACTCTACATAAAGCACCAGGTTTATATGTATATAGCAACAACAACCATAACCACGGCTCCCTCGCAATGATGTATCAACATAATGAAATAATGTCGTGGATAGTACATAATCAATGGAAGTGATTTTGCGATTTCAAACGACTTTCGATGAGTCTTTGTATCAAGAAAGAAAAGAACTTGTTTGTGACTTGCATGCGAGAATTGTTTCTTCGAAAAGGAGGATTGTTGAAGTTGAATATTCCTGATTTCAAAAATTTAATTTCCCTACATTGGGCCCGTTTTCCATTGGGGGGGAATTTATTCGCGAGAAGTGACTTTTTGCTTGAATATACATGCACCTTTCAATTCAAATGAATTGATGCATTCGATTGCATTTTCTCTCTGCAAAATAGTTGCTTTGTGCGGTTAACTTCGCCTAGTGGAAAACGGGTTTTATACTGCATTGTTCAGTGGTTTTTAACCTTCTTCGTCGAGCGGATCCGCAAGGATGCATTACAGGTGCTCAAGGAACTCTTGTTCATATATCTGCACCGGTGACTTAAATTAAACTGTCGATCGTAGTATTTTTATAGCTTCTGGAGGAACCCCTAATCTGTGCCGGCGGAACCCCAGGGTTTCGGGGAGCCCCAGTTTAAAGCCACTGGCATAATTTAACGCCAATGAAACTTTCCTTCGCCAATGATTTTGCAGCAGTACACTTATTCAATTCTAATTTTTGATTTCGTATCAATATTTACTGAGTGGGAAGAAAATGCGCAATTTTTGTATCTAAGAAGGATGTGAGCTGCTTTTCTGTTTATTGCAACACTCTTAAAGTTATGGCACGGCCCCCCCTGGATCCAGCCCTGATTAAGAATCACTTTCTTAAGTTGTGCGTGCATACGAGGAAGTTCCAAACTGTATTTACAAGCGTCAAGCTTATTGAGTAAACATAGTTTTTGAAGAGCTATGCGCGCGCATGCTGTCAGAAAGATTACACATCAAATACATGCGTATTCTCTGTGATTGCAGCCTTATTCAGAATCCGCGCTGGTAGAATTAATTTACACCAAAAATTTGCCAAGGACTAGTAAAATCAAGATGGATGGGTTGATAGAACCTCTTCTACTTTTGATCGCTGCTTTTCAATTTAGTTTTGCGGACCCAAACTTCAAAAACGTTTTCCAACAAACAACAAAGGAAGTACAGAATGAGGTTCTAACTGATATTACTGGCATGGTGCCTAAATGGCTCTCGGGAGACTTTGTCAGGCAAATTTGTGCTTCTTATGGAGATATTGATGGTAAGTTGCTTATTACTTTATGCTATAGCTTTTCTCAATAATGCAATGTTCCTGAATACCATTCAGTAGAAGTTTTTCAAACAATTAGTTATCTCAAAGCAGCCAACGTTATCTATTGGCAAGTCATTGTTTCCACATATTTATATCTAAATTTTTCAAAACTTGAGTTTTTCTCAAAAGCTTTCACAGATGCAACTCATTAGCAAGGATGACACTACCGGGGGCGCATGGAGCCCACAAAAGTTTCACTGAGCCCCCTTTCAGCGCCTAAATTCTTAGGATTTCTTTGCACTGTCAACGCTTTCAAGACCTGAGCTTCTGCTTATGGCAAATTTGAAGGGCATGGTCCGCTACAGTTTTCTCGCTTTCCACCATAGAGGTTTGCTCACTGTTATCATATAGGTAGTGTTAGTCCCCCACATTTCTTTCTTGGTCAAAGGTGGCGGCAAGAATTCTTCAAACGGCGGGGTGGCTCTTTCGACAAGAAGGCTATAAATTCCAAAAATCTCCAAGAAAGTGGTTTTTCACCTTCCAACAAGGGGGCTACATGTTCCGACGAAGGGTAATATTCCCCAGCCATTCCCTGGCGCCAAAACTATTCTTGACGCCACCTGTGCTCATTAGATGACCTTATATCAGTGGCAAAATGCTGTATAGGGCACCTTAGTTCAAAACTAAGGGTCCCCGACGAAAGCGACCCCGATGCGTCCTCACTAAATCCTTTTATGTATATGCTTGCAGGCTCCATCGCAAGGGCTCCATCTTACTTAGTTCCTAAGAGCTCTGAGTATCCCCGTTACGTTAGCATTAGATTTTCTAGTTTTGTAACATGTTGAAACCCAGATTTACCAACATGTGCATAAGAAAAGGATAAATGTCTTTCCCACAACTAGATAAGGACATTGTGTAGAATGCCTTTAAAGGTGTTCATCATTCCTTTCGAGGTCAGCTCTGACATACCCAGTCTAGAACATTTTTACTAAAAGAGTCTACAATGAGGCTCAGCGGCAAATGAAGCAATCTTGTAAAAGAACAGTGTATGCATGCACATTTTCACTATTCTATGCAATCACGTATTCGCGCTTGCATAGACTAGCGACATTGTGGTAATTTGCGAAGAACTAGAAATCAGCTGGAGGATTTCGGTCCTAGATCGAAGAAGTGAAGGCGGTGTATAGTAGAGCGGTTTAGGGCCTTAGGGCCCGAGGGCCCGAGGGCCCAAACACACCAAACACATAGCTGAAGAATCAAAAATGGAGAGGCAAAACCTGCCTGTTCCAACACTTAGGGGGAGGGGTCAAATTCCTTATTGGACTATTTAATTCTCCAGGCCAATAATTCCGTTATTGGGCAGTACCATGCAAAATCTTTTATTTGGAGGTCATTGCCCCACCATACCCCTTGCAGTTACGTTTCTGCATCACGTGTTATTTTTATGAGAAAGTTGGCTACAAGAAAGTAGAATTCAACTGTTCAAACAAGTTTAGAAAGCTCAAAGCTAGATTTTTGAGACGTAAGAAGGTCTTTAAGTTGATGTGTGTTAAAAACTTGAATTATCTCAATAGAAAATTTAATATTTGTTATGTAGGCTACTCTAACAATTCGGCTTCTGATATTTACTAAGATTTATCATTAGTTTAAGCTTTCATAAAGCGTTCTCACTTTTCATTAATTTGCATGCATAAAATATTGAACCTCAACTTTTTGTCAAGGAACCTTAAAGGAAAGTCTTGATACTGGAATCGTGAACAAGTTAAGACGTTTTCAGTCCTAAGGCCAAAAAAGTTTCTTCTTAAACAATATATTTTCTCAGAGCCTCTGCCACTCCTAACGTTTTTGATGCAAACATTTTTATTGATATCAAATTATGCAACAAATTTTCTTTTTAAAAACAGTTAGTGGGCTGCTTTGTGATCTTAACAGCTCTTAGGTCCTTAACAACTGTGCCAAATCAAACCTACGTCGGACATTATCCAGGATAAGAGTGTTCTGGAGGGAGGCATTAAAGATTGTCAATCGTGCAAGAAAAATACAGTCTTTAGATGAACATTTCCTGGAAATAGTTCATTTGGTAATGGGAAGACAGGTAAGATGTCTCAAAGCAGGACATCTATTAACTTATTTACTGGTGGTTCGAATGCCCTCCCCACCAGTCTCCATTATCTGCCCCATCACTCGTTATTGAAACTTTTCCTTTCATAAACAGTGGTAGCCCCTTTTGACTTCGTTATTTCCTCAATAATTTCTCCAAGAGCCTTTGCTTGCATTACATACTGAGCCACTGAAGAAGTAGGCTCTGCTTTAAAGGATAGTTCATTGATCATAACAATACATGCACATATATAACAATTTTGGACCATGAAATAAACTTATCAATGAGCA
>OLMO02000273.1:1801683-1821416 GCA_900291935.2 Cassiopea xamachana
AGTAGACACTCTAAAAGCAAAGATACAAAAAATTTAGAACTAAAGGAAACAGCTAAGAAACGTTTGATAAATAGCAATTTGGAACGGATAACTGGTCCAAGATGAAGATGAACCAACAACAATGTAGACATAACGTTGATTTTGACTTTAACTCGCGCTGGCGCATTTTCTTCAATACTAACAACTTCGGATTCGTTTTTCGTACGTTTTTAACTGTAGTTTTGTTCGTTAAGTCAAGAAACTTTAAAGAAACGTTCAGAACGAAAAAGTGTCCAAAAGTTAAGAAACTTTTACACATTAAATCAGGTGTTTTTAAGAAAAATCTCATAAACATGGAATTCACAAAAAGCTATTTTTGCGGGATTCTTCTATGTGATAGACAAGATTGATGAATAGCTTGTCTTTATGCATGAATTAGAAAGCACAAATCCTGTTGTACATAAGCCATGGGGGCTTTAAGATGAAAGAAGGAGATTTGGGGGGAAAGGATAATTTTTTTGAGCTCAGTACTAGAGTTTCTTAATTTTTGACCAACCTAGTATCAGTTTCTGATAAAAATAAGGTGTATATAATTTTTNTCATGGAGACAGGAAAGCCGGAGTGTTTTTCTAAGTGAGGGAGCTAGGAACGCGTGTCAAGCTTCTAATGGGTGTGGAGTGGGGGTCAGGGGTGAAGTCCATAAAACCTTTTAAAATTACACCCTTAGATTGGAAGCAAACTCCTATTTCGAATATCAAAATACATCCTATCTGAAATAGGACGGCTAGCTGTTGTATGACATAAGAAAAGTGGGGCTGCAGCTCCGGCGTGCTTGCCCGGAAGCATGTAAAATTTCCCCTGAGAGGGGATGTGTTTAGCAGGTATAAGGTNTAGATAGACAAGGTGAAGAAACAAATTGCTGATTATTTGAGACATGAACTCTTGAAGGGATGAAAAAACATACACTCTATCTAATAATACGAATGTTTATAAGAATATTGAGGCTCAAAGTCACTAGTTTAAGAATAATGCGAGGGTCAGGTTTCATCAAACAAAGGAATTTCTTTATATCCTAATTTATATGCACTTTTACCTATTTTTATGATGCAGTAAAAATCAACAAAGATTGGAATATATTCCTTAAATTTGTCGGCGAAAGTACACCTGTGTTATTTAAAAATAAACTAAGAATAATTCTAAGCTGAAAATCAGAAAACTTTAAGAACTTTAAGAAATCAGAAACTAATTGTTTGTTGGCAATATCAACAGCTGTTTTTCAACGAAAATCAGGTGAACACAAGCGCTGGATTTGCTGGATACTTGCCGCCTCCAAGGTATCTATGAGGAACTTTGTCTCCTTACAACCTCGAAAGCACTCCAACCCCTAAAGCTACTTTTGGGCTTGTTTTAAACAGCTGCAAGCTCCGTCAGTCGTCAGTCTGTGCAACTTGATAACAGGAAATAAAGTTAGGAGATAGGCAGCATGATTTTGCATGACATAACCATCAGCATTGTTATTGGTGAGGAAGTGTGCTGTTGTGAAGGACCCGAGACTTTAAGGTTAGTTCAAATAATTGGGATTAAAATAATCGCTCAATGGTTAAAAATGACTTCCCAGAGTTATTATGGCCTACGACTTATTCCACAGAAAGGCATGCCGCCTTCTTACGGGGAAGTTAGCTCAGTTTCTTTTGTTTCAGCTAACTAGTACGTTATTTGAACGCCTCAAATTTCAAAATGTTGCAAGTTAAAATGAGGAAGTACATGTTTTTTGAAATAAAAGAGTGGTTTATAAGATTCTTTGAAAATACATTAGTTCATCACCCTCGTGCTCTTCAATTTTTCCTCCGTTGTCAATCATTTGTAAATTTCTTTTGCATTCTTTCTCATATTCGTCTTGATAAATATTGCATCATTGAGAATTAATAGCATTGCATTTGCAATTAAACGTTCTTTCTGAATCAGTTGAAAACCTTTCCCTCCAATAAATAGATCACATTATAACTCCAAATTCTCCGTTAAAATCAAAGTAATGAGATAGACTCTTTGTTCATTGCATATTAAAGCATAGCATCCTCATAGCAGTACACATTTTTTTTATAAGAAAATCATTATTTTTCCTGAGCCTCAATTTTCTTAACTTTTCCCAAAATTGAGCCTTAGATTTTCTTAGATTTTTCTTAACTTTTAATGAAATATACTAGCAAGAGTGGTTTACACTATCGTTAATAATATTGTATACATAAATTTGAATTCCGTCTTTAACATTTTGAATGCAAAAATGACGAAATACCGATTTATGGCCTATAAAAACACCTAATTGTGGAAGTTGAGCCTCATGATTTTCTTGAGATTTTCTTAAGATTTTGACGATTTGAGCCTCATTTTCTTAGAAAAATTTTTCTTATAAAAACAACGTGTATCTGTATTCGAAATATAGCGTTTAAGTAATGTAATGAGGAAAATACAATCACTAAAAGCATGCCAGACCCTAATCTCGTATTGCAGAGAATGAAACAAGCAATAAAAAAGTGGCGCATGTCCCAGTTTAAATCTTGTCGAAGAAACATTACTCAGCTGCTCAAAAAGTTAAGGACGTTCAGTACCGGATTTTTGAGACTTGGAAAAGGCATCTAGTGTCTGTATTTTAGGTCCATAGACAGCTGAACTGGATTGGGGGGGAGGGGCACAGATTTAGAAATCTAGTGAAAAATTAGGGAGCTATGGCATGTTACATATCTGCGCCAGTAGATCTTAAAGTATGTGTGAAAACAATCCATATTATATGTATACTAATGTAATACATGGGGAATAATGTAATATGGGGTCCGGATCTTGCTCTAGTAAAACTTGTTGAGGAAACGCCCTCTTGAGCGTCTAAAAACGCCCTTTTCCAGAAAAGAATATTTTGTTTTCATCATTGATCTTCATGCCTAAGAAGAAACCAATCTTTCAATCTAGTTTCATCAAATAAACAAGACTGAGAAAAGTTAAAATTAGTCGCACACCAAATGCAGGATCTCTTCTCTTCACACATGTTGTATAGCATGGCTCCTCCACATCAACGGAATACATCATCAGCGAACTGAAGAAGGAACATTGCATCATGATTGTGCAAAGAGAACTAAGACAATGTCAATTGGGCAATTTATGGACTTATTGGGGGGATTGCCCTCCCGCCCTCATTGTCTACGGGCCTTATGTACTTAAAATTAGATTAATCTGTGCGCAAATTGTACATGGAGCTATATGGCTTTTTGTTAATGTGTATATGCAAAACATAAGAAATTTTTGATATTGGAGTCATGAATAGTTAAGAAAATTTGGGCCAAAAAATTCTCTTAAAAAGAAACATGTCTTGGTATCGTTGAGCAAATCTAGTCTTTACCCTCAAATCCAGGGAAAGAAATATTCATGGCTTTTATTCAAGATAAATTTAAAATCAGGAAAAAATTCTACTAGGACAGTATGAAAGCTTCCAGAAATTTTATTGAAATTTGCAAAGTGTCAGCAAAAACTCAGAACATTTTACCATCTAAGCAAATGACTAATAAGATTCTTTGGTGACTAATATACAACTTTAGACACTGTACATCCATGCCAAATTTTAGATATCACCCCGTGCTGGTTTGTAGTGTCACTAAGGGGGACTCTAGGTGCAATGTCAAGAAGTGGGCGTAACCAATTTGTAGCCACGCCTATACCTTTAAAAATGAAGACACAATAGCTTTGTCTAATTGTCGTATAATATAACCAACATCTAGGAAAGATCCCAAAGCCATGTAGAAGTGAGGAAATTTATTATAGAAATATAGTACAAAACATTGGAAGCGAAATTCAATGAACTTTGAAAGATAAAATCAATACGAAATTTTCAGGTGGGTCTGAACCCCACAAAATGAAGAAGAATTGTAACAAGGGAGGCTCCATCCCTCGAGACTCCTTAGATATCATCCCTGAAGCTAGTTTTTATTTGCTTACAAAATACCAATTAAGTACAGCATTTACACCTTTTTTTTTAAAGATGGGCAGTCACATCATTTTTAACACCGGTTGGTCAGGAAAAGTATTATATATCTCATATGTGGTAAGTAGAACAACTTCAATTTCTGGAAGAAGTAAGGTAAAGTAAGGCAAAAATATTATTCTGGATGTGTATCAGCCCTGTAGTAGTGTAGGGGGCTGATATCAGTTGAGGAATTTTCTACTCTAGACTTGTAAACTTTGCTTACCTGTGCTGATTTCAAGTAGGCAAACTCACTTCTCAAAGCCTTGTTCTGAAAGTTCCTTAGGGCTCATTCAAATTGTACGTAGCGTAATAATTGCCATTTTGACCCCCCTTATCTCTAATGCAACGGCGTCAATCAGTTAATCAATCGATCTATCAATCAATCAATCAATCAATCAATCAATCAATCAAGTAATGAGTAGATTTATAGTTGGTAAGAAAGGTTCATAGCATATAGAAACACTAATTAAATCCAATTATTCAAACAAATAAATGCATTCGTTTACAGAGAAAAAGACCCAAAAAATAAAGTAATGTATGAATAAAAATCATGTATGCATAAATATGTAAGGTGGATTAATGACATATTTTACATATGTAGCTTGCTCTAGACCATCTGCCTATCCTCTTCCGGAAGCATACTAAAGTTTTTTCTCGTTTTATGCTGTCAAAAAGGGTGTTCTACAAGAAACTACCCCTATAAGGTATTGAATCAAGACCAAAGTTCATTGTCTTGATTGGTGGAAAGCTTGCATAAGATTTGTGTTCTTAGATTACAAGTAACATGTTTTCTTTCATGAAACTCCCATGCAATTAGGAGATTCAATCCATCCATGGATTTAAATATTTCTATCATGAGTTTCTGCAAGTTCTTAACATGTATGCTATTGCTTCCATTTCTGGTAAGTAACGCTTCAAATGACAATTCATAATCTTTATATAAGTTCTGGAGAGCACGTTTATGAGTGCACATTTAAGCCGATACCCCCTTTTTTACTTACGTAAACTTCTGGCCCGAGATCCCCCAAAACCCGTATGTATGTGTAAAATATAACTTGATGCAGTATAGCAGAAGATAATTGCTCAAAATTGCTGAAATTAAAGAATGATTAATCAGTCAAAGTCCTTTCCCGTACCCAATTCTATAGCCATTTCTATAGCAGCACCTATCTCCATTTCTATAGCCCTAGGCTACGCGTTTGCGAATGCAGTGAAAGCTAGAGCGGGGGGCTGGTCCACTGGTAGCTCCGTGAGCTTAACTTTCCCACTGCATTCTCATATGTAGAGTGCCAGACGAGAAGGCAGTGAGTACCATTTTTAAAGTATTTGTTGTGACTTGACCGGGGCTCGAACTCACGACCTACCGGTTGTGAGGCAGACGCTCTATCACTGGGCCATCACTCCGGTTAAGAATGATTAATTATAGTGCAAAAGTCAAGCTCGCTGAGGTCTCAAAACTCTTTTTTTATACTTGAGTATCTCTAGAAGGTGAAAAAGTAGAATTATTGTAATATTTTTTGGCTTCACGTAACTGTTAAGTTGGTTTTTGTAAATATTTGGATTTGGTCCATTTTGAAGCTCCTATGAAATTTGCAACATTTCACCCAAAAATTCGCCAAAAATTTTACATAAAAGTTCAGCTAAAGTCAAGTTGAATGAAATTTTGAATCGATTGACCAGAGCTTTGGCAAGTTATGATTTATAAAAGATTTCACACAGTATTGTAGTGATTTAGAGCTGATTGGCTGAGGGGTCTCAGCTCCCTAGATATTTTTTCTGATTTTGGGGTAAGGTCCCTCATTATTTTAAACAAGCACTAATTTAGAGCATAAATTATGAAAGCTGTGAGATTCTGGTTGCATGTTACTAGAAGAAGGAACATCATGATGACACTTTTTCTAAAAGAAGTTCTTCCAATGGCTGGCTTTATGTTTACCTTGGTCATAGCATTAAATCACATTCTTTCCAAGGTGGCCATTTTCAGCCTTCTTCAGGGGCGAAAATTCTAAGGACAACTCAAACAGACAAAGCAGCTCAATTTGCAGGCCAATTGAATGAATCTCTTTGCAGGGTAATAATAATGATATAACAGTCTTGCCACATTTTAATTTCAGTAAAAATTCCGGGGAAAACTGTCTTGCCTTCGGTACACTGGTGTGAGATTTTGTTTCTAGTGTTGGACTACAGATATACGACAGCAAAAGCAAGGGTCTTCATAGCTTGTTACGGGATCAGTTTTCCTTCTGGGCACAGAGATCAATAACGATAGCAACTTGAGTCCCATGCCTTGCAAGGGCATTTTCCGACGTTCAAGAGAGCATAGCTCTGAACATTTCTCTAGGGGCAAACCCCAAGACTTTCACCCTTCTCCCTCTCTACTTCTACAATAGTCCTGTGTTGCGTAGTGCAACAGTGGCCTTGCATGCTTCTATTTTCATCGTCGTTAGGAGATTCTAGCAATTTGGTGAATTCATCTCCGTACTGGATTACACTCGGGATAAGTACAATTTGTCTATCAGTCAAATGAAGTTTTCATAGGTGGCAAAGACGATGTTCTATTTTACATTTACTATTTCTGTAATGGTGTTCTTTTAAATCTATTATCAAAATATGGATCCAATTGCTATGATTGACGTCGCAGCACTCCTTTGATATATTGGTCCAGTATGTAGTAGCCAAGCTTATTTATGACTTAGCCAAATGTGTTTCCACAGTTGATCAAAATTCGAGCTACGATAAAGAAGTTAACATTTATGTGTCTACCTTCAAGAGCCCAGCAATAGCTTTAGCAATAGCAATAGCAATAGCCTTTCCCAGAGCAATATCCAGAGTTATAGGGTAAAAGCTTCTGAAACTATCCCCTAATGAAAGTATGGAAGATAAGCCCCTGACTTCCTATTATGCAAATTTATGNGTTATAACATTTTCATTTAGCAAAGCTGTCAAAGTACTGCTTCTTTTTGGTTTGATTGATTATCCCCATTTTCAAATAGTCTCGTTTTGGAATATAATACATAGTTTTGTTTTGGAATACATCAATCAATCTATGAGCCCCCTAGCTGTTAACTTAGTTCCACACCACTGTTAACGCAACAGGGGCTTTAAAGTANACAAATTCATAAGCAGGTAAAGTACTTGCCACCATCATCGTTACGAATTGGCCACCTCAAGATAGATTTGTAAAATCTGGCCATTTTGCGATTTTCATGGCCGTGGAAAAGAGTACCTCTTGACGGCCAAACTGTCAGGCCGAATTTTGGCCGCACATAGATTTTTGCTGATTTACTTTATCAACAAACAATAAAATCGACATAAACTACTAAAAACAAAGTACAAACTGAATCAATAACAACAAGATAGCTGAAAATAAACTGATTCCATATTCATCCTAGGGAAGGGGGAGAGATCACAAAAAGATTATATAAGGCTTTTCTTCTATCCTCTTTTTCTTGTTACGCCTCTCTTGAGCCCTTGATATGACCCAGAGATCAGACATTCATCATAATAATCATCGGCATCATCATGTCGTACATATCTTCTGCCTCTATCAAAAGTAGCTCTATCATTTGAAGAGTGACAAGGTTGAGCAAATGTAGTTTATATACCATAAATCCGATGCATTTTCTACACGATAGTATTTGACCTGACACCCCAAAGAAATTTTCTAGCTCTGCCCAAACATTTTCTTTCATTTAACTCTTTATTGCTTCCTATATAGCATTGGGTTGGCCAAATTTAGCAATTAGTTTTCCTTGGCTTGGCCGTATGGTAGTTTTTTGAGTTGGCATCCCTGGCTACAATACAGTATTCAAATATGATGCTCAAATTTTATGAATCAAAGCTCTCTTATTCGCCATTTTTGAAGATTCATTAGTTATGAGAACATTAACTAGTTACTAGTTAAGGAATTTTAAGTCGACGGAGCCTTCTAAAAATGAAGAATACAATCAACCGTGTGGGCTATATCTTTCAGCCAAATTTAAGAACAAATTTGACAAAAGGGCATCCTATTCTTAGAAGTCATCACTTCCATTAGAACAGGACGGCGTATGGCTGCACCCTCCTTCATATTTCTAACACTAGAATAATAGTTTCCTCCATATTTTTTGAACAATATTTCTATATTTCGGTATGTATACGTTTTAGAAGAGGAGCTCGTAATGATAAGAGCGCAACTTCGTACTGAAAAAGCATTACCTATAAAAACATGTCATAAAATCCATAAAATAAACCCCCCTGTGAACTAGCTCAAATATCCTTCCGAATATATGCCCCTCAATTTAAGCCCAGGGCTTATACTTGGGATTCAGTGTGTATAGTTAGGATAATAAAGGAACATGGACAGAGCATATATAAAGCATTTGTAATGATTTGTATCCATCTGTAAAGTTCTACGCAAGAAAAGTTGTTATTAGTCTTTCTGATTGGACACCGAATGGTGAATTTTTGACATTCACGAGCCACCTGTTACCCTGAAAGATCTTCCAAATATAAACCGACCAAAAACTGCTTAAGAACCTCTATAAGCCCAGGGCTTATATTCAGGATTTTATGTTACCCATTTCAATTATTATGCATATAAGTTCTTGTTTCCAGAAAGAAGATATAGATTTCATTTTTTCAGGGCACCGCAAACTTTCATCCCCTCTTAGAAAGATATTTGAAAGAGCATTTTCTCTAAAAACATATCTGCAATACCCTTCGTTATACTGTGTGCCTCATTAGCATTTCGTTGCTTATCTTGAAGTATATGTTGCACTTTATTGCCGTAGGTGCCAAAAATGGCTATGTTTCCCACATGTTTGACTGTATTCCAATGGTTGGAAGGTACAAATTCGACAATGGAAAAGTCGAATATTCAAATCGATTCTTTGATTCAAGAAACACAAGGATATGGAAGCACTATGGCATGAACATCAGTCGATCAAAAGTGAGTTGGCCGACAGTCTTTGCTGATATTGACATCGATGCCTATAGAAAGGAAGCAAACATATCTTACAACGAGACACTTCCTTTCAGCCCTTCAGTTACATTATGGAAATCAAGGGAACAAGATCCAATTTTGGCAGTTACAGAGTCATTCTATAGTCCAACAGCAGTTGAGACTTCGCCTGATTTGGATATACTTGGCATGTATATGGGCAGATTTCATGATAAAGGTTTCCCATCTAGTTTTCGCCCAGGGAGTGGATACAGGATTGTTAGTAATCCTGCACATGAACAAACTGATCCAGATGGAACTGTTTGGTCATCAACTCTCGAAATCGAGCAATTCAGCAAAGCAAAGCAAGACAATTTGGAGATAGCAGTGGTTGTGTACAGCATCAAAGGGAACAACAGAACACTTGCATCCCGTCATGTCTTAGGAAAGTACAACATTTCCAGTTGCTCATCATTAAAACAAGCGGATCTTGATGTTATGCCTGGATATACACACTTTATACAGTCAACTTCAAAACATATACTTGTACCACAAACATCTTATCGCTTTGACTATTGCCTTGACCACATGAACAAAGATAAGATTGTGCCGTTCTTTCTAGGATCATTTACATGGCATCCAACGGTAAATAGTAGCATCCTAGTGTTTGAACGTGACAACATGACAAACGTACATCATGTCTATCTTCCATATGCCAGATTTTTCACCCATGATATCAATGCATTCGAAGACGAAACTCATGTTTTCCTAGATACGTTTGTTTACAGCAATGCCGATGCATATACAATGATCCCACAACTGGAAAACATAATCAATGATTATTCATGGAATGCATCAGCTATTCACATAGCGATTGACAAGCGAACATGGTCATATGATGCTTCAAAAAGTGGCCCATTGACAGAAACTGACCCATTTGGAAAACTAGACTTCCCATGTATCAATTACGAGAGGTACCACCAAATGAGCTACACCTTTACATATTTTGTCGTCAATTCACTCTACAGAGGTGCTAAGATTGCTAAGCTGAATGTAATCACAAAAAGAATGATTTATTGGACGCCACCTTTTGGCTATTACCCACAAGAACCGGCCTTCATTCAATCAGAAGGGGAAGTTGATGAAGATGAAGGGATTATCTTGTGCTCAGGACCTGTCACCAATCCTCCAGGTACAAGTTTTTTGGCAATATTGAATGCAAAGGATCTCTCAGAGATAGCCTTGATAAGAAATCCCAATGCAGCTCCATTTGGTCTACACAATCGGTTTTATAAGCGAAACAAGTCAAATATGTCATCCTCATCAAACATATCACCTTTCCTAACCCTTCTATATTTGCTAGTTACTTCCCATTTCTTTTTGAAATGATTATTCCTGACGCTTTCTGTAGACCAATACTTCTCATAATTTTATTGATGACTTGACTGATATGCCAATAAAAAGCATGTAGATGTGAAAATTAGCAATCTTCTTTCATTTTATGTAATCTGTTGATTTCAATGTCATAAGATCCACTTAAAGCAATAAAATTTTGTCTCTTTTATTGTCAACAATTCACTTTTCTCCTATTTCAGTCAACAACTATCTTGCAGGCAATACTTTCTGGTACTGTTGGTCATAACCAAACCCAAGTTGCTGTAGTTTGTACGAAAATATGCTGGTGTATGATCGAAAGACTATTTACTGTAATAAAAGACATAGCAAAAAGATGGATAATGTGCCTAAATCTCTTAAGAATCATGCCTTGGTTTTTTCAAGCTGTTTTTGTTGCCAAATTTAAATTGATAGATATTTCCTTTAGTCAGAAATACTCGTATTCTGACCCATTTGTCCTTAGAACACTGCTTTTTGCAGCCAAAATATGTTCAAAACTAAGGATGCGACCTGTTGTCATGACAGCATGATTAAAGGAAATAAATGATAATTTATGTTACTTTCTTCGGATGAAATTACAGCATGTTTCCTAGACAGACTCCAATTTAGTTCTCAGAAATAAAGGCTTTGCAAACTTCATGGATGCGATCTTCTTTCTGCTTTAAATATGGTGCAATTTAAATTGCATGGTGTAAGGAATGTTGCTTTTCGAGAGCTGCCTCATGTTCAAATCGCACATGCAGACATACTGTATTTACCTTCATTTAAGCCAGAAACTTGTTTGTGTCTGTGCTTGTAAAGCGTTTATCGTGGGCCTATCTAGGGGAGGCTTATACGAAGTATAACAAAATGTCCAGTCAGAAAATTCACATTATGCTAGCTTAAGCAGCGAGAGTAATAATATCTTTGACAAAAATCTCATTAACAACTTCATATTATCGTGAATTTACTCAATGCTGCAATCTAAGAAGTATACATATAGGAATTATCTATAGGGGTTTTATACTTGAAGTAAAGCATGCTTTAGAGAAACGGTGGGCTTATTCGTGGGATGACTTATAGGTAGATAAACAAGGTATTCATTTTAGAGGTGTACAATAGGGATTGCTTGGTGTGTAAGCTTCTCCTCTGGTTGATGATTTCTACACCTCCTCAGTCAATGCTCCAATGCCTTCTCAAATCATATGAAGACAAATAGATAGACAACTTATAGGGTTTTTCATTATTTTCCTTTTCGATCTCCTCTCTCTCCTCCAGTCAATCTTCCATCCAATAATGAGTTGGCGTTTCAATAGTGCAAACTTTGTACGTTTTTTGCGTCTAATACTACTCTGAAGGTTTTTTTCTTAAAATAACGGCAGGTAATTTTCAAAAAATGGTGATAATTTATTGTGGACTGATATCACAAATATATAGTGATAAATTATGGCTAACACAAGCAGCACTGTTATCAAATGCAAAGCTATAATTGCAAGGCACAAACACAAATGCAAAGTGCAATCTTTGGATGCTCCTGTTGCTTCACTAAGTTGTGATACATTGCATGTTTACGATGAGAGCTTTTTCTTTATATTTTGTTCAAATTGTACTGTAAGTTCAAGAATGTAGAACAAAATGTTTTGGGAGAACTAGTAGTAGATCAGGACAAAGTATGTTGCCTATTGGAGCGAAATCATTAATGAAGCCGGGAAGGCCACCAACAAAAGGCCTGCCTTGGAAAATCTTGCTAGAAAATAAAGGTCAGAATCATGCTACAAAGTATATCTGTCTTGCAGTAAGTGAGGTTTACTACTTGAAAGGACATGGAAAAGAGCTTCAGGCAGTAAGTAGAATCATCAATCGAAAGTTGATGGAATGCCACATTTAGTATGATTTTTTATCATTATAAAACAAATATAGTTTGCTTTAGGTAGCGAATTCTCAACTTCACAATCTTTTTATAAGAAAATAAGTTTATAAGAAAATGAGGCTGAAAAAGCCAAAATCTACAGGAAATCAAAAGGCTCAAATTCCAAAGTTTTATTTTTTGCTTGCCAAAAGTCGATATTACTTCATTTTTACATTCAAAATGCTGAGGATAGACTATGAATTCGAGTCTGTGAGATTTGCAAAGACAGGGAAACCGTCTTAGCAAGTTTATTCTCGAAAAGGTTGAAAAAACTAAGAGAATCTCAGCTTCAATTGTAAGAAAAGGTAAGAAATTTAAGAAGAAGGGGAGATTGCAATTTTCGTACATTAGCATTGAATCTTCACGCTCACATGGTACAACCATTATTGCAATCCTGTCTACAATTGCATCATTGATTTTAGCATACACAGCTTGTCTGCAATAATTTATTAGAGATAAGCTGCACTTTACCTTGTCCAGCATTGAAATGAGAATAACTGCATGACGCTACATCTCACTAGCAGGTAATGAGGCATGTTGCATTGTCAGTACGGCACTCGTTTCAGTATCTTTCTTTGAGTTGCACCTCACTGCTAGCTATAACTTCATCTTATATCAATGAATCCTTCTAAGATTTCAAGTGCAGCAGTAAGTTTGCTAGGCTCTTCCCAGTTTTTAGTTTGCTCCACTAGAAGATCTAGTAGAATTATGCTGTTTATTAAGCGGCATGATATTATTAGTCATGATCTTCTTTTGCTTTATTATTCATGAATGCAGTTATAGGTGTCTTTACACGTAAAGATGACCTTACTATATCCATAGAGTCACTTTCATAGCTAAACACCTTCAAAGTTTTTCAGGTAGCAGTTTCAATTTGATTCGTAGATGATTGAAATACTGCACATTTTCTGTTAGAGATGTCATTGAAAATTATCGAATTACAATATTTTGCACTAAACTTGAAAAAATGCGAGTACAGCCTGATTAGGAATGGTGGTACCAGGGAGGGGGTTGGGGCTGTAGCTCCCCCATTTGCACTTAATTGTCTAAGCACTGTTGGTACTTTCATAACCTCCATGTTCTTATCATTTTTAGCTTCTTAGCCAATGCAATAGGTGATGTATGTTAAAATTCTTTGACTTCGCTCACTGTTAGCACTTTAGCAGCACTAGTCCCCCTTCCCAGCATTTTTCTCTGGCGTCGCCATTGAGCCTAATCAATAGCAATCTTGTTCTGATTAAAGTCACACATTTTCTATGAATTGCGCCCATTGATAAGAAAGTAAAGGAGAATGTTTTCGTGTTGAAACTGAGCAGGAGTGAATTCATATTATCCAAGCTTTTGCAATGCAAAGATGCTACTAAGACAGTTTTTCAACGTGCAATTCGACATAAATGTGCAATTATGAAGGTTTCATGCATTTCGAATGAAAAGCTGCAATTTCAAATTACACTGTGCAACATCCCATTAATGTAGGAAAGCAAAGAAAAATAAGAACGGAAGAATTAGAATGATAGGAGAAGCACAACTAGAAATGGAATTGTTAGAGAATTGGCATTTATCCTCCCTTTTCGCCAAAAGCAGACTGTTCAATCCCATCTGCAACCAGAGTGCAATTTTTCAACATAGGGGATAACTACATTTTACTTGGAGTTCTACATTCTCTTTAAAAAAACCTTGGCTATTCAAGGCATTTTTAAACATTTTTACTACGGGAGAATTTGTAACGGAGGCCCATCGCTTGCCCCCATAGTAAAGCAGAACTTACCCCGTAGTTGAGGGCATCTCTTNTGTACCTTTGATTTGTAAAGTTTTGAAGTATTGCAGCGGTGAAGAATTGAACTGTGTAACTTTTCAATCATTATATATTTGAAATGTGTCTCCTGCAACATAACGATTATAACAGAAATATGTATTACATTTGCTTGAAAGCTTATTGCTAAGCTTGGAGCATGTTAAGGTTTTATGAACAGTATAATCGGCAACGGATGACAGGAAAAGACTCTAATTGATTACCATTGAATCAGGAGCACGATTCAAAGATGAAAAGGAAGCAGCTCAGTGGTAGCTGTTGACGATTGAAGCATTCAGAAAGTTGAGATGAAGCAAATNTGCATTAAGGGGACTTCTCTCACAAGCACAACAGGACAACTCTATAAGGTACAAAGCATTTTACCTACAAATTTGTAAAAATTGAAACACGTGTTTCCTGTACCCCCCTCCCCGCAGTTCCAACGTCCATGCTTTGTACAATGTTCGATTAACATATTTGTGTCCTTCTTTCTTAAATGTCTTTCCGACGTAATAAGGGGCGTGATTCAAAACAGGCTTTTCGCTCACTCCCCTCTCATGCTCAGACATTATTCACGAGTTTTCTGGACATATGGTTAGTACAAATTGCAATAACAAGCAATCTTGCTCAAATGGCTATCCAAAGCTAAAGTTTTTTGGGCAACTCCAATGTTCAGTTACATCTAACGGCTACAGTCTGAGCTTCATCCATAGTATCCAAAGTAACTGTAAAGCAACTACAATTTAACATTGTAGGTATCGCTGAAGGGGGCACCAACAAGTTCTTTGACACCCCAGCCAGAAATAGCCATCCTGCCATTGGTAGAGAAGCCAGAATAACAATTGTGTGAACTCTTCTCAACTGGAGGCCCTAGAGAGACTTAGCCCCAGCAGTGAAAATTCCTTTAAAATGCTATGTGGCTATGTGGTTATAGTCAATGCACGCTATTTTTATAAGAAAGACAGTATCTAGCTTCATCCTGAATGTTTCTTAACATTTCTCCAAATCCATCCCTAAGTGGTTCTTAAACGTATCTTATATTTAAAGATTCCTAATGACCATAGCAACTCAGATTGGGCAATTGTGATGCAAGAAAAGGATGTTCAGACTTTGTGAGGCATGTAATGGATATTCATTCTATTTTCTTGCTAGGTTGATCAACAACTTAATATTGAATGCAGTTTTAGCAAGTTATTATTTGAAACTCAGCCTCTCTGCATTTCTTGAATGTTTCTTACTTTTAGATATTGTTGCTATTCTTTGTGCAAACATAGCAAAGCTTGAAATTGATAGGATCGTATTTTTTATAAAAAAGTAGCTTATAAAAAAGTAATACTCAATTGCTGAAAAAGCTAAGAAAGTTCAGTACTGAATTTTTGAGACCTAAGAAAGTGCTTTAGTGTTTATATGTTTAAATTCGATTTATCTGTGTACAAAATGTTATATATCTGATGTTGGGTACCCTCTAACAGTCAACTTCTGTAATTTACTAAGATTTATCATCATTTACAGCACACATGGAGATTTCTCAATTCCCGTTAATATGCATGCTCAAAACATTAGAACTCAAAATTTTTTTGCTAAGAAGGTCTTAAGAATGTTTTGATACCGGAATTTTGAAAAAGTCAAGAAGGTTATAGTACTGGGCGAAAACAGTTTTCTTATAAAAGAGAACGTGCATATAGATTTGAAGGGACATGAAGAGACAATGCCTTCCAAGTGCAAAAGCTAACACAAGTATTTTCCTTTAGAGGGAAAATTCAGTTTGTGAAATTGGGATTTTAGAAACCGTTACCTACCTAGGGCCTGTAGATTTCCTACTCTAAAAAACTGACAAAACAGAACCTGGTTTTCAAGAAGATAAGTTTAGAGGCAATTGCTTAATCTATCAATATTTGTATAATCCTTACCTACCCCTCTGATATCTTGTGATTCCTGTGCCTATCGTTTCCTGTGACTTGTCTACCTCGTGCGAATCTCTATGCATGCCATTGACTATCCCGTACACTACCTATAGAGAAACTGTCTGTTGAGTTTTTAAAATTGCCTAAGCATATTTCACTAATTTTCTTTGGCTATCATTTTCCCAGCTTATTACGGCTATCCTTTACAGTGTTTTCAATGTAAAAAATCAATATGTATGCTTAATGGAGTGCAAATAAACAGCTAACTTTTCTGCTAGGTGCCCATTTCTTCTTCAAACTTCTTCCGTCACCCAAGATGTGAGGATAAAGACAGGTGTTGCATGTACAGGATAATTCTTCTAACTACCTGATTTATAAAAATCAAAATAGTGAAGTGGACAAATTCGAATTTTTACACATGAACAGCCAGGCCACAAATCTCCATCCAAAAGACATATCAGTCAAAAATGGAGAATTCCTCCTACCTATGGCAAATCTTTTTAGCCAAAAATAGACAGTAAAGCAATCACAATTGTTATTACGCAAAAGTTGCAGTACAGAAACATTGTCGGAGAATTTTACTGTTAGTCACATACAGTGCTTCCACTTTTGAAAAGCCAAATTTCGTTTTTCTTAATCTTTGTGGGTGATATTTCCCTACCAAATATTGACAATTTTCTTACGATTTCCTTCCACATATATTTACAGTAAAGGCACTTCATGCAGAGTACTGTTCACTGTAAAATGCTTTCATGTTTCATGTAACAATGAACAACGCCAGTCCCAACTTTTTATAAATATATTTCACCAAAAATGTATTTTCTCATTCTCTGGTCTATAGCAATATTTTAAAGGGACCTTTGATAGCCTGTTAATTTGTAGATTCTGATTGATTTAAAGTGCCCTTCTCTAAAATGTCCCATCAGTGAAAAATCCTTAACAAACGCCCTGCAATGGTCCCGAACCAGAGCATGCTATCTCTCAGTTGGAAGCTCCAAAGCTCTTTGGGAGGTGAGGTAGTACTCTCAGGAATTCAATAAACGTCACCCTCCTGCTAATTAATTTTTGATTTTTTTTCCAACTTCCCGGACCTGATTATGACCCCCGTCTATTATTTTTAAGGACATTCACTTTTTACAAACCCCTCATTTCCTCTCCTTTCTTTATTAGTACTATTTACACCAAATTTTCTTGGCAAAATAACGTACTGTTATTTATATTTTAGTTTTATGTTTTATGGCAACCTTCTTTTGTTCCTTCCGTCCTTGTATGGAGGCCCGTTCTGGTCACAAAATTGCTTTATTTAATTTTCGGTAGATGTAGAGTTATGTTGGTAGTACCAAGCAATTATTTATGCAGTGGCTTTCAATTTTTAACTACGTTTTTATCATTTTTACCATGTCTGATAATTATTGTTTGCATGTCTGAATTATTTTTGTGTATAATTTATTTTTTGCATGTCAGAATTATTTTTATATACAATTTATTTTTGGCGTATCTGAATTATTTTTATGTACAGTTTATCTTTCGTGCATGTCTGAATTATTTTTATGTACAATTTATTTTTTGCATATCTGAATTATTTTTATGTACAATTTATTTTTTGCATGTCTGAATTATTAAGCATATCCCATGAGTCTTAGCGGAAGGAGCTCGGCGAACTCTCACGCATGCTTTCATTCCGAAGTTCAAAATGGCGGCTGAGGAAATAAAAAATATTGCGGAAGAAGCTATTGAAAACATAAACAAAATTACAAGCCTTATTAATAATCGTACTCTACCACCTCCTTCACAGAACGCATCAAAGCCTGAAATAACTCGTCCCTTTCTTTCCATTTCAACTTTCTCAGCATTTGTTGGCATAATTTCTTTACCTTTCTCGATAATAAGAACATCTCTTGTCACAATAGAATACTTAACTGGGCGTCCAGCACGCGATGCTGAGATATGATAAGGATGAGGTCGTGATGATGATCGGCGGCTACTGGACCGTGGCGAAGCAATCTGTGCGGGATTCCAGTTTAAAGTTGGAAAAAGTCGCTGTAGCTCCTTTATAGCACTACTTGGAGCTGAAGCGTTCTGTGAAGGAGGTGGTAGAGTACGATTATTAATAAGGCTTGTAATTTTGTTTATTTTTTCAATAGCTTCTTCCGCAATCTATTTTATTTCCTCAGCCGCCATTTTGAACTTCGGAATGAAAGCACGCGTGAGAGTTCGCCGAGCTCCTTCCGCTAAGACTCATGGAATATGCTTAATAATTCAGACATGCAAAAAATAAATTGTACATAAAAATAAATCAGACATGCAAAAAATAAATTGTACATAAAAATAATTAAGACATGCAAAAAATAAATTATACACAAAAATAATTCAGATATGCAAAAAGTAATTATCAGATATAGTTAAAATGATAAAAACGTAGTTAAAAATTGAAAACCATTGCATAAATATTTGCTTGGTACTACCAAAAATAACTCTACATCTACCGAAAAGTACATAAAGCAATGTTGACCAGAACGGGCCTCCATAGTCCTTGTATAATCAGTTAAAGCATGTTCTCAAATTCTGACTCCCGTTTATTAAATATCGGAAAATTGTCCGACCCCCTATGCATTAGGACTCTCCGTTTAATTGGCACTTGAGAGTAGCTCTAGCACCTAGCTAACTATATCTTAGCTCATCCGTCAGAACAGTGGTGAGATAAGATATGCAAGTATCTAGAATATAAATTTTCACAACTGTGGATTACCTATGGAAAAGACTCTATCTGTATCGGTCAATGTTTCAGAAAGAAATACAACAGGGAATCATACTGGACTCCACAGCGTGGCAGACACTTCTGGGGGCGAGGGGATCAGCCACCTCCCTATACTTCTAGACTTGCAAAATGTGATAAAGAAAAAGAGGCAGGGTCATTATGTCCAATGGAGTACAGACAAAGTCGGCGCAGCAATTTCCTGTTTGTTCTACGTCGTCAAAACACCTATTTTATATTCCTTTGCATCATTAATCAAGTAGCGTACTTTGACTAAGCCCATTATTTTTCGCTGATTGCAAATAATCACATTGACGGTGCGTTGCAGAAACCGTCCATAGTATTACGTAGTTTACCAATTGCAGAGCAAACCAAAAAATAATTCATTCGTTGTGGTTTATTTGTTTGGCATAGAAAGTAGCCAATAAACTAAAAGAGAAATAGATATCAGAAGCTTAAAAGGTATATCGCTCTTATTAAGCATGATGTCACAATTGTCAGTTATCTCTAGAAAGTTGAAGGACAAGGACTAGATAAATGCCAATTGAATAGTGGGTAATAGAAGTAGAATGCTCAGAATTGACAAAGTACTTGATGAGGACGACATCTTTGGCTTTCGCTTATAAAAACGGTTGTGTAGTCCAAATGGAGCAGCATTAGGATTTCTGACCAAGGCCATCTGTGTGAGATCCGTTGCATTCAGAATTGCCAAAAAACTTGTACCTGGAGGATTTGACACGGGACCTGAGCACAATACGATCCCTTCGTCTTCATCATTTCCACCTTCTGATTGGACGAAGATTGGTTCTTGTGGGTAGTAGCCCAATGGCGGCGTCCAGAACATCGTCTTTTTAGTGACTACATTCAATTTGCCAATCTTTGCACCACGATAAAGCGAATTTCCGACAAAGTATGTAAAATTGTAGTTTCTTTGATGATTTCTTTCGTAATTGATGTTTGGGAATTCTGCCTGTCCAAATGGATTAGTTTCTGTCAATGAACCACTTTTTGTCTCATCGTATGTCCATGATCGTTTATCAATAGCGATCCGAATAATCGATGTGTTCCACGGCAATTCGTTGATCATACT
>OLMO02000273.1:1825772-1839964 GCA_900291935.2 Cassiopea xamachana
ATGAAAGCAGGGATGTCTATGTCAGCCATGACTGTTGGCCAACTCACTTTTGATCGACTGATGTTCATACCGTAGTGTTTCCATATTCTTGTGCTTCTTGAATCAAAGAATTGATTTGAGTATTGGACTTTTCCATTTTCAAACTTATACCTTCCAACCATTGGAATGCAATCAAACATATGGGAAATGGAGCCTGATAGATCACCTATAACAACAAAAGAGCAGATTACATAGAGTGCAAGAATTGGAATGCAATGAAACATGCAATTGTGTGCAAGGCTGCCAAAAGTCTCAGATTGGAAAACTTTGAATTCATTGTAAATAAAGAATCTATATATATATATATATATATATATATATATATATATATATATATATATATATATATATATATATATATATATATATATATATATATATATATATATATATATATATATATATATATATATATATGAAATATCGTCTTTTCCAACAATTGCAAATGGGGGTATGGGGCTTGCCCCAGAAAAAGTGTTAAGGACGCCGCCTTCTAGAATGTTGGAAAACGCCCTTTCTGCACGTAAGACAACAGTTGCTATCACCATTGACCTTAGTGTCCAGCAGTGATGTGCCGAAACACCGTCTTTTGCGGGAGGGGCGTTTTGACCGATTGACAAACTATTGTAACTTGAAAAATGTCGCAGAAAATACTGTTACCAACTCTTTTGCAGCATGGTTGCCTTTTGACCAACTGTTTTGCAAATTTGAAAATATTGGGGGAGTGACGCCTATCCCTCTATGCCCCCGTTGGCATATTCCTGGTGTCCAGAAGGAATATAGATCCTTAAACCTGGAAGTGAAATACGTACGCTAGAAGTATGCCTGTAGTCCAACGCTAGAAGCAAAACCTAATACTATTGCGACGAAGGAAAGTTAGTCCATACCATACTATGCATTGGAATAATATTTATGACATGATTCTTTCATATATATCATTATTGTCCTGCGAAGAGATTCAACAGTCTTGCAAAATGCGCTGTTGTTTTATGTTGGGGTGTGTAACACCCCCACACTCCACAATATCTACACTCTTGAGCATGACATTGCGAGATTCTAATCCAAAGTAAAAAGAATTGCACCAAAATTTCTATGGTAGTAATACACGCAGATACCCTTTCTTAAGTAGCACATAGCAGATACCCTTTCTTAAGTAGCACATAGCATCTAGAGGCTCTGAACTAGAAACCTGATCAACGGCCTTTACTGAGAGTCTGTCTTTTATACACGGAAACATCTGAATATCCTATTTAAAATTAAAGTATTTTTAAAGGCATCTTTAGCTCGTGTTTAAAGGGTTTTTGAATTGCACCACATTGTATTAAAGTCTCAACACTCTTTCTTTGAGTTTTGAACTAACATATCCCATTCTCCAGGGTTCGCTCCCGTAGCAAATATTTCTCATGAAGACTATGGTTATCATTGCTCCTGATGGTCTCTCTTTTTGCTATCACCTTGTGATGCAAATTCTGGGTCGGAAAATTCCACCTTGGTTCAAAGCTCACAACCGGACTGGTGTTGCAATAGGAGTGTCCTGGTATACATTTTGTGCGAAAAGAGTTTTTGAATGGGGGGGGGGTCTATTCTAGAGTGGAGGGTACTTCCTTAAAGTCAAGAATACTTGGTAAGTCATTCCAAAAATACTGGTGGAGCTTTCTCACTGTATGGAATCATTGGAGGAGGGGTTGCCACAACCGCACCCTGTCAGTAGCTACGCCTCGGTTATAAAGATTGTCAATGATATAGCCAACGTCAAGAATCATGAACTGGAAAGTCTGTAATAATGATAGTGTAGCATTAAATTTTCACCAAACTTGTGGCGAAACAAGGCCTCATCTATGCTGATAAAAATATAAAGAACAGCGCACGATAACTGTATTAGATTGAGCTACTTAGATTGAGTTTCAACTGTGATTTAAAATGTTCACTTTGAATAAAGCAAACTAATAATAAGTTGCAAATATGGCTACGCAATTGAAAGACGTGCCCCCTCATGCATGTCGTGGAATGCGGATGAAAGTCATCAACGTCTCTCTAGTTGCCTAGCCTGCTTCTTGCGGAAGCAAAATGTGACATGTTGACCTCATGTCAGCTTTCTGGTGAAGTGAATTGTATGGCAAGGGAAGTAAAATGCCATTTATTATGAGCAGGAGAATTTCCTTCTCAGTGGAAATTTTAAATGTAGCAAGTGATGATCTCTTTTGGATAGTCCCTTTTCAACCATCCACATAGTAGAAACTTCAACTTGCACTTAATGGAATCAATGTTAGGTCATCCTTAATTGTGAACTTAACAACTAGGATTTGCCAACCTTAGGAAATGGTTAGGAGCTTGACGATTTGTTTGTTTCTTAAAAATATTTCATCTATAAGCAAAGTGCCATTGAAAATAGTGATGCTGAACCTTGTTTTAGTGACAATATTCTCCATTGCCACAACATGAACCTTTGAACTAATATAGCTGTGGTACAAGGGGAGTACCACATCATTTTTCTGCGAGGGGAGTACCACATCGTTTTACCGACAGAAAGCGGTAAAGCTGTGGCTTTATCGACATAGTGTTGACTTTACTGATAGAAGCGCTTTGTTAGCAAGAGCTCAATATGTTTATAGGTCGCACTGATACTAGAAAGGGCATTTTCAATACTTTTTTGGCTGCATCATCACAAAACAAAACAAGATGCCTAGATAATGGAGTCAAGCCAATCTTTCACTTTTATTATTGTCTTATCATAAAAATTTGATATTACTGGAGATAACTCAAACTTTTACTATACACAAACAATCCTATTACAACAAAAGCAGCTAAATTTTTTAAGCTTCCCAAAAATGCGAGAACATTGCAGAATTTACCAAATAATATGATACTATTAGGTATATGGCATAGGTATATTTCACTTGTGCGGTCAAGAAGCTTCAGAGGGCCTGGGACAAAAAAGATGGAGGCCTGAGAACATTTCTGTGTCTAGAAATTAACTGTATTTCATTTCATAAATTATTTACTGTTGGTGTAGAATGAAACAGTTTTATAAACTAATTTAGAGCAATTTACCAGCAGACGAAAAAACAAACAAACAACGTAATTTACATAAAAAGTAGTGTAAAATAAAATAAGTATACCAATAACTAGGTTTTGCAGATGTTGTGCGTGCAATGAGCGTCGTTCCAAGGTTTGATTTTTTTGTTTGATTATGGCAAAGCTCTGTGCATTTTTAACTTCATCATTGAGACTAATCTAGATTTACAAAACTATTGCTGGTTAGAGCCGTCGATAGGGGGCCTTTTGAAGCCTTGAAGCATTGGGTTTTGTAAGACCCCTTTGACTTTGAGACCCTGAGGGAATTGCCCCCACCCTGCCCCCTCTCGGGGCATCTGCATACCACTTAAAGTAACATCTGGGGAATGCCTCTTTCTCACGTTTCATGTGTTCACAATGAATTCACAGAATTACCAAAACTATTGACGTATGAAATCCTGAAATAGGATAACGTGCAAAATTTCTAAAAGAGAGACGTTAACTCAACTTCCATGTAACTTTTGACATGAGAACAGCATGCCTTGCATTTTGCGTTTAGGAATTGCGATATTTAATTCAAATAATTTCATTTTTCGGATCATGTTAGTAGTCATCTCATCTCTAACCAAACCAACTCCTAAACTCTTTCACCAAATGACATTTCCTCATCAAAGGCTATGCTCAATATCATGTTTCACCTCATCAGTCCATCCTACCTCCAGCACTTTTGCCACCACGTAGCTTTACGGATAATGTTAGCGAGGAAGTCCTAAAAAGAGTTTCCTTTGTAGAATAAAGCAGTGGTGTAGAAGAGAAGCGCGGAGGACTACGCCTCCCATGGGCTGTAAATTTTTTCAAAGTAACTATTGTGGAGGATATTTTTCTTTTATCGACAATATGTTTTACTAAACATTTGTGAGCAAGGACGTAGCAACCCAATGTGTGGGGGTATAATATCCTGCCAACTTTCGGAACTTGAGAAAATTCAGGTAAAAATTGGTTATTGCATCTTCAAAATCAAGTAATCGTTGAAGAGTTTAAGGCTACATAATGCTTTTACAACAGTTGAGAGAACGTATAGCTAAAGGATGTATTTACAGTATTTGCAAAACTAATCTCGAAATAGCCAACCATGGTGGGCTCTATAACAGGTAGTAGAGAGTTCCTTGCACATTGACAGTTTTCGATAGCCATGCTTACCCTGCTGTTCCTACAGCATGTGAATATCAGAATAACATTGCTTTAAGAGATTCTAATGAATAGAGATTGGTGATAATAGACCAGCTTATTAACAAGGTAAATTCAAGCAAATTCTACTTTACACCCTCGAACCAAAGGGGGTCGTCCCTACTTGTAAGACATGTTTAGTTTATTAGATTTTGAGCATTAAGAACGCCTTCTTGGTGGATTACTTTCTGAGTACTGTACACAACTAGGTGGACCAAGTTCTTAGTTTCTTACAAAATTAATCGAAGGACAAGCACTCCCTCCCAGCTGATTATTAATATTGAGCTTCTCAGATCGCCGAGAAATGCAATCTGGGGAGTGCCTGTTGCAAATAGAGTACAAAAAGAATACCCAAGCGCCTTGTCTCAAAAGGGAAAATCTTGCCCCTGGCTCCCATTGGTGGAGGGAAGGGTCGACAGCCCCCGCTACCCCAGTACTTCAGGTCTTTGGTAACAATATAAAAGGAAGAGACGATAATAAATTTTGGCTGACATGGATCACTTTTTCTGAACATGCCAACAAGGCGACTCCCTACAAACCAGTGGCGGCTTTTCACAAAATTTCAGGGAGGCAAAAGGGTTGGATTTACTGGGCATGCTGGGCATGCTGGGATAGACATATGTATTCGAAAAATGCTTGGGAATTTTTATCGATTTCATGTGTTATTCTCAATGGCACCTGTGAGGCACTTGGCACTCTTACCCCACCCTACTATCCGCTACTGCTACAAACTCAATTAATATTCACGTTTTAATTCTTGCTGTTTTACTGTGTGTTTGTATTGTACAGGAAGAAAAAATGTCTACAAGTAGTTTCTTGCATGATCTCATGCATGCTCTCCTTCTTTCGATGCTTTACAGTTTAGATTTCGGATGCGGTAGTCCTTGTTCCCTGTCTTTCACGGATGATTGCGAATGAGAAAAGCAATGAATTCGCATATGAATTCAGAAATCCAAACGAAGTGAGGATGTGATTCCACACTATGACGTGAATGTTTGGTCTATTCAATAATTAATTAGGACCAAAATTCGCTCATTTTAATCACCCATCCATCCCTTGTAACGCATTGTGCCATATCTAGTACCAGCCAACTCTCTTGTTGCATAACATTTCGAGCTTTAAGAACCCCTATGAATATTATTCTCCCTTATGTTCCATCACTAGTATTCTATGTGAGGGAATTATATCACTGGTGATAAGAAACATCTCAAAGTGACGCAACTGGACGCAATTACACGTTTATTTTATTATACGAAGCACTCATTTTACCCGAGCCTCAATTTTCTTAACTTTTGCCGAATATGTGTCTGAGAATTTCTTAAAGTTTTCTCAATTTTTATTGAAATAAACTGGCTAAAGTGATCTAGACTTTCGTTATTAATATTTTATACTTGGATTTGCATCCCATCTTTAGCATGTTGAATGCAATAACGACGAAATATTGATTTTTGGCCACTAAAAACATTAAATTTTGGAAATTGAGCCTCGTGATTTTCTTAAGATTTTGACCATTTGAGCCTTATTTTCCTGTTAACTTTTTTTTCTTGTAAAAAAGGAAATGTATAGCATTTTCAAAATGTCAGCAAAAATCTTAAGAATGTTTCAGAAAATGGGTTGACACATGCAAAAACAAACAACGTTGGATTATAAACTCAACCCTTTGATGTAATTGCAAGAAAAGATACATTTCAAAAACAATCTCTGTTACATAAGAAAAGAGCTATGACCCCCGTCTCCATTCCCACGTAACAGTTCATAACAAAAATGAGCAAACCACCACCCCAAAGCGTCACGTAATTTTTGAATGGCTCCTTGCCTAACCTTTATAAGCATAGGTAACCCGTTTCAGTCCCTTCCATCCCAAATGTTCCATACACTACGAATGCTCCAAAACATTGCATTGCAACAAATACATTTTAAAAAGTCGGAAAACCCTGGCATTGAGCAATTCGTTAGATTTCTTTTACTATAAGTAACTATTAAACAATGAAAATAATCTGCTAAATAAAGGAGGAACCAGAAAGGCAGCACTTTTTGCTTAGTAATGAAAATACAAAAAAATGTTTGTTGAAGCAGGTCTAGTTTGGTTCTTCCCATAGGGCTGGTCTTGATTTTTTAATAAGCAACTGTCTATATTTCAGCCATCGAAGCCTGGTTTATAAGTGCAGAGATTCTCATAGAAGCAATGTCCCAGAATTCAGGTATTTATTAAAACCCGCAAACTTTTCCAATGCTTCTAACTCTTTAATTTTTCTGATCCTCGAATTATTAGACACCCAAAAGTAAACAGCATCTATTGGATAAGGAATTACTTATTCAGATGCCATTTGAGGAAATCCTTAAAGAACCTTTGAGATGCAAAGTTGCGTGACAGGAAACATAATTTTATTAACCTGTTTTTGACACTGGGAATGAGGAAGAAATTTTCACAGAGGAAATGGTATTTGATTGACGCCTTGCTTCGTATGACAAGGAACTTGCTTGATTTGCACAGTGTATTGACAAATGAAGTTCCGCTTTTAAGGCAAATGACATTCCGCCTGCATTTGAAAATGATACTTTTCAAATCCCAAAATCATCTTCAACCGATTTAGCGTCATGTAAAAGCCAATTGCAAAATCAGAAGATTGATATTATTCACTGCAATAGATAGGATTCAAAACCCTCAACGAATTGTTGCCTTGTGTTACATTTATTACAGCTCCAAAGGATTCCTAACTTTGAAAATCCTTATTGGCAATATTCAGAGGCACCGTGGCACCTGTAGATAAGGGGAGGGTAAGTTCAAAGAAATTTAGATAACCTTTATCCTTTCCAAAAGTAAAAGTCTGAAAAGTTTTCAACTAAGCCTTAAAATTTCCGAAAATCCGCCAATTTGACAAAATTGGGGACCATGGCCATGAAGCCTCTGGCTATAATAAAAGCAACCTATGTTGATTAGAATCCACAACCTTTGAAATCACAAAATGCCCTCTCAGAAGCCTTCCTTCTGCATGGGATGCGCTTTTTGCATTAGCTGATATGACAACTGATTTGAAAGACCAAAAACAAAAGATCTTAGAACTGAAGAGCCCTAAATAAAGAATCTCACATTTCCGATGTGTTCAGTTCCACCGGGGCTATTGCCCCTTAACCAGGTACTTGCTATAGGGTCATGACGTTCGAAGCACCTTCAGGGTCTCTTGTTATATTTAAGCCAATAATTTAAATTCTGATCTATTTTGCAGGTTGCTTTCTTCAGAAAACTAAAACCTTTCTTTACTCGGAATTGCCTCGAGCAGTTAATGCAGTCGTTGCTACTTCGTCACTTCCTGACAATAGATATTTTGATAAAAATATAGCTTGTAATTGATTAATATGCGAAACATTTTTGAAGTTTTCCTGAAAGCAGAAAATAAAGGCATACTATTTTTTAAACTGTCACTTCATGGAAAAATATCACTTAAGTTAGGAAGCAACATGTTTTATGTCTTTTCTACAGTCTTAATAAATACCTTCTAATAGTACAAGGTTCTCCATCAAAAATTTTGCTGTCCTTTTTTAAGCTATAGACATATACTCGTAGAAAAAGCTCGAGTTATGATCTATTATGCATTCACGCTATAAGAGAGCATGAAGCGTAGCATTAACGCTTGAAATAATGACGATAAGTAATCACAGTAAATGAAGTTAAAAAGTCAAAAATATTAAGGAAAAATATTTATTGGAACATAATGAATGTTGGGGTTACTTACCATCAACTTCTCCATATGAAGCACACATTTGTCTGACAAAGTCTCCCGTGAGCCATTTTGGTATATTTCCAGTAATGTCAGTAAGAGCTTCATTCTGTACTTCTTTTGTCACCTGTTTGAAAACATTCTTGAAGTTTGGGTCTGCATAGCTAAAGACTGAAAGAGCGACCAAATGCAAGAGAAGCCTCAACACGCTACCCATCTTGCTTTCCTGATTCATCATTCACTGGCTTATACAGCTTGAAGTCAGTACCAATTCTCTGTAAAATTCGTATTACACTGACTACGATTTTGGGACTCTACTTATAGGTATCCAGTTGCTGACGTACTGCGCACGCAGAGCATATACTGTGTCATATGATATCGCTGCCAGAGCATTGTTGCCAAGAGTGGATTTGGAGTATTCTCTGTGACAAGCAGTTCTGTAATTCAATGCCATTTAGAATGAAGCGGATTGGCCACAACGGAAAATTATCATTTTGAACCTGCCCCACTCCATATAACGGCTTGTCACAATTGACTTAATACCTTCCTAAGAAACATCCTTGCTAATAACCCTTTCCGACCCCCTTAGATGAGAAAAATTCATCAGCCTTTACTCTAGGGGCTTGTAAAATACCCTATTAATGCCTATTTCCAGCGTACAAAAAGTGACGTCATTATTTGTACAACTTTCAGCTACGCTGTAAGTCCTTCTGAAGGCAATTTATCTCTATTTAAGTGCTCATCTAGCGGTACAAGTTCAGGGTCCGTACTGGAAAATCCCACCTTGGCTCAAAATTAATAGGCGAGGGGAGCTGTACTAGGAACGTCATGGTAGAGTCCCGCGGGGCAGAATGGATCGAATTTATGGTGCTTTGCTAGACATGTTTGGATAAAACTCTCGATTAAGGCTCTGCGGTACATATTGTGAGCCAGAAATAACATTTAGAGGATCACCTATTAGTATATAGAAAGTAAGCCCCAAGCAACGTCTTTGTTGTGAATTTTTGGGACACTAATCTATGGAATCCAAAGTTAGTTTAAACAGGATTTTTCCGGGGCACAATAGGTCAACCTTTTCATCGTCCAAATTAGACCCTGAAACGCTGCCGTAGATGGACTTTTTATCATAATCAAGTCTAATGCACTTCCACTTGTTATCATGCACTAGGACAACTCCTGTTCTTATACATTTACATAAAAGATGGAACTCAATGAAATTGTTTATCATCTTCAGTCTAAAAAGGTCTTGAAAGTAAAGACTGACAATCCAATTCTATAATTCTCCTAGAATGGTTCCCAAAGCATCTCTAAACACGTCTGGAGGTGTTCACAGAATCATCAACATTATTATTATCATCATCATCACAGAAAAGGCCATTTTTCAAGCCATTTTCTTTAGGAATGCATTTTTGATGATTTATAAGAGAAATATGAATGCTATGGAATAAATTATAGAACATGGCATCGAATGTATAGGTGCCGCATTCAATAGCGCAAATCTTTTTGAGTGCATTTTCTTTAGCAAAAAAAGAGAGCTTATTTGTTACTAACTTCAAGTGCAAGATCTGATATAGTGAACTTAAACGTTATCTACAGGAACTATAGATTTATGCTCATCACAGGGTTAATTTTTCAGCAAACTAAAGGAAAACTGCAGCAGGAGCTCAATACCTATGCAAGACAGGAGTTCATAAACAAAGGAAAATCAGTTCAAACTGCTGCATATATACAAAATATAATATTAATAACCTTAAAATGTTCGTTTTGGGATATCAAAAGTACTTGAATTGCTTAAAATGGATAGCTAATCATGTAGATAAATGCGTCAATTGTTCTTATGCGTTATTTTATCCATTGTACCTCGGATTTTGTGGAAGCTGCTAACTAAGTCCAAATCATTAAGCTATCATTCTTGCCTTGAGCAGCTCCATTTATGACCTGCTTTGCTCACAGCAATAATAAGAATAAAAAGGGGAATGGTGTCCAAAAAGAGGATTGAAGATAATTCAGCTAATAATATCACTTAAAAATTTGATATTTTAGCACACTGGGAGAAAATAGAAGAAATCATTGAAAGATCCATTGTGCCCCGGGAGACCACTTGTGCCCCTTGGAGACCCTATGCATTTTTCGTAAAAAAATATTCAAGATTCAGGACTGGAGAGTATCTCTGTGCATTAGAAAATTAGACAAAAAATCTTTCAGCCAAGCATCGAAGAACGTTATTGGCCTAAATATTTCCTTTGATTATTTCAATGTCCATGTATAAGCATTTGCTGAACAACAGAGTCATTCTTAGAAAATCGCGTGCTAGGAAATGAAAGAGAAAAAATTATGGCTACTTTCAGAAAAAGTCATAGGTAATTTCAAATGTATCATCTAGCATACTGGAATAATTATGATTACTAAAATATGATACACTACCATACTATAATATTTAATAAATATTTTAATATGGCATGATATAACGTAAGATACAACAAATTAACATGTTACTCCGTAAATCTTTCAATAACCCATGCTGCGTTTTTTAAGTTTCTACACAGCATTCGTGATTGATAAAATGCTACAGTCATTCCGCTATATTTAAATGTCTTCATTGTGTCTCTGTCCAAAAACTAAATAGCCAAGGCTATATCTATAGATGTAGTTAAATGAAAAAATGAATAAAAATGCAAGTGGGAAACCAAGAATACTATTTCCGATCCAATGATGTATGTTTGAACTACCAGAAGCTCTACCCATTCACCCTCTTTCCACGTCATGCTACCTACTCCATGATTTCTAAGTCATAAATCACATTTCATATCACGAACTTGCCAGCTATGGAGCACATTGCATTCAACCTCCTCTCCAAACCCTACAGCTTGTCTTGTTTCAAAGCTAACTTCAGCAAACTTCTCTCTATGAATTTAACCTATCTTCCTCCTTCTCGGAGATTTGTTGTAGGTTTAACGGCCGCCTTTCCCTCACTAACGTAAAGTTCTGCAATTGCCATTTTTGCAGCGTAATTAAACTGTTTCATGGCGGAAAACTAGCGTTACTTAGCGTGTAACCAGTGATGTAGTGTTCTCTATGACCTGAGGTTTTTCAATCATAACAACAAGAGGTGACTTTTTGAAAGGTGTCTAGAAAATTTTTGTTAAAGTAGGATACTTTCGCAACGCTGGATGCAGAAATGATAACCACTTTTCTTTATAAGGTTAGGCTTTTCTCAATATGATTTTGAAAAGTTAACACTTCCTCTAATGAGAGTCGTTTAGTGAGATAGGTGTTTCATTGCTCCCCGGTAGATTTCTGCTAATTCCCTTGAAAAATTGTCCTTGTTCCCTAGATATGTGCAGACTTATTATTTAGATATGCCCATTAGTAACCACTCCCATTTTACAGCAAGCAAGTGGCTATCCTATGACAATCTTAGACAAAATAAATTACAACAAGAACAAAAGTACTGGTAAGTTAATGAAGCCTCCACTTTAACTTAGCAAAGGAGTAACGTAGCCCCTTCTCTCCTTTATAACATTTTAAGGGGGAGAGGGGGCTACATTATTCCTTTGCTAAGTAACGAAGGAAGAAAATGTAAAAGTACAGCATTTTTTTCGAATTACGTTTAGTTCAGTCCTTTTGTCCAAGATTGTAGTTCAGTAAAGCGGTGGGCAAATGGAGGTGCAACGAAAGCATGATCAATTCTCGGTAGGTACACAAATAGGGGCGTGATCTCCATACTTTAGTTAGGGGGATGTTGATACCATGCGCTTTTGCCCTGCTGCGTTCTATATTTTGCTGTGAATATAACATCCATACTATGAGCACAGAGTTAAACAAAAACAATTGCACTGATAGTAAGTGTAAGATACAACATCACGTCAACTACGAAAATTCTCATTTGTCTGATACCAAGATATAAGTATTCCATGAAGAGAGTATCCAAGAGGGGCATTAATTGACTTTATCTGTAAGCTAAGTTAGCCAAAGTGTAAATCCTGGCTTCTGGAAATAGAGACATGTAAACTCTACTACTGCATGGAAAGGCGATGGAGGTCTGGAAACAATATACATATATACATATATAATTATTTATTTATATATAATTAGTTATTTATATATATATATATGTATGTATGTACCTTTCAGTCAGTCAATTTATCTGTGTAGGTAGGTGCAGGCAAAGAAGCTTGTACCGAAAGTTTTGCCGTACCCCGCTGATCTACTTATTTCTAATATGGCGGAAGTAAAATTTTGCAAGGCACAAAATGAGGACTTCTGACAATAGAAGCTCTATTCAACCTTTTCTGAGATCATTGATGCGCAACTATAAGTAGAGTCATAAGAACGCTTTAAGTGTGCGTTCCGCTATAATCAAGATCCACACTGTTAGACTTCAATATCATTTGATTTGTTGTCAAGAAACAATAAAAGCATGATGAATGGTGTAATAAAGCTTCTTCTTATTTTGGTCGGTGGTTTTGCTCCTATTTTCGGGGACCCAAATTTCAAAAATACTTTCAAACAAGCGACAAAGGAAGTGCAGAATGAGCGTCTTACTAATATAACTGGCATAGTACCTAGATGGCTCTCAGGAGACTTTGTCAGGCAAATTTGTGCTTCTTATGGAGATGTTGATGGTAAGTGATTTATTAATTATTGCTCTCACTGTTGTTCGTAAGTCAGTGTTACTTTGTGAAATCTTTATCTTAACGAAAACACATTTTTGAAAAATGAAATTTCTTTATGAAAACAAAAATTTTGACTTTGTCTTTAAGGTAAAAACAATCTTTAAAGATATTACTCATTCGGTAGCTTAGTACATTTCAATTAGAATGAGAACATTGAGATGCTTTTTCAACAATTGGGCAAGAAAACAGTATCAAATGCCTTTAGAGTTAGGTAATTTCTTGCATGGTTGGAAGTCAGTTTTAGCTTCCTAGCTCAAAAATTACATAGGAACATAGGCGTAGGAGGTGGGGCAGGGTGCAGCAGCCCCCCCCCAAGTTGGGCAGAAATCTGTTTCACTCGCACAAGGTTTCTGAAAGAAGAAAAGGAGTTCGGGCAACTTTCTTTGCCCGTTCTCCAGCTCTATTTGATATTTCAGGCAGAAAATTTACAGCCCCCCTAAATTTGACGTCCTGCACGCCTATACATAGGAAGCACAGGCTCACTACATATACATGCTTAATGAAGCTTCGCTTAATAGTATTTTAAATGATAAGAACAGTTGATTTCGTTATTCTACCAAATATGACGCAAGACAGGGTTTATAGGAAGGTTGTCATTAACTGTTGGAGGATAGCTAAATCTAAATCGAGGTAATTTGCAAGATATTAGGATTCGGACATAAGATTTCGGCATTACAGAGAAGACAAGCGCCTCGGATGCGCAAAGGTCAAGCAATGATCTTGAGAATGGGTTCAGTGTCTCTATTACTATGTTACTCAGGGCTTCTTTCACATTAAGTGTATTTGATATCTGTCTCACAAATTCTAGAAGTATCGGGGGTAGGGGGTAGAGCTCCTCAAGAAATTGTGCCAATTGAAATCTACGCTTGTTACTCAACAAGTATAATGGAAGCTTTCCCATGCTGGTGAATTTGTCTTGAAAATGTCCAACTGTGTTCTGCAAAGGTAGATGTCAAGGTTCAAAGTATAGTGAAACACTTTGACTGAGTATTCATTAATTGCAAGGAAAACTCCTGGCATGTTAAAACAGACGTTTAAGCATAATTTTCGTTTCACCCCTCATAAATCAACTTTGGTAATAGCCCAATTATGGCACAACAACAAACAAAAGAAATGCAATAAACAATGCAATACACAATACGCATTAAGCAATGCAATACACAATATACAATAAACAATGCAATACACAATATACAATAAACAATGCAATACACAATACACAATTCCGTTAGTTCATAGGATTTATGAGTCAACAATACACAAAAGATACAAGACACACAGAAACAATGCACAAGACTAAAGTTTATAAGAATATCAAAGTTCAGAATAGATGAAATGTAAGAATACTTTAAGTTTGATGTAAGGCTCAAGCTTCATCAAGACTTCTTGCTATTAGCTTAGACTATCGAGGCAATTTTTCTCATTTTCACCCACTTTTGTTTTGCGTTATGCCAAAGTCGAACATCACAAACAATTTCAATATATGCTTTTGATTTCAGGAGAAGCTATGATACTA
>OLMO02000273.1:1851638-1916052 GCA_900291935.2 Cassiopea xamachana
CCCCCCCCCCCCCCATGTCCAGCTCTGGATCCATCCCTGAGTAGAAAATTGATTATGAAAGTAGGCCTCATCTGTCTATCTTGGTTCAGGAGACGACTCATTTAAAGATTTCGTGCTGTATGGAGATCAGGAGATGTGTTATGAGGGGTGTTGTAGGGAGGTGCAACACCCCCCAAGGACTGAAAATAATGACTTTACTCGGCAGATTTGAGATCTTCAACTGTCTATTCGGCAGACAAAACACCTGTCCCACCGTGCGTTTGTGTAGCCAACATCAAGGTCACAGTTACAAGAGAAAGACATTGTATTTGCTTAGGTTGTAAGACAGAGGTCAATTTACGTTATTTTTGAGGTGTATCAATCTATGTACGTAGACATGCAGGAGCATTTAGGAAATACCCTGGGTGAGCTACTTTTCCTTTTGGATACAGGCACACTTTGGCAGTTTTCTTCACAAATTGATGGCGGAATAACATTCTCCAGCTAAAAGCTAGTAGTAGCCAGGAGGCTGGGCACAGAGCCTTCTTGGAGTATCAGAATTTGGCTCAGTCCGTCACTTTGCATTTGCCTGAGTAGACGCTTTCACAATAGGATTTATTTTTTAAAGATCAAGCGTTTGATTTTTTCAAATTCGTGCAACACAGATTGGAAGGTAGGATGATAGTGTCCATCCCAGAATAAATATCAATCATAAACAAGTTTTCCTACAACGCAAAGGGGCACTTATCACGTTCCAGAGAGAGTGAGTTTTTTGGGAACAAGTTCCCAGACTCTTATGTCTCTCTGGTTGAAGTGGATACTGATAGATCTTCTCATTTTTACATTTGCCTGACTAGACTCCCTAACAATAAGATTTCTACAAAGTTTTGTCTTCCATATTCGTGCAAAATTTATTGGAGGTTGGGGCTATACTTTCCATCCCAAAATGAAGATCAATGGTGAAAACATGTTTTCCTACTATGCAGAAGGGCAAATTCTGACATTCTAGAGAGAGTTATCCTAGAAAAGATGTTCTGGGTGCAAGCCCCCAGACCTCCAAGTGTCTCTCGATGAAGTTGATTTCTTGGTAGGTGAAAGGTGCTTTCTATCGATGACCTACATTTGAAAAGCATTTTGTTTATACAGGCCAATTAGAGGGCCCTTGAGGTCTAGACTCCTGCGCTTTTCAACATAGGAATAATAGTACCTTTTTTATACTGCTCTCTCTTCTCAAAAAGGGCGTTTTCGTAACATGGAATAGGCTTGGTCGACCAAATTTTCTTGGGCCTTGCCCTCGGCTCCCCGTTTTCCTATTCCAACCGTGATAAGAAATGGCAATAAGAGCCATTTCCCTTCAGAAGCAATGACATCGGTAAACCTCATACAGTATGTCCTCCACTTACAAATCTGAAAAGATTATTCTAAGGCCATGTCTTCTTCAACAACTTTTAGCGTTAATTCGAACCATGCCCTCCAAAATTGCTAGTTTTGCGTCTTATATTAGTTGAAAAATGGTGTAAAAACAGCTTTGGTTTAAATATGAGTTCACATTCCTTACTCGGCAGTTAGAGACCTGACACCCTTATAGAAATTTTTCTAGCACCGCCCCTACCAAGCATATCCTCATACTCTTTCACCTCATGAGACTTTTCAAATTAACGGTAGGAACTTCGGATTCCTTCATCACGTAAGAACACGCGATCCTTGCATCTGGTAAAGTGAATGAAGAGCATTGCCCAATATGGTGTCCAGACAGATAATGTTTTAATATAGTATCATTTTTTATGCCACAGCAGATTTGTGCACAGGGACATTGGACTGGGTGGAAAAAGGGGAGCAAGCGCCCATTCTGCTTTTCATATGGGGGAGCAAGGGGAGCAAAACTGTCGTTTTTGAAATAAACTTGTTTACTTTACAAACGTTTACAAGATGAAGAGGAGATCAAAGAAGCTAGTACTTCAACAAACAATATTTGATTGAAAAAGAGAACTACTTATATTATTGCAAGGAAGAGATGCATTAAGAGCCCCCCCCCCCCACCCAAGGGAATATACTCTCAACATTTGTAGAAGAGGGTCCATGCTAGCAATTTCTTTTCTTTTACGACTTTGTTTTCAATTCTCAGAAATGTAACATTGAATTGGTGCAAAGCTGTAATTATCAGACCCCAAATTTTGCATTTTTCTTATGTTGCACGTCACAGACCCCAAATGCAACCTTTTTGTAAAATCTCAGACCCGAAATATGGAAACAGACTCCCTTTATAGAAAAGTGAAGAGAACCCCCTTCAGGTTGAGACCACTCAATTTCTTTGCTCTTTTTGTTCTTACTTGATTGTAGGCTCCCTTTGTTCCTGTTGGTCCCCTTTGCCCTACAAACCTTCCGGTATCCCTCTTTGTGAGATGCATGTAGGCTTAAGTGATGTCTAGAGAGGCATGGAGGCCTCAAATGGCTTACATACCAACATACGGCATAGAGTGGATAAAGAAACTGAGCAAAGCTGCCCAGATACTTCATCATGTTTAGTATCCTTTTCCAGCGCTAGAGCTATATCTGGTATTTTTAAATAATTTATGGTGATGTTTGTAACTGGAAAGTCGTGCTGAAACTTTTGAAGATTTTTGCAATCAGGAAGGATGCAACAATTGAGAGTACCAAAGAGTATGTAGCTCATAACTGTACTGGCCTATCATTATTGGTAGCTATAATTGCAAAGGACATGTGAGTAGTACTTATCTTCCTTTCAATTTCACTGTTTAATCAATCTTATTTCCTAAATGCAAAGTATAGGCATACATCTTGCTATATCCTACATAAATCGCATCATATAGAATAATCTTTGGATACAGACCACATTTGGTGCATTTGAATCCTAAATTGACATCCCGTCCTAATAGACTCAAGAATGCATACCAACACATTCTCCACTGTGTATGAGCAAAAAATATTCAGCTTCAAATCCAGCACTAGCTAAATTACAATTCCAAACTTCAAGATAGCTGACAAAACTTTGGCTAGAACAGGATATTGTTTTAAACCATAGATAGTTGTAATGATGTACAACCACAAATATGTAATTAAGAGCAGAAGATTATAAACATTTCTACTTCCAGTGCAATTCCCTAGAACAATTTTTCTATCTCCACACCTAAGGAAGAATATTCATAGACGAATCTTCTTTTCAATAACGCTAGCACCCCCATTACTACTACTTACAGCTCCACCCACTATAGGAAAGGTATGCCTATGATTGGAAGGTTGGGATGTGAAAGATCTGAAGCATCAGCACTAAAACTTCATTCCCAAGTGTCTCGCACTAAAAGTACTTATTCACATGTAGCATCTGCTCAGCTGAAATTTTTCCGTTATGCTAGACTACCTGACAGTTTCTCACTAGCTCTGTTATGTAGCTTTGGAATATGACTTCTGAGCTTAAGATTGTTGTGTGTCTTCAATCCTAGTAATTTATGTAGTATCTGCTGTTCTCGTAGAGTTAAGAACGATCTTCCTCTTACGTGCCTAATTGCCAGCGGGGATGGAATAAGCAGAGGGTTGGAACATCTATCAAAAATTAATTAGCAGTGGGGCGGCAATTAGGCCCTTGAGAGTAGCTATTTACGCTTAAATGTCATCATATCATGGAGGAGAAGTGGTTGCACAACTGCAGCTATTTAAAGGATGATTTGTTGATTACGATGTACTGAGCATAGAAATAAAATAGGCTTCAAGCCTGTTTCCAGCGACAAAATTATGCATATAATTTCTTAGAACATCGTGGCCCACAAGGAAATCTCCCATGACAATAACAGCTCTATGGCATCCATCATAATTCCGTACTCTTGCGAAAGCACAATTGATTCAGGTCCTGTATGGGACTGCAGTTGTTGTGAGCATTATAGGAAGCTAAAAACAAAACGCAGACAGGTGGATAACCTAACGTTAGTTCAAAGTTAGTAGGATATGACCAACCACTGGGGAAAATCTGGCTGGAATTATTACGTAATGTTAGGTAGTCACTTATATACTTACTTGGCTCACAAATACCCTTCTCTTTAAGTTGCATTTTAAAGTCCCTAAAACTGCCTTCAGAGGCTCTTCAGGCAAACAGATAATACACTGCATCAACATGTTTAACTACCAACAATCATACCCTTATATCAAAAACAATTAATTAATAAGTTCTAATGCACTCTACTCAGAATGCAAACATCTGTATGGAGCCCTACCAGACACATCCATTATTATTTTCTGTTTTTAAAATTTCTTACTATGATTCTATTCAACGGTTCCTGACATATGAGGCAGCAATCCAACGCGAATTCTAATGTAAAACTATAAGTAGCAGCTGTCAACATTTCGACAGTATAGTTCAAGAAACCAGTAAAAGCGTCTTTTTGCGATGCAAGTACACCTATTGGAATAGTCTGCTGTGACACAGCTGTGTGGGTATATGTTCTTCTTGATGCCGAAAACAATTTAGTATGCAATCTATGATAGAAACTAACAGGACTCTATAACTTAATTATACAGTTGCATAAGGATTGTGTTACATGCTAGTTATTCATCAGTAAATAGCTTACTTGTACTACTTGCAAAAAGTCCTAGAATCCTAAATGAATATTTTCAACAAAATAAACTTGATATAAAGTAAATTAATCTGTTTCCAGCTGCTTTTTCCTTAAATGCTCTGCTCGAAGGGAATTTAAGAATGATGCCAATGTTTCCTAATCAAAAAGAACATACCAAGTATCAGTATCTCTAATCGAAGGACATTTTGATCCATTTTCGAGTTTTTTTTTATAGCCTTAGGCCAGTTACTGTGTTTCTTAGGCTCCTAGAAGGACCGTAAATTGACATATATATTTGGGAGTGAATGGCCTAATGTTTTCTATTGACAATCGCTAATTATGTTTTGTATGAAGACCTACGTTTTATTGAACTTTTGCTATTATTCAATTATGCTAATTCCTAATTGCAAATTATCTCTTATCCAGAATCAATTTTCTGATCGCAAGATACGTTCAAAACTTACTAGCGCCCCCTTCAACTTAAGCTAAATTGTTAATTGGTGATGGCTTTACAGCTACTAAGGATACATCGACTGAAGCAAAATTATTTACCAATCAATGTCATGTAGCAGTAAGAAGTGGAAGTACCCAAGTAGATTAGCTGTGGGTAAATAATTTTCTTCTTCGCTAAATGCGTGATAAATTACAGAATTGGGTAAGCTATAAGTTGAGGGTATTATTCGTGCAGAAAAGGTTGTACATACGCTAGTGGATTACTAACCTAATTTAATGTTCTATTGAAAAAGGCGTAATTTTTTTAGAATTAGAAATTAAGCGCTCCTATAAGATTGAAAGGTTTTAAAATTTCGTGCAGAGGAGATCCAGTTTTCTTTCCTCTCCATAACAATAGGTTCCGCTAGAGGGGCTAATGGAACTCCTCTTCTTATTTATCTAGCTCTAGATCCCCTTATGATACCAATTAATTTTGACCTTTTAACAAAGTGGAATCCCACCTTCCTGAGCTTCCCTAGATCACCCCGACAGGGGGAGACTTCTCGACAGGGTTGACTTCTAGGGAGGCTCAAGAAGGCGGAACTCCCATTGTTAAAACTTTTTTCATTTGGGGGGGCTGAGCCCCCACAAAAGTTTTGCATTTATCTTGCTTTTCAAAGTGCATTGATAATGCTTCCAATATCTTTACTTCATTCCTATGATGAATTTCCACAACGCTGCATGGTTATAGAACCTTTCTGCTTGTTAATTTTTACAGCATATCTTAATTAGACTAAATTATCATATTTCCTTCTTTACAAGTATGGGCGTGGCTGCAAATATGCCACACTCAGCCTATGACAACAAACTTATAGTCTCTTGCGTGAAAAATTTTAAAAATTCACCCATTAGATTATGGGCTCCCAAATACAAGCAAAAATTTTGCCGTTGATTGAATCAATTACGAAAATATATGAAATCATTAGATGCCTTCATACATTTGACAGGAAGCTAGAGATAACGATTTTCAGCTGGTCGTGAAGGTTTGCATAAAACGTATATAAAGAAATACATGATTGCACCACATAGCGTCTTAAAAGTAGAAGCTATCAAATTTGTCTCCATAGATTTTTCAAATTCTAGAAAGAAACGACAATCATTCATTGTTATTTACTTTTTGCAAACAATCTAAAAGATAAGATGAAATGGAAGAAAATGATACTTCATAAGCTTCATGGTTACATAGCCCCTACTGAGAAATTACATCATACTTATCAGAGTCCTAAAGGAGATAGCAAAGCAAGGTTTGTGTCAGTGCCAAGTAGATACAGAATGATAGAAATATGACGCTTAGGACAGACAATGCACGTGATGAGGCTGATGTCTTTTTTCGACTATAGAATCGGTTGTGTAGACCAAATGGAGCTGCATTGGGATTCTTGATTAAAGCGATCTGCGACAGGTCCTTTGCATTCAGTATTGCTAGGAAGCTTGTACCTGATGGATTTGAAATCGGTCCAGAGCACAAGACAATCCCATCATCTTCATCACTTCCCCCTTCTGATTGAACGAAGATTGGTTCTTGTGGATAGTAGCCAAATGGTGGCGTCCAGAAAATAGTCTGCTTCGTTACTACATTCAACTTAGCTATTTTGGCACCACGGTAAAGTGCATTAGCAGTGTAATACGTGAAAGTGTAGTTTCTTTGATGGTGTCTTCCGTAGTTGATTGTAGGAAATTCTGCCTTTCCTATTTGCTCGGTTTCTGTCAATAGTCCACTTTTTGTTGCATCAAATAGCCACGATCGTTTGTCAATGGCAATTCGGATAATTGAGGCACTCCACGGCAAGTCATTTAGCATGCTTTTCAACTTTGTGACTTCTAAGTATAAGTCAGAGTTTTTGTAAGACAAAACATCTAAGTACATATGCGTATCGTCTTCGTACGCATTGACATCATGGGTGAAAAACTTGGCATATGGAAGATAAACATGATGGACCTTCGCCATGTCCTCACGTTCGAACACCAAGATGCTGCTATTTACACTCGGATGCCAAACATATGACCCTCGAAAAAACGGCACAATCTTACCACGGTTTTTGTAGTCAAGGCAATAGTCAAAACGATAAGATGTTTGAGGCACAAGTATATGCTTTGAAGTTGTCTGTATAAAGTGATTGTATCCAGGCATTGCATCAAGATCTGCCTGCTCGAGTGATGAGCACCTAGATAGGTTATACTTTCCCAAGACATAACGAGTCGCAAGGGTTCGATTATTTCCTTTGATAGAATACACGACCATCGCCATCTCTAAATCATCGAGTTTAGTGCTGTTGAATTTTTCAATCTCAAGAGATGAAGACCACACCGTTCCATCTGAATCAGTTTGCTCATGCGCAGGAGTATTAACAATCGGGTGTTGCAGTGGATTTCTAAAACTGGGTGGGAATCCTTCATCTTTGAATCTGCGAAACTGCATGCCGACTATTTCTAGATCAGGTGAAGTTTTGAGAGCTGTTGGGCTGTTGAATGATTCTGTAACTGCCAAAATTTGTTCATGGCTTCCTGTTTTCCAGAAATTGATTGAAGGGATGAAAAACAGTGTCTCGTTGAATGTCGTTCGTATATCTTTGATAAAAGCAGAGGTGTCTATGTCAGCCATAACTGTGGGCCAATTTACTTTCGATCGACTGATGTTCATACCATAGTGCTTCCATATCCTTGTGTTTCTTGAATCAAAGAATTTGTTCGAGTACTCGACTTTTCCATTGTCGAATTTGTACCTTCCAACCATAGAAATACAGTCGAACATATGGGGGATTGAGCCTGATAGATTACCTATGGGAATAGATTGTTATAGATTATATGCAACCGTCAGGTACAAACATACACATTTACCGATAAATACACATTTATTTCACACATGAGCATAAAAAGTCGCATACACATAGGCAGGCAAACCAAAGTCATCCAGACGGTCAGAAAGTGTCCTTTTACAAAATAGGATAAAAATTTGTGATTGAGCCCAGATGAATTCAATGATTGAAACTTGTTTTTGCATTGTTTAACACCAAGCTAATTTGAGCATCAAAAGTTAATGTATTGCAAGCGCCATTTAAAGTGGGGCTAGATGACTCAGTGTCCTTCTTGCATGGCACAGTAGTTTAGTCGATTGTGTATTTTGCAAATTTATGGTATTAGTTGAATTTTAATGAGGAAAAAGAAAAACAATTATGCAACCATTTATCTTTGGGGGAGAGAAAAACTCAACTGAAAAACTGAATAACATAATACTGTGTACATAATATTCATAATATTCTAAGTGTTCATAATATGAAGAATACATAATATTCTATGAAGCCGGTTCCATTCGGAACCGTAACATTCTGGGTAAGAATAGACCTTGTGCTATCATTATAAGTAGTATTATCAATTTGTTTACATTTGGCATACAGAAAAATAGTTAAAAACTAATTAACGTCACAAAACCTCATTACAATGCTTAAAAATAAAATGTTAAACGATAATTATAAAAGTCCTAAATTTTTTAAAACAATTTTACATAATCTACAGACACACGAAATTCCATCCAATTCTTTTATTTTCCGTTTGAATTTCAGAGAGAGATTTAGAATCATTGATTTTTTTGGTAATGTGGACCACAAAGGTGCAACCTCTGTATTTGATATTTTCTAGTCCGTATGTTGTCGTTTTTGAAAGTTGCAAATGATTTTCACTTCTCAAATTTTACTGTTTATTTCTCTCAGTAAAAACTTTCCTTATGAAAGTTCTATTCAAACTGTGTTTCGTTTTGTATATTTCAATCCTTAGCAACTGCAGATTATTTTGATGAGCGGTTAAAGTTTTGTTCATCAGCTTTTCACACTCTGCCTCACTGCCTTTGAATACCAGTTGTAACGCCTTTCTTCGAGGAGATTAACTTTGAACTTAACACTCTATCATAGAACATCCATACAAGTGGACAATACTTAAACTTTCACTTAATGAAAAATTCATTAAAAGTTCTAGTTTGATATAGGTGGAAAAGCGAGCAAGTGCATGGAGTTTTTGGTTGGTCCATTTGCACAAATTATCTACATGCTTCCAGAAGCTTAATTTCTTATCAAAAGTTGTGCCTAGCAGCTTTTCATACGTACTTTCAGTAATTGTTGAATTTCTAATTGGAGCTGTTGCTTTAGAGCATCAATCACCAAACATAATACGGCGACACTTGTCATCGTCTAATTTCAGGTAATTGTCAGACAACTCAGAAAAGCATTTTGTAACCAAAGTACCATCTGTTTCTAATTGTCTAATGATATCTTCAAGAGTTGGATGGCATGCAAAGATAATTAATACCGTACTCGTGAAAACCGGTACAACAGTTCCAAATGGTTCCGGATTTGAGGGTAACAGAGCTCAAATGCAAGTGATTGGCATGCTTCTCTGTGCACTATTATCCTTTGCCTATCTGCTAAGCAGTTTTACACAGCACAATTTTACCAGTATTAATTCCACCAGAATCGGTCTCGTGGAAGCGCAAGGTTTATCCATGCCAAATTGCTGCGCTTCCATATAGAACTTTCACTATTGCAGATAATAAGTGCGTAAATTGTAGGAAAATCAGTTTCCATTCGGATTCCAACTGTTAATGGAGATGGGCCTTGCGTTAGGGCAATCTCAACTACTTATCAGCTGTTTCAATCAATGCATGGCCTAAATATTAGAGAATTCACTCTCCCTAATATTCCCTAGGTTTAATTTGATTTCTACAGCACTTTCCCTCAATTTGAGTGATTTGAATCAGGATTTGATTTACAATGAAGCTAAAGGTATGGTTTTCCAGGCCCTTAATGTTCTAGCACCAGAATATTTGTCAGATTTAATCATAGGAATTTCTAAGAGTCATCTGTGGCCTCTACGAATTACCAGTGCAGACTGGAAACTTCCCAAGATAGCAGTAAAGAATGGGCAGGAATGTTTTCCTTGAGAGGAATAAATCATGGAATGCCCTTCCATTTGAAATTGAGCAGTCATCTACCCTTCAAGTCTTTAAAGCTAAACAGAAATAAAGTCTTCCTTTTCTTCTCTTCCATTATCTATTAGATTCTAAGTTACATTTATATATCTGTGCATCCTAAATCTTGATACGCATGAGCTTTGTTTTAGATTACTATATTGTATTGCAATGTAAAGTATATTGTAGAGTAAATGGAAGGCCCCTTGTAAACCAGCTTTTTCTGAAGGGCAACCCTCCCTAAATTATATGAAAATGAAAAAAATGAAATGAATTTAGCGTAAATCCAGAGCACATGCCGCACATTGCGCTTATCTTGATGCAACCCTTCACTATTGATAGTGCTATAAGATATTCGTTTCTCTTCTCATTATTCATGAATAATGAAAGAGAAATTAATGTCTTATAGTACAGAAAACCAAAGTGCACAGTTCTGGAAAGGACTTCAATACAAGCGACGTTGTGGTGTTTTGTGCTTGGTTCGAAGGGGGATGCATAATCACGTTGCTGATTGGCCTAAAGGAAGCACCACAAGGTTAGCATGTAATGCAAGTATACAGTATAATCCTGATATTTCTATTCAAACAGTATTAAGAAAGAAACTGAATTAAATGGAAATACGGCAAAATGATGAGGGTAAATTTTTGAGACATAAATTAAGTAGGAGCTGCAATAATGTAAGCACAGCTTAAAAATAATCAAATTGCAACATTTCTTATGACGTCCAGAATTATTTTCATAATGCTTTCGTTTATTGTTACAAATTCATTTGAACCAAAAGAAGCACAAATATGATGACGCCCTTCAACTAAAATTCCCCACAGAAACAACATCCATTTGGTGAAATAGCTTTGGCAAAATCCGCCATTTATGGTGTATTTTGTCTCCTTCCTCATCAAAAGCAGGGTCTATGCAAATATTTTATTCGCTTCGCCCTGGAATTTGCTTACGAATAAAAGGCAGGCAAATAAACTAAAATACAATAATAGTCTATTTTAGCTTTCCATTATCTCAATGTCGATAATTTTACTTTTCTTTAAACGTACTCAACAATGAATGCAAATATTATATCATTTGTCATTTCTGTGTACGTGGCTGGAACCAACTGACCGACTTCTCGCTTATTTTGCCAACGACTTCGGCCTTCAAGTTTCCTTTCTCGCTGTCTATCATCTTTTCGTTTTATATGAAATGTTTGTTTTGGATAAAGCAATCTAGTATTAGGCTAACAACGTCGCCACAGAATTGAAAGACTTGCCTCCTACAGTCAAGCTTTGAAATGCAGATGAAAGTCATGAATCTTCTATTATTGGCTTAGAGTACGTTTTTCGAAAGTAAAGTGCAAAAGCACTATCCCTTACATTCAACACTCTATCCAGGTGAATTTTGTGGGCAGCGAAATGAAATATCCACCTTTTGTTGTACGGAGTTCACACTTTTTTAATTAAAAGAATGCCAAATCTTTCACTGAACTCCATTATTCTGAATTACTTTAGCTTTGAGTTTAAATTATTCCTAATTTATTCCTAAGTACTAAAGGTGTAACTTGAGCTGAAACTCAAAGGGTTATGTCCAAACCTTTGCTAATGTCATACTTCATCTACAGGTATAACAAAAGTGGAGTAGAATAATGAATGCCGCAACCAAACGTTTATCTAAAAGCATTATTATAACTTGAATGCACAAAAATATAACTCTTATTGAAGCTTGAGCCTTGCATTATTCTTGATTTATTCTCAAATCTCATTGACTCTGGACCTTAATGGTCTTATAAGCATTATACATAATAAAGAAAGTCTACATTTTTATCAGTGGTAGTCAGGCTTTAGTAAGTCACGTGTGTGGTGTCGTAGAGGAGGGCGCAGAGGAGCTCAGCCCCCTTCCTAATATTATGAGGACTTTTGGAGGGCTAAATCAACGTTCACTGTCTTTATGTTAGGCCGAATAAGTTCTAAACAATGCAATTGCCAAAGGAGGAGAGTGAGAAGGTACGTTCCTGCCAATAGAAGAAAAGTGCTGCAAACCTATGTTGGCTTTCTCCTTCTTCAGAACGCAAATTATTGCAATAACCCAAACAGTGGGTGTGGCCAAGGGTGTGGCCAATATATGTCCTACAATACAGCTACCCTTTTTGCAGTTTTATGACGGCATCACAGGCAAGTAGAAGTATGAGGTCAGGGAATTGAAATAGTCACAGGAGTTATGAATTCCTGTTCCATCATTGATTCTAAGTTAAGGAATTTAAATAGTTGAATCACTTAGCAGGAAACAATTGATCGCGTGACTATGCATACGACCACAGAAGATTGACTTTCATCTATTATGTTTCGTTTACATGCAAAATAAAACCATGGTTACTGCAATGACATTCATAGAAGAGAGTCTTCCTATTGTATATGTTTTGATGAGATCTTTATGAATTCCTAGAACTATAAAGCTGTTTTTATGTAAAGACGAGATCCTCAAATAAGATAGCGTGCTACATAGCTAAGACAAGGAAATTAATTCAAGTTCAATTTAACTCTTGATATTGTTTATATGTTGCTACTGTATGTATTTCAAATGGCTTCCTATTGCATACTGAGTTACTCCCATTAGTAGACATTGCTTCGGTGTATTAAAACTTGCAATTCGTAAAAATTTGCAAGCTCCTGCTAGAACATAGAAATACAGATGAAATGCCTTGCCAGATGCATATGCCAGGAAGTTTTGTAATATTCGATATACATCCAAAAATTTAACACGATAGCATCAAAAAGTATACAAAAAATGCTTTGTATAAAGCCTGACACTAGTGCAAGGTAGTTGCAGGTTGGTGTTTGATGGTTGGTCCTTCACGAACCATATCTATCAAATGAAACAAAAATAGTGAAAGTCACCAAATAGAAACTCAATACAAGGGGCGACAGGACTCCAGAAATTAGGGCCGAGAAAATTTAGAGAAACAAGGGCCCATTCTATTAGGGGATTCAATTTAGAATTCAATAGGAGCCCAATTATTGTGAAAGTGTGCTCAATTAAAGGTCTTTCACCTAACCATTGGAGTAGTAAGTTACTTTTTAGGGATCCACTAGGAAATTTTCCGCTATCCCACTTCATCACAACTTAACTGATGAGAGACGGAAATACCGGAGAATATGGGGGTATCACTCACCCAACAGATAAAATAACGCAGTCTGCCGGGCAATTGAATCTCTTTGCAGGGCAATAATGATATCAAAGACTCGTGGCATGCTTGTATTCTAGTGTCTATTCAGGCGTGGACTAACTTTTCTTTGGCATATTGGCGCTAGATTTTGCTTCTAGCGAATGAATACATGCATACAGTAGCAAAAAAAGACAGTTTAGCTTGTTCGTTCGTTTAGTTTATCGGTTCCAGTGTAAAGGATCAGTTATTCTTCTGCGCACAATGGTCAATGATGATAGTGACTTTTATCGCATGTTCTAAAAAGGCGTTTCCTGTTGTAGAAGGCGCGGTCCTGTAAAATTTACCTGGGGCAAGTCCTTAGACCCTATTGTTCTTCTGCACCTCTTCCACAATAGTACTTTTGTATTGCAATAGTGGGCTTACATGCCTCCAAATTCCAATAAGCTAGAAGGCTTTGCTACCTTAGTGTATAGGCACATCGGAGAATCCATCTCTAATGTGAACCCTACATGGGATATGTACATATATTAATGAGATGAGAATAGTTAGCAATGGCGTTTACATTTACGGCTGTAATAGTAGTTCTTAAAATCCATTTTCAAGTTATGGAGGTAATTTTCGTAAATCCAGTATTGCAGGGCAACTCGTAAATTTCCTTCCTCATGTAGTGTTTGCATTAATTATGATGATTTATCTAAGCCAACCGTATTTTGGTTCAGGCCGTATATAATAGCATGCGACGTGCAGCTAGGTACTTTTTCTAGGATAAGGAACGAGCATCAACACTTAACCTCATTCCAAGTTCAGCCTGAAAACTTAGTTGAACTTCCTCTTTGTGGTCATACATCAATGGCTCAAATTAATTTTACATGTCACACAAACTGATTCATTGTTTTGAGATTAGTAGTCACGCCGCCTCAAAAGAAGGAACTTCAGTTGACAGTTGGAAAGAGGACGGTATTTTCCATGCTATCGAAGACTCCAGCAGGTAGCCTCGTTTTTGTACAAAAGAAGGACCTACTGTATTTGCGGCCAGTGTTGTCAAATTGGCATTGTAAATGCCACATTTCACAATTTTGGCATTATTAGAATAGTTTGGAATTTCAAAATTGGCAGATTTTTTAATTTGGCATTATTTTGGCAAAAATTCTGAGCATGGTTTCACAAAGTGGCATTTTTATCTTTTGCAGAGTTTCTGAATAGTATACATCTAAACACGTATGCATGCAAGGGTTTATCAAAGGTTACTGAAGGCATTGTACTATAGTGAATTCAACTTATGAATTAATCTCACTGAGCTATATGGTCATTATAGGGGTGATAATATAAAATGCTCCGCAGCTTCATTGCCACTGCGAAGTAATTTTAGATTTGGCATAGTTTGATTCAGTTTGGCATATAGTTTTCACCATTGGGCAGGTTTTGACTTTTTAATGCAAAAGGAAGTGAGTGCAGTGCACCGCAAATTCCCCAGTTTCGATACCCCTACTAAGGCTTTGCTCCAGACTGTAAAGTTTCTTTACGGTACGGATAATTTCGTTTTTCAGAATTCAAGTCTGCATCCAATCTCGAAAAGTGTGCAGGCCAGTGCTCGGGAAAGATATTGTGGGCATACATTAAACTTTCTAATTTAGCCTTTGCTAGTAATATCTCTTTGAGTTCCAATTTCTTGCGCATGCATGACAAAGGAAAGCGTAATAATTCGCATGAACAGTAATAAACCTGTGAAGAGAGGAAAACTTGGAAGAAGTTGTGTTCTGCTCATAGATAATGTGAATACTACATTGGATGTAAGCAGAGGTGCTCTTTAAAGTACTAAGAGTCTATTGTTGAACTTTTGAGCAGTTCGGTAACAGCGGCGTTGAAATGACTTTCAAAAGGGAGGGGCCTGGTCACCAAGGTCGGGGGTAAACAATAATGAAATTGCATTACTCCTAATTTTTTATTGTGTTTCGTAGTAGTGTTAATGTATAAGATATGTAAGAATTACCGTCAGACTATTAGGCAAGGTTTCAAGTGGCTTCAAGAGGCACTTGTATCTTTGGTATTACGTAAAAAGCATTGGCATTGGAATTGGAAATAGAATTTCGGGTTCTCAGTGCCCGAAGAGACTGAGCAGTGCTGATCTATTTTGTGTACATCAACTACGTGAAATTTCGTCGTTATTTCGACGAAAATTTTTTCGATGAAATGTCAAGTTCCGAAAAGTTGTCCGAAATTTTTTTCGATGACGTTTATCCGCCGAAAATTTATTTGTATGACGAGATTTGTGTTGCTAATGTATATTACTCTACGTGCGACGGCTCCAAGGATGGTAGAACCCATAGAATCACGCTATTTCTCAGGAAATATCCTGTATATTGCATGCATATTACGTTTTGGATACCATCCGCGTTTCATGATGTGTTTGCTTACCTAAAATTAGATCTTAGTCGCTATTAGGAATAAATCGTTACCAATGTCATCAGTTGTTGAAAATGTCATATGTTTAGTGGAGCTTAGCGTTGCAAGAGTTTAAGTTGAGGACTTAAGTTGAATGGCATGGACACACGTCACTCGCCGAACCAAGTAGCTAGCTAAAGTTGAGTGAAAGATAAAGACATGATATATAGAAGCATGTGTACATAATTGTTTTGTACTTTGGGCTCTACAATGATTCGCTAATCATTCATTCGATAATTTATTTTACAAATGTTACAAAATATGCTGTTTTATGAAAACGTGGAGATGGGCGAGTGACCACGGTCTCGAAGCCCCAAAGTATTATTTTCCTGTGAACCAATTTCTTTCAATAAACAATAATCGGAACATTGATTAATGTAAAAGCGGCTTACCATCAATTTCTCCATATGAAGCACAGTTTTGCCTGACAAAGTCTCCCGAGAGCCATCTTGGTATATGCCCAGTAATGTCAGTAAGAACCTCATTTTGTGCTTCCTTTGTCGTCTGCCTGAAAATATTCTTGTAGTTTGGATCTGCAAAGCCAAACGCTGAAATAGCGATGAGAAGCAGGAAAAGATTTAGTACAACATCCATCTTCCTATTCAGATTCCCCGCCAACTGCTTAGTGTAGTTTGAAAATTATCAGCACCGATTCTGGGGAGCGATTCTCTCATATTGAAAACATCTTTTCATACCACTACTTATAGATACGCATGTTTCACATCTTGCGCACGCATATCGTTTTCTTTATCTTACGACTTTATTCCAGGGGGTTTGGTGCGAACGTGATTACAGACCATCCTAGCCTTGAATCAGTCACGCACATTGATATTCATATATCTTTGTTCGTGAGGCAAAGAAGGCTTTGAGGAAGTTCAAAGTTGTAATCCCCGTAGGCTCTCGCAATAGAAGAGTTGGGGTACACGGAAGAAAATTGTCCAGGGCTTCAAGGTCAAAGGTACCTCATAAGACTCAATGCTTCAAGGCTTGGGGGCCTCATAAAGTAAACCTGCAGTACCTTTCCAATGTTAACTTCTAGACCCTGAAAACTACTAGGGTTGTATGAGCAGGAGCAAATCCAGAGCCGGACATTTGGGGGCCTAAATTTTATTTTTTGTGTGAAAGTCTCTTGTCACTATTGTGTGCTATAGGATATATTGCCGTTTGGGGGACATAGCCACCTCAGTCCCCCTCTAGCCGCCACTGTGTCAGGGGACAAGCTCCCATAACCATTTTGAAATTTGGATCTTGGAAATCCCCCGAAAGTCGGTATATTTTTATCTATTTTCCGAACAGTATGTCTTTCGTATCACTCTAAAAAACCAACAGCATCGTTTGTTGGGCTATATCCCAGCCAGAACCATAGCTCTAAGGTCAATGTAGAATTATTTTACCATGAATGGGATTCCTTTTACTTGCCACTATGTGCAATTAAAATTTATACATCCATAGCTATTTCATGAACTTCTCTTATGCCAACTTTGAAAACATGCACTATTGTTGTTTTTTTTGTTAATCTATGATGTAGCAATTGTAAAGGTAGATGTCCATAGGATTGCATTTTTCTTTCCAGCGGAAATGCTCTTGAGCTTTTTTCCTCATCAACGTGCTGGGGAATTCCCCAGCAAAGCTGCATTCCCGTTGCGCTGTCTACTTCAAGAGTAAGACTCAGCCTTTTGCTCAGAGATGGCTGGAAATACTATTTTGGGATCATTTACTGCACGTTAATTACAAAAATATAGGAGCTACCTAAATAGTCCTTTACACACCTTTAGAGCTTAAATTAGGTGGAACTTGAATACCTCTAATATTTAAAAAACAGTACGCTGAGGCTACTGATAAAAGAGCTGTTCAGCTTCAAATAAATAGTTAAGCCATCTATCATGCATGCCTACATTGACTTGAAGATAATAAATGTTGTAGAAGACATCGCCAAGATATAGCCTATGAGAAAATCAAAGTTCCAACTCGCTCTTATGAGTGAGTCATGCATGAGCCCGAGCTTGATTAAAGCATAGATTCTTTTGCACAAAGTTTCCGCTCGAGAACCAACACTGGTTGGGAACGGGGGAAATTTTAAAATTTAGCTTTCCAAGAGGCCTGGAAAACGCTATTCTGTTATCATATATTCCACGCTGAGTTCAGAAATAAGGAGCTATTTTTGAAACAGAATATATACTAGGTAATATCTGTATGATAACAATGATACTTGAAAGACTGTACGCTGAAGCTGTTGATGAAAGATCCATCCAACTTCAAAATCAAAGCAACTGACAAGCCTTGGATTTGTGATATCATCGAAAAGACCTGAGCCTATGATGTGAGCCTGCACAGTCGCCTGGATCTCTAATTCAAGATGAAGAGAGCACTCCCCTTATGTCCCCCTCCCAGCTAGCACATCCTGATTGCTAGTATCTCCGAAGTAGAAATAGCCGTCTAGAACATAACAGGTAGACATGTTTCGAAAACGTTTTTGAGACCAATGTGACTGTTCTGCACGTACGGGTGACTTTTCAATACAAGGAGAGAATGTAATTAGACCTACGCCAATTCTGTGCCTTCGCACAACACAAAATTACTTGTTTAGCAAACGTTACGTATGTTTTGCGATCCTACTTTGACTTGAAGATGATAGATATTTTACAATACACGTATTTTTTTTATAAGAAAATCATTATTTTGCCTGAGCCTCAATTTTCTTAACTTTTCCCGAAATTGAGCCTCAGATTTTCTTAAATTTTTCTTAACTTTTACTGAAATGAGCTGGCTAGAGTGGTTTACACTTTCGTTAATACTATTGTATGCTTGAATTTGAACTCCATCTTTAACATTTTGAATGCAATAACGACGAAATTACCGATTTTTGGCCTATAAAAACACTTAATTTTGGACTTTGAGCCTCATGATTTTCTTACGATTTTCTTAAGATTTTGACGATTTGAGCCTCATTTTCTTATAAACTTTTTTCTTATAAAAAAAAACGTGTATATACCATCTTCAAGCATACTTATCACTGCCACCACACTACTGTAGCTGTTGCCGACAAGCAATACGACTACCAATTAGTTAAAGGATTACCGACTAGCCAAATGATTACCGACAAACCTAGTGATTTACCGACGGTTTCGGCAAAAAGTAGGGGGTTTGTGATACATCCCACGCTCCTTACTTCGGTACGCTCCTGCACATTAGCATCATCTCCATCCTTTCCTCTGACATGACAACATGTTATTGAACTCAAGTGAAATAAACATATAAAAGAAACACACACTTCAATATGAATGTAAGAGCTGCATGAAACTATGAAAAGAGCCGTATGTGGCTCACGAGCCACGGGTTTGCCACCGGCTTGCCACCCCTGTTCTATAGCATACAAATACTCAATGGAGTAAGCGTTGCTCCTTCGAGTACCTACATAGAAAAACCTACATCATATATATCAGTTAAGAATTCATCTCATTTGCTGCTGTAGATATTCTGAACTTTATAGTAGCACTAACTGTTAAAACAGTTGAAAATCATTACAAAAATACCATCTTTTATTTGTTCACCCAAACATAGACCTTCGTTTTCAGCCATATTGAAAGCTGATATGCTCCTGGTGTTGCGCAATGTTTACAATTTCCTGCAATCTGATTGAATATCAACCTGGCAAGGAAAAAGCTCGCGAGCAAAAGTAGATTGAGTTCAACTTCATCACCTGAGCTCGAGAGGGTAAAAGTTGCCTGGGTCAGCGGCATTTCGGTAGTATTGCGCATGCCGGTCAATTAAGGTCGAGGTCATGTTCCTCTCCAGCGGAAAATGCAGAGGACAAATGATATTCAATTGAAAGCTCAATAAATATGCACCATGAGGCTGTAGACGCCATTAGAGCTCTGAAGTAACTAAAATCCATTTATAGCATGTTTTTCCTGCTATTACGATTTTGCAAAAATGAACTGTTGATGACAAAAGATGATGTTCACCGGTTGATATTTGTAGGTTGAAATTCATCGACTTCAATTTCAATCGAGATTTATCACTGAATTTCAATCGCTCAACTTCAATCGACGGATTTTAATCGACGAATTTCAATTAATGAAATTCAACATTCACCTGGAGCATTTAAATCTATGCCTGCTGAAGTCCAACCCTCGAAGGAACTATTTGACATACCAGTATGTAAATTTCAACCCCCAGTCGATACTTATCAATTACTGACAGACGTTCCTTACCCTATATAATGTGAATCTTGACCACTTTTGTCATACATAGCGTGCCATAATATCTTTGGTGCTATACTCTAGAGTACCAAATAATCGCCCCCCCCCCGAATACTAATTTTTGAGACTTTTTCAAACTCCCCAATCTTATTGCAATCCCTATATATTAATTTTCCAGTTTTGAGGAGGAGAATTTACAATTTACCTAACATTTGGACCAAAAACGACAATCAATTACATCTAACAATGGACAATGTACCCAATTTAGTTGAAATCTTCAGGCCAATGGCTTAAATATAAGACTTATTCCAATTATTCCAATTCCCAATTTGCTAAATTTTCAAATATTTCCAACCCCCAATTATTGCAAACCTCCATATCAAGTTTTGGAGAATTTTCCAACCGCTCCCCCAATCATTCGGTACTCTCAAGTAGCCAAGCAGTTGTTTCGAGAAACAACCTGCGTAATCAAAGTCTTTCTGTGATCGGGCACTTTTCAGTTGCACAATCCTGAAGTCTTCACCTAAGTAACTTCGCTTTCAAACAATCGAATGTATAATGGTTGAAGTGCTTAAACCTTTCCTGCAAGTGCATTACGCCATTCAAAAATTACTTTGAAGCAGAAGATAATGACAGCTTTTTTTCAACAAATATCTGGGGACGAGATACGTGCTAAATTTGCTAATTATTTTAGACGTAGTTGAATGTTTTTCGAGTGCAAGTGTTTTTCATGGGAAAAAAATCTTACATTGAAATTGAAGTTAAAGCAAAAACAAGTTTCCTTATTGAATAAACGTGTCTTTAGCTTTTGGTCTACTACATGTGCAGACAATTTGTCAACTTCATGAAAGCTGGGAACACTTTTCCCTCGTGCTCCCCGCAATACCGGCAACTGGCCGAAAGAAACACTTACTTCAATCATAAATTGTTGGTTCCAAATATAAAAAGGCAAACATAAGAAAATCGAGGGACGATGAAGCATACACTTTGTTCAGATTGATATGCATCTAGTAAAATTTTCTTAATGTCTCTGGCACATTTAACTTCTAAAAGTTTCCTAAAATGTTGCTAGAGATAAGGAACTAAATTACGATGAAAATGTGGGTAAATATTAGTGTTATAGCAAAAAAACTGCGTCGGTTCAAGGTAAAATCTATAGTCACAGCACAATTAAACCATTTTGGTTTAGCTTTACACCAGGTAATTGAGTCAATGTACTATTTGCCTACAATTTCTCAGCTCTTCCTTTTAGTTAAAAAATTGCTTTTAAATGTTGGGGTGTCTAGTGCAATATTGTTTACAGAGTGGTTTCTTATAAAAACTTGTATTAGAAAGAGTGATGAATAGCTCATTAGAAGCGCCAGGTAGATTGATGTTTGTATGAAAAGTTCTAGAGTGCATTTCCATGCAACTGTTTGTTGACGTAACTGAAGAGTGTTGAGCGACAAGCGGAAAGAAAATGCGGAAATCTTGCATTTGAGGAGCTGCCTTTCCTCTATATTCTATGAAACTCGATTCATAGATGTTGCAGTCTATGTCCACTTCCGACAGCGAATCTGTTCCTTATAAAAATGCGTGTGTGTGGCTTGTAAAAGGGAATAGGCATTGTATGTGGGACTCAAGTGCGATTTGCATGGATATATCGATCAACATCTTAATAGGTCAGATATTGTACATTTTTAGAGCAAGACTGTAAGCTATTGTAGGAGCTTGCCACCTTCGACAGATCACTTCAATATTCTTGATGTCTGTTATATATTTATCAGACGATTTTGCTGCAAACAGTGTCTGAAGCTGTTGAAAAGTAACTTGAAGGACGAAGAAAACTACGTTGTTAACGTGCGATCTAAAAAGGTTCTGAACTCCGCGTCAAGTTCCCTAATATGTTCAAGTTTAAAAGGAAGTTGGCCAAGAGGCAGCCATACTGCAAGAGAGTTGGCAACAGCATTTTCTGTGAACTCTTGTTTTTTGTAACAATAGTTGGTCAATTGGTCAAAATGACCTCCCCCTCCCCCCCCGAGACCAGAAGGTGTCTCGGCACATCACTGAGCATAGAATTCGAATAAGAACGTTGCAAATTTTTGGTAGAAACACGAGGAATTCCTTTCTTATGAATAAAAAAAGCTCCTTAGCCCTTGTCAATTTGGAAAGGGGGCACGCAGCTTGTGGAAGAAGCCAACCATAAAAGTTTGATTATGCACGTGAGAAGTAAATACTTAACTTGACGCGAGTATATCCCTGGCTGGCTGCATGGATTGAACTCAGGGCTATTTTATCATAAATTTGTACAAATACCTTTCAGCATACTACAAGCTTAATTATTCATGCTAAAAATATAAATGCTAGAAATACAAAAAGCCTATTTGACGGGGGGCTTTTCAGCTGCCTTTTGAAAGTATTTATCGTTGGCAACTCAAGTATGTCGATAAATGTATTATTCTAGTGTAGGGCTGACTTCTATCCATAGAAATAGAAGGACTAGAATGCGTGGTAAGTCACGTGACGCGTAATGGCTATAGGGAATCAAAATGGTACCAACCCGTTGCCAAGAAACTGCAAGAAATTACAGTGGAGAGGGCTTCGTAATAGTCTTCCTTGCTTTCGCGAAACGTCGTCACAAATGTCTTACATTTATTTAGGAGATCGTGTTACAGCTTCAAAGTTGAAGCCTTTTGTGATGGATTTAGCAGCGACAATCGCTGGATTTCAAAGAGAAAGTTGCGTTCTCTACAGAAAAACAACTCATTTCGCCAGTAAGTGGGCCTGTCATGGAGCAGGGCATAATCCACTCATGTACAATAAGAGATAAAACTTTCATTTCAAAGGTGTTGTTTTAAAATATGCAAAATTTTTATGATTTTCTAGCTTAAGCTGTTTGTCAAAAGGAGTCGCCCTGGCCCACGTTTAATGGGAAGCCCGCAAAAATCACTTGGAAGATCCCTGGAAAGTAACTGGATGTGGCCCATATATTTTCTCATATGTTGCAAAGTGAAATAATTATTACTAGTTGCATCATTGATTGGCTTCTTAATACATACTGTTCTGGTCATGTATTCAATAAGATCTTTGCCAAGATAACAAATCTCCTGAAAGGACCATATCCTTGCAAATGTAAGCAAAGCCAACAATTTATGCTTTTCAAACAACGATTTTCACTAATATCAAGAATTCCAAAGTAAAAGAACACTCTTACGCTTAAAAACAGTGGTCTGGGAGCAATTTGCATGCTATGGTGTATTAAAAAGAAGGAGAAGAGTAATATAGGGTTGTAGAAGATGGTCCATAGTTGTGGGGGGTGAGCCCCCTCCATGACACATCTGCTGAAACTAAAATTAACATTTGAGCCAATATTTGTATAACAGACATACAAGAATTTCAAACTAAATGAACACTCTTCTGTTTAAAAGGTAGTAATGTAATTAAATGAACTTTAAGTCAATGTTTATATAACAGGCTTCCAGTCAACAAATGGAAATTGCACACCAAGTGGCTTATTGCAATGCATCTCAAAAAATTGCATCTATCTGCATCACAATGAGTTTGTGAGAGCTGCTTCATTTCTAATGAATATGACTGTCGTTATTGCTTGCCAAATTCTGAATCTCTTGGTAAAAACAGCTGAAGAAAAGTCTGCAATGTCTGTATTTAGTTTGCCACAACTTCTCAAAAAGTCCAAAGAAACAATTCCAATCGCAAAGCCTAATTCAATCCCTCCAAAAATGCTGCTTTGCATCCAAAGCACGTACTTATACTAATATGTCTCCAATATTTCACCTAGAATAATTAATTACAGGCAGTTATAAGAAAAAGAAACTTCAAAACGGAGAAAGCTATTAAGAAACTTATTCTGATGCTTAAAAACTAAAACTGTTGTCTAAATAAAATGAAAAATCAATCATATAAAACTTTGATCACATGGCTAATGAATTATTTCAGAAGGAGACGAACAATTGCAACAAAATATCTTGCTTCAAGTTTTCTCAGGAAAGCAAAGCATTTGCTATTTCATTCCATTTCTACAGCCCAAGGGTTCAGAAATTGCTAGAAAGTCCTTGAATTTTTTGCATCCACTAATGATGAGATTATAGAAAGTAAATATTGTATGTGAATCAGGATCCTTAAAAAGGTTAGTTTAGTTTGTTAATGAAATGTCAACTCAAAATCAACTCAGATGGGTAAAAGCAATCCAAAATTGTTGGTAATGCTATTGTGGCACTTTTAAGGGTAAAGTGCATGATGTTGGGAAACATGAGCGCACAGTAATTAAATAATTTTCTAAATGTATTGAACGTAGTTATTCCATTCATCAAGCATTTGTAATTGTATGACTAACGTTGTTTTTTACTCTCTCATCGCTTCATGGAGAGAGCTTGGGAAATGACTTACATTTACCGCTGTTTACAATATTTTACATTTACACAGATTCATTGTTAGAGTAATTCTTACGTAGATACACCTTTCCTGTTTACTTATTTTTTATTGGTTCTTATATGCACGAGGTACTGAGTAATAACGTCTATTTAGCTATATTAATGAGATATTAGATAAATTAGAGAGAAAGAGAACGCACAGAAGCAGTAGTGAAGTGCTAGAATGGAATAAAGCGTATCAGCCAAAATCAGAGTGTTTCCTTCGTGGAGTCTTCTTGGCCTTCATAATTAAATCAGCATTAGAGTATAGATTGCGATTTATACAACACTTGGTCCACCGTAAGCCAAATTATGAGCCTTGAAGAAGATATAGATTCTTGGAAGAGAAAGAGAACGCACAGAAGCAGTAGTGAAGTGCTAGAATGGAATAAAGCGTATCAGCCAAAATCAGAGTGTTTCCTTCGTGGAGTCTTCTTGGCCTTCATAATTGAATCAGCATTAGAGTATAGATTGCGATTTATACAACACATGACAAAGCTGTTACAAATATTTTTCCTGTCATGGTATTCAGGTTCTAAGTACCATGTCTCCATTACATACATCTTAGCAACTAATTCAAATCAAGACATTTTAAAATAGTTGATGTATAAAACTATTAACCTGCTTACTGAGAAAGAACGAAATTTCTACCTCCGAGAAATATCAGTTAGAATTAGAATGATGAGATGCCTTTTCAGCAATTGGATAAGAAAATAGTTTCAAATACTTTTAAATGTTGTTCATTGCTCATTTGGGCTGCAGTTCTGATTTTCTAACTTAAAAATATATTGGCAGCAATTCAAATGCGAAAACCAGACTGTGGGACTACTTGTATAATCAGCGAAATTTTGACTTGACAAAAATATTTGATTTCGCTATGATACTAAACATTAAATATAACACAAGTTAGTTCAAAGTCAGGGGATAGCCTGGTGCATCAAACGCATGACAATAACTGCTTGAGGATAGAGAAACTGAAGTAATTTGCGAGAAATTGGGAATCACTTGTATGACTCCGGCATTACAGAGAAAGCAAGAGCCTCGAATTCACAAAAAGTTCAACATGTTTCAAAAAATGGAAATTTCAAATTACAATGTAGTGAAAGAAGTAAAGTCAGTTGTCTAGAGGTGGGGCTCACTGCCTCTAACGTCTTTGCACAGGGTCCATTTTACAGCAAACATATTGACAAATCTCATAAGTCATACCAACTAACAAAATAAGGCTTTCTCTGGAAAGTCAGGAGAACTCTTCAAGAAGTTGTGCCGATTGAAACTTATATTCGTTACTCAACAAGAGTAAGCATGTTTGAAGGACTGTTAATTGTAGCGGAAAACTTTGCTATACTGGCGAAGTTGTCTTGAGAATGGCGTAATTTGCACTGCAAAAGCAGATGCCAAGACAAAGTATTGTAAAGCTACTCAAGCGGAGAATTCATTCCCTGCAAGGGAAACTCTTAGCATGGTCAAACTGACGTTTACCCACATATATCTACTTTGCTAACAGCCCAAAAACGCACAAAAACAAGCAAAAAAAATTCAATGCAGACATTTTTATAAGACGAAACTTTATAAGAATATGTAAGGCCCAGAATCACTGAAATTTAAGAATGAATTAAGAGTAGTGCTGTGTCCAACCTTCATCGAGAATGTTGTATATTTGAGTTGTAAAACTGCTTTATATTGGCCTTCGCGATATTAGTATAATGTTTATTATTCTCTTGCGCATTTGCTTTGCTTTAAAATATCAATAAAAGTGTGTAAAGTTCTTTGATTTTCAGATGAAACTATACCTATCGTACTCAAGAATAATCTTAGAATAATCAAAGACTCAAAAACCTAAAATATTGAAGAGCTTTGAGGTTCAGCATAATGTTAGGTATCCTTACAAGAAATCATATTGTGCACCAGCAATGGCTTTTTGAAGAACTTTTAAGTGGGGGTCTAGCAGAAGGAACTTACCAACAGGTCACTAAATGTTCTATAAATACAGATAAACGATGACCCTTCCGGCACCTTTACACGACAAGCCAAAAGATTACCGACGGTTTCAGCAAAATATGAGGAGTGTCACATCCCCACACCTCTCACCCTGAATGCAAGATTTAAAGGGAACTACAACTACCTCATTATATTTTCACGTAAATATGGTGCTAAATATCTATAACTGAAAGAATTTCATTGCTCTCCCTAGTCCATTCTTAGCATGGTTTTCAATATGTCTTGGCTTAACTTTTTCCAAATCTACATTGTAGTAGAATGGAAAATAAAGATACAATCAGACCAAATTAGTTTGTATGATTTAGCGATGTGCATTGAAATTAACGAAAGAACGCGCAGTGGTTATAAACTTCACGTTTTAGGGATTAAAATAATGACAAAATTATATTCCACATTCATTGCAAAAGCTGCAAGGAAGTTTGCATAATTTCTCCTGTTCTAGTTTCCTAGCACGGAACATTGCTTAAGGGTCTCGTATTTCAAAATCTTTAACAATTTTTGAAAATAGTAAGAGCTCAAATCAAGATTGTCAGTGGTAGGGGGAATGCCCCTAAAAGAGAAAAAAAGATGAAAAGATGAATTGGCAAGGGATAATGCTGGAAAGCATAGGAGAGTTTCCATTGCTCGTGCACTTTGTGACTAGTGTATATTTTATGTAAAGATTCGGTGTTAGAAAGCTAGTTCAATAGTTTGATATGTACAATAGACCTATGCACAAATTCCGAAGACAAGCATAATGGCTTCTCTCAATCATATCAAGATTTCAGAACGTTACAATTTTATACACAATCTGCTCAGCAACTCTATGCTTAGGAGTAATTGAGAGCTACGCTTCAGGAGCAAGCTGATTCATTTCATTATCTATTTTGAGTGTGAATCATTTTGCCCTCTCTAATTAGTACTTGCAATCTTATCTCTGCAACAGTAACAGTGTTTCAGTTCTGTAAAGCCCCTTGGACCACTATAGCTCTCTTAAAATTCCCAGAATAGATTTCTGGTTTAGCAGGACCTTGCTGAACCAGTATGACCCTCGGAGCATGCTTCGATTACAAATTTTTCAATTAAAATTTATCACAAGGGAGCTTGTAAGAATTATGTGGTGAGTAGAACGGAAAGACAGGTGCACAGTGGGAGGAGCGTACCAGCAATGGTAACATACTACATCAGGGATATCAAACTCAAATTGGCCCAGGGCTCATATAAAGCATATTATAATGTCAAGCGGGCCGGATAAGTTGACAGGTCCGAGAGCGCTAGGTATTTGGAGCATAAAAATTCATCTCATGTGTTCTATCTTGGATCTAAAAACTTTGTAATAACTTTGTAAATGCCAGCTAGCACAAATGAGAAAAATTTCCCTACACTTCCTTTTATTCAACACTCTTTCTAGAGCCACATTGAAAAGCCCTGGCAGGCTGCAAGCCGTATGCTTGACACCCTGTACTACAACAAAGCACTTGTTATATCAGAATGTGATGTGACCAAATCGATGAATAATTCTGGAACAAAAATTTAGCATACACGATGGGAATCCATGAAATGTCTGGTGGGCCAAAAAGTGGGGAATCTCCTACAATAGAACATAGGTTAAAGCCCTGTTCATACTACACAAACTAACCCGGGCTTTGCCTGTGTTAAACTAACACAAGTTCGCCCTCGGTTAGTAATGCTGTTTGAAAAGGAATCCACTGTCAACCCAGGTTGGTTGTAGAACAAATGCGCACGCACATTTAAAATCAAGGAAAATGGCGGACAATGATGTTGGGAATCATGCCTAGGGTGTTGGATTTTGTCGCTAAATATTCATCTCGAAAATTTTCGCACTGGCTTGGCATTTTTATTTGGAAAGACGACGTTTGGCAAAGAGTAGTTGAATGAATCGAATTGCTGAATGACGTTTGCCAAGGAATTTTCCAATTAATTTGTTAGTCTGGTAATTGGCCTGCATCCCGTTATCTCATCCATCTTGTCAAAATGCTTAAGTTTCTTTCGATTTCTTCTGGAAAGGTTGTTATTATCTTTTATCTTTTTGCTCTTTTGTTTTAGTGTCTTGATTTTTTTCTCTTGAGAGCGGATGAAACCACCCTCCTCTAGGCAGTTTGTTATTTTCTCAAGAATTGGCCTCCTACGAGAACAAGTGTCCAATGCCTGCTGTATGCTTTCATCGACCCAGATGTTTATTACTAACGAAGTAAATCCTCTATCAATTTTATCATTGCTCATCTTGTATGTTATAAAATCTTGTACAGCTTTCTCTTACTTCTGTAGTCCCGCCAAAATAATTAAGCAAAATTGGCATACTTGTAATACGCATGAGCACAGATAGAACTAACCCAGGTGCGCCCTAGGTTTGCGTTCACACTGTCAGTTGCCAAAACTAACACAGGTTTGATATAGGGCGAACCCACCTTCAAAGATGGGTTAGTTTAACCCGGGGGCGAACGTGGGTTTGTTTTATTTACACATGCAAAAAAAACTAACCAGGTTTAATTTAACTTAGGTCAAACCCGGGTTAGTTTGTGTAGTGTGAACAGGCCTTACAAGGGTTATAATTTTTGAACCAATATTTACAGCTTTAGTTAGGAGACATGATGACGAATGTTTCAAAAATCGCAATAATAGTTGGACCAGGCTCATTGCAATTAGGACCTTAAACCCGAAAGATTGTGGAAGAGCTACAATACCTCACAAAGAGGCTCATACTAGTCGATTTTCCTTCAGAAATACATTTAAATTACCATTTTTTTGATAATCGTCTGATGATCCTCTTCCTTGTTTCCATATTTGGCCAAATTTTTCCCCGCAATTCTCAAAAACACATTTAACATTTACATGCATCGAGTATTTATCTTCACAATCGCCTCGAATTTGTTATTTCTTTAAAGGGCATGTGCCAAGGTCTTGGTGCCAAAGTAATATTTTGCTTAACCTTAAAGTAATGTGCTATTTGAACATTCTGACAAGATATCGTTAATTTCTTATTTCATTTTGCTGCCAAAAATTGCATTTGAACATAATGGTGGTTAAGGTGTCGCTGATACATACAAGCTGTCTCAAGAGAAGAGCCACGACGAGGAACATGGCAAAAAGAGTTCCTTTCTTCTTTATTTAATTCGACATTCCAAATTTCATTAGTTCGAGATACCAGAAGAATCGAAGTTATTAAGCCGTAGCCGATATTAAGATGTAGACATAACCGATGTAAAAACATAACCAGAAAGACTTTACCTATGAAATATAGGACGTATCAAGACATCATGTCTCATCCTCAGCTAATATGAAATTTTATATTTATATCTATAAATAACAGTCTGTGGAACAACAGAGTGGTTCTCAGTAAAAAGAGAAGTTAGACAAGGGTGCATCCTATCACCATATCTTTTCAATATTTATACTGAGTCAATAATGAGAGCGGTAGAAGTCGAGGGCATTAATGATCACTTTAATGAATTCAATATACATGGGCATAAAGTAAGTAATCTTCGATTTGCAGATGATACTGCTCTTTTATCACACACAAATGAAGGCTTACAAAATCTTGTTGAACCTGTGAAAACTCATAGTGAGAGGAAATATCTTATGTCAAAAAGACTAAAGTTATGAAAACGGATAAAACAATAGGACCAGTAAACATTACAGTCAATAATGAAATTTTAGAGACAGTGAACAAATATGAAAATCTTGGCAGCACAGTAACTGGCAACGGTGATGAAAAAATAGAAATTAGAAGGAGATTGGCAATTGCAACCAACAAACTAATGAGCATGAAATTGTTGTGGAAAGGAGAGTCTGCTCAAACAAAATTGAAAATATTAAGGGCTTACGTTTTTACTGTTGCAACATATGGGTGCGAGACTTGGACCGTGACCAAAACTGTGTCAAAGCTTATTGACTCCTTTGAAATGAGATGCTATAGGCGGATATTAAGGGTATCATGGACAGAACATCGGACAAATGAATCGATTAGGAATGAACTGGAGGTCAAAGAAAATTGGCTTAGGAGCTATGTACTTAGGCAAAAGTTAAAGTACTTTGGGCACCTTAAAAGGCATGATGGAATGGGACGGATCATCTTGGAAGGCAGGGTTAATGGGAAAAGAAAGCGAGGAAGGTCTAGGAGACAGTGGGAGAAGGACATAGAGGATGTGCTGAAAATTTAAATTATAGAGGCTGGGAGACTGGCTAACAGCAGGGATGAGCTTCGGACAGCTATCAGGGGCGCCACGTCCTCTCAAGGATAAGCGGATTGGATGGATCTATAAATTGGGGAAAACAGCAAGTGGGAAAAACAAGTGGGAAATCAAGACAAGTAGACTCACGTGGAGACCATCAATGGGGTAATATACAGTAAATGCCTATATAAGGAAATATACCACCAAACAGCGGAAAACTATCCACTGTTGTTTTCCCCAATGTTATCTATAAAACTTCTTATTGCCGCTTTCATATTAGGTGAGGATGAGACATGATGTCTCGAAATGTGCTATATTTCATAGGTAAAGTCTTTCTGGCTATGTTAAAACATATCAAAAGGAGTTCCTTTCTTCTTTATTTAATTCGACATTCCAGAGTTCATTAGTTTGACATACCAGAAGAATCGATGTTATTAAGCCGTAGCCGATGTTAGTAACATCGGCTACGGCTTAATAACATCGATTCTTCTGGTATGTCAAACTAATGAACTCTGGAATGTCGAATTAAATAAAGAAGAAAGGAACTCCTTTTGATATGTTTCTCGTGTGAGACTCTTCTCTTGAAATTTATAATTCAGCTGCGTTGCACAATTTTGCAGTCGATAGCATGTTTCCAACAAATGAGCGGCTTCTTGTTTTGATTTGGGCTTCTACATCTATCCCATATACCCAGTTAAGTTCAAATGTCTAAGTGCTTGGATTAGTAGACAGTGTCGGCACCAGAGAAAAAATGCTGTGTGGCTAGTGCTGCCAATTTGTTGACAGTGATCGTAGTCAAAGGATTTTAACGTACAACACCTATCATATTGGCTAAAAAGCTAGCAAAGAAGTCATGGATATTGTGCAAGTGCCAATAGTGCGTAGAAATGTAGGTGCCGACAGGGACTCAGTAAAATTGTTGAGGGAGCTACAGCCAGCAAGCATCCCCAGTAGCGCCATCTTTGCTAGTAGATAGAAGTTTGACAAACGATTAGTTCAAATTAAAGAAGAAGCTTCCGTAAGCTATTTCCATTAAATTTGCAACAGTAGGTACTATTTTGTTTCTGTAAATTGAATCATTATTAGAAGCGCAGGCCTGCATAGCAGATACTTAAATTACACACATTTTACTGGTATGATACTTTGACTAGCAGTGTCAAATCACAGTTTTCTGAGCTTTAGAAGCATAGCTCAAACTTGTCCCTTTGGAAACTCTTTCCAACATTTAGTAAGACATCTCTCATATTTCATCACACTGTGTCCAAAAAATCTAAAAATAACGCATTGCACCCATATGGGAAATTTATCTTTGAAAATTTTCTCCAGGCCCAACCATGGTGCCAGCTAGAGTGGACGTTATATATACATAAAAGCTCTAACAGTCTACTCCAAGGAGCATATCTTAGCGAATTAGAATGTATACTTATCGGTAACAACAGAAGCAGCCTAACAACAGTCAAAAAGCCAGCTTTCAAATGACAAAGAGACATCAAGGTCAGATGGGTGTGACAGCTAAACCTAACTGTAAAGAGGGTGTCAGTTGGACACACAGGGAAGGATGAAGTTTAAGGGCTCCGATCATTAATGCATTAATCACCACCCCTTCTTCGTTCGCTATTATGTGACAACTGTCTTTTATAGTGCCATTAAGGTATCAATGGATTTCTATGATCTATGTATTAAATGGATTTCAAACTTTCTATCTAATAGGTCAATTGCAATTAGCGTCGATGGTTACCTATCTAATCCTCGTTCTATCAACTCAGGTGTACCTCAGGGCTCTGTTGTCTCTCCTGTTCTGTTCATCCTCTTCATAAATGACCTGCTTTCCTCTACATCTTCCAGTATTTTCTCCTTTGCTGATGACACTTATTTAAGTTCATCGTTTTCATCCAATCCTCAACACCTTCCCTATTCTAATATTTCACCATATCGTAACACTTCAGCCTCACTTCTCACCAATGACTTAAAAAATGTAGAGAAGTGGGATAGTGACAACCTTGTTAAGTTCAATGTAGAGAAGACATAAAAGGTTTTCATATCACGTAAACATTACCAAGATTTCCCCCCTGTTTTCATGAACGGCCATAAACTGGACATTTCATCTTCTATCAATCAACTTAGTCTTTCTATTTCATCTAATCTCTCTTGGAAACTCCATATCAATTCCATAGCAAAGCATGCATCTCATAAACTTGGATTTCTTTCTAGAGCCCTTGATTATTTCTCACCTTCTCAACTACTAACTATATACAACTCCCAGATTCGTCCTTCTCTGGAGTACTGCTCTCATGTCATGTCTGGGGTGGTGCTCCTAAATCTTCTCTCCATCTTTTTGACGGAGTCCAGTCTAAAGCTATCCGTCTCATCAACAATCCAAAACTCACTACTTCTCTGCAGTCGCTCTCCCATCGTCGTCTTGTTCCAGATCTTTCCATTTTCTACCGCTATTTTCACTGACATTGCTCTCAAGAAATCAAGAATATTATTCCTGATCCAGTGAGGCATGTTCGAACCACCAGAAATTCTATCTATTCACACCCTTTCCAAGATACACTACCTAGTCTACGAACTCTATCTCACAAATCATCTTTCATTCCCAGAACTTCTCAACTGTGGAACTCTTGCCACCAACTACTTTCCCTGAATCCTACAATTTGTCATCTTTTAAATCTAACTTCAACAAACTTGATCTTGTCTCCCTTTCTACTCAAACTTCCCCTCATTTTCTCAGTTTTTCCTTTGTCGAGGCTTTGTTATAGGTCCTATGGCCTTTCCCCGGCATTACTTACTAAAAAAACATTAATAGGGCTCTGGGGGCTTGTCCGCAGAAATATGTTTCACTATTACATTCCCTGCATTGCTGGTGAATGCCCCTCTGCACAAATTATTTTATTGGCATTAGCAAGCTTCAATTTATAAACTTTGACGTAGAAAAGACAATAAGAAGATACCATATGATCAAGATTCAAAGTTCTGGGAGGGAAATGTAGCTGAGCTAGGGGGCGCTGCCCCATATCCCACTTAAATTAGCTGGAAAGCTAGGTATAGCTGCCTACTCAAAATAAAGTACACAACAAGACCATCTACTTCACCATGCTACTGACAATTGGCATGAAAAAATGAAGTTGATGAGTTTGCTTTCCAGCAGGTAGCTTCAACCGTTTAAAGTCTTCTTTAATTTTACTGTTGCAGAGAAGGAAAGCATGTAAATGTTAAAGATTTTCAACGGACCATGTGAAAATCTTATAGAGCACATTGAATAGTGTTCTTTATGTTTTAAATAACCTTCTATCACAAAATCCCAAAATTGGTAAATTTTTCAAAAGCTTATCAATTCACAGGAGAGGACATGGGAAATTCGTAGCGGGCCAGATCGATATTCTCTGCGAGCCGGATTTGGCTCGTGGGCCTCACGTTGCCCACACATGCTCTAGCAAACCATATATCCAGGATCCTGGAAGGAAGAACATTTTTAAAAAAAGCTTATTCTGGCAACCGAGACCAGTTGCCAAGTAACACCAATACAAATGAGAGAATGATGATTGCTTGATTTTTCCTATAAAGTTTAGTGCAACTGTTGAAATCTCAACATAATTTTTGCAAGTTTCCTGCGACTTTTAGTGAGTTTTAGTGATTTATAAGGCGATGCTTTATTTGATTTTAAGTTCTGTGATTTTCATGATGTTGTGATATTTCTGCTATTTTCTGTGATTCTTCAGTGATTTTTCTATCATTTTATTCATTTTGAACAAGGTGTACGAACAAAATCCAGTGATTTGAACGTGTTGAGGCAAGCCCAGCATTTTCCGGTAGTTCCCCTTTCGAAATACATTACGTCATCGTTCAAAAAGTTACTTGCCTGCATAGGAAATAGGCTTAGAAAGGTGCTTTTATGCATCATTTTTTTATCTGATTCCTTATGTTTAATATATGCCACTTAATAAAGAGGAGTAGCATGTTTTTCAATTTCCCCCAATGAATATAGATTACATATGTAGCAGTTAACGTACCCTGCCAGCCATGTCACGTGAAGTTCAAAGTGAAAGTTATCGTACCATTGTTCTATGCACAAAGACAATACATATTAACAATGAAGGAATAGAGTCAAAAGTTGATTACTTAGTCCACACAACCAAATGCTTCGCTACAATCTTGGATTTTACTTTGTGCTTGGCATCCTCCCAGTAAGTAATATATCTAGTATTCTAACATCAAATATTTATACACTCAATCATTACGTAGACTTCTTACACCAAAATTTTTCCTTATGTCTTCCAACAGCTAGCAGGACAGATTCACATTTCGGTGTGCTCTGCTTCTCAGTTTCAGGAGGGATCCTTCTACTACATAGATTTATATTTATGTATATATGATTTATGTAAATACAGTCTCTAAAATCTGACATTTGGCTCTCTGTCAGGGACGTCATAACAACTCGCCTGTTTTATTTCCTGAATCCCGCTAGTAACAAAATTGCTTTCTGGCTATGGGATTCAACTTCCTGGTAGATGGTTGAATTTTAAGTTTGATTTTTGATAATATTTTAAGATCCTTCAAGGTTTTAAATATTGTATATTTATTCTATAATTTATGTTACAGAGGGTACCTTGTAAACTAGCAACTCTGAAAGGCCACCCTCCGTTACGTTATGAAATGAATTGACACGAGTTGCTTAGGCCCACGTATAGGTTGTTTATATCGATTGGCATTCCCCTTATTGCACCACGCTTGTGGGGATTCCTCTCGCTTTTGTTTTCGTTGTACTTACGGAATCGCTGTAATTAGAAAGATTACCGCATAACTATTTTATAGGGTATACTCGTAGAGCAAATATTATTTATTTTCCTAAACTGTTTTGCTGTTTCATCGATTTAGTTCATTAAAAAGTAGTTTAAACAAGGTTTGCTTTCTAGTGGTATTAAGTTAGAGATTTTCTAGGTTACTGTGGGTTAATCTAGATCTTGCTAGGCGGAGAGGGCCTAGGTTTCAGAAGAACACATGGTTTCTAGTTAGATTTCAGTTGCTAGTTTAGGCTAACTGAACAGTTTTTGCATAGAGTTTGAATATTTATTAAGTTCTTTGTGGATATAAATTCTGTCTATTTCTGCCTAAGGCTCGGGTCCGTGACAAATAAATATTTGAAATGAATAACCTATAGATCTGTGTCCAGAGTAACCTTGTATTTTCGTTGAAACTGAACACCGATCACCGACAGAATGTGTCGGCATAACGAACCCAACATTTTTGACGAGCACCAAAGCTACAAAAATATAGCATTTTTGGCTAATTGATCCTATTTGCAGCGATACCTAATGCAGCAATAAAATTAGAGGTTATGTGCTGTCAGATGGGTATTTTGATCTTTTACCAGACTTAATAGTTTTTTGTGACTGGGTAAGCACAGAGGAGCTTGATTACAGTCTCTTTAATGATTTGCTTCAATTAACATTTTCTACAACTATTACTCAAAGTCTTTACCCCTACCTTTATATCATCGATGGATTTATCTGTAACGAACAGCAGCTCCTGATGCAGGCTGCAACCTGGTGTGGCACCTGCCATCGCAAACTTGGGGCATCTTGAGGACCACGTCCTAAAATAACAACGCAACTTGGATGCCACATCTATTTAAACATCTTGCTAGGGCTCTCTCATACCAACGCTAACAATTTTTCATTAAGCAACAACGAAGTAGAAACTTGATTTTGGCTAGAACTTGGAGAGGGGGAGATACCCGTTAAGTCCGCCATGGCGCCACCAGAGTGCTGCACCAGCATTTTACCAACAGAAATTATTCATTACCTTTCCAAAAACGTATTTAGAAAGAAAGCACGTAGCTGAATGGTGGATGGAGGGACAATGCCTCATTTCAAACACCTGACATTAATTGTTTCCAAGTATTATTGACCTGTTAGGTACTCGTTCCGGTGCAGCATTCATGTCCCCTTAAAATTAGGGTGTAAGGAAGCTAGTTTTTTCCAAAACATCTTATTGATGTATGACATGGGGATTCCTAAGCAATAGGTAATTGTCTGGTTTGTATCATTTGGCCTAACTGTTCTGGGTGTAAGCAACAAGGTAGGAAAACTTCCACTCAGTCGCTACTACGCAGCCATGTCAGCTCTCCCACTCACATCAAATATGAACTTCCCTCGCACCCCGAGAACTTTTTTCCCTTTTGCACCGTTGCTCTGCTATGGTAGTCTATTGATTCTGCCTTAATACAAGCCCCTATGATACACTGTTTCTTCTCGTGCACTATGTCGAAAGAGTGATACTCTCTGGTCTATTGTGCAGCCTTTCTATTCGACTTCATTTGATCCAAATATAGCCGTTTTACAGCAATACTCTTTGGGTGAGCGGAGCGTACAATGAATTGTTCCAAATAGGATGGAGGAAGGGGTACACAGGGTGTTTGGGGGCGGAACCACCCAAGAACTAGTATGTATGGTTGTAGGGGAAAACCTCGTTGTTATTGCATGTGTTCTTTGTGTTCTTCAGGAACTTGTGACTCGATGTAGAAATGTTAGATATCTATTATTAAAAGCAGTGGCGAAGCTAGGGTGAAAAAATTAGTCCTGCCCCGTTGGAATGAAAGGAAAACACATAAGAGGGGGTCTCAACATTATTCTTAACCTTGCTGTTTTTAAGCACTCTATGGGAAGTAACCATGTTAAGATAGATAAAGTTGACATATATCTCCTCCTACAGGTATAATGTAATTTGCATGATTTCACTTTTACATTGAAGATAGATTTTAGCACCATTTTTATTGACTTAAGTCCTCTTCTAAATCACAGATTGTTGTTATCAGAACTGCTGTAAAACATATCCTACATAGAATTAAATAATATATTTCACTGTTAAACAAAACATGGTAAAATAAAAATTATAAATATCAATTTGTCCAATTGAGTTAAGCTCAAGCTGCACATCAAGGGTTTGCCTATGCTTGACTCGTCCATTTGTAAGTAGAAGGAATGCCACCAGTCTTTTGGCAACATAAAGGCTGGGGGGCAATGAAACTGCTATCAATATTGCACAAATTCTAAAGTTCATATGCAACTTAAATCTGCAACAAAATTTGATTGATTCATCAAAAGAGTATCCCAACATTGGCACAATCAGGGATTAATCTTCTTCTGGTTATTTATGATCTGTTGGTTGGTTGGCTATCATCTGATACTTTATATTCCAACAAGTGTTGGCAATAAGTACCTTCAGTATGCTAAAATATGAACTCTTCCTTGCCATTCTAAAGCCTTGGGGTTCAAAACATTTTTGCAGGCTCTTATTGTAAGGCAGGACAGTGAGACTCATTAGCTTCTCTTAAAACCAATATTCAGAAGCAAAACATGATAATAAGCAATAAGGTCAATTCTATTCTGCAATTGTATTTCATAAACCAACAACCAAGGAAAAGTGGGATGGTGCTATGAAAATATTAACAATCTAAATGAATGCAAATGAACTCCATCCAGATCAGTAAATATTCAGAAGCAAAATATGATAATAATAAACAATGAGTAAAATTCTATTCTGCAAATGTATTTCATAAACCAACAACCAAGGAAAAGTGGGATGGTGCTATGAAAATATTGAGACTCTCATTGCAAATATTGTTTGAGAAAAGGAAAGCAAATATGATACGGCAGATATTGGAATATTTTCCGGTGCAAACTTTTTGCCTGGAGAGACAAATTGAATTTGCAACTCATTCAGCAATTTATAATTTAAGAAGGAATGCAATCTATTTATAAAGAGAATTAATCCTTCTTGGCTTATCAATAAACTTTTCAGCAAGTAAGTCATGCAGCTTTTTCTTCTCCTCAAGTTCCTTGAAAATATCTTTATGTATGCTTATCCTACACAATGAGCCAAGACGCCCTTGTCTCATATTGTCACATAAATATGTCTTACTCTAAGGAAACAGGAAAATGATCGCTCTACAGAGGCACTGGAAATTGCAATGACACCATTCTTCTTCAATAGCTTCACTACCTCTGGCAAACAGTCCTGTAGGTTGAACTTATATATGTATTCCAGTAACTCTGACGCATTCTCCTTGTGGAAGTCTCTGTCCTTATAGATAAATAGTAACTGACTTTCAAGATCAGGAAAAGTGAAAAGAGGACCATAACTGGTTATCACCTTATTAAGTTTAGTTGATGGAACTTTATTCTTCCACATTGAGAAAAAATTTGGGTTAATCAAATCTAAAAATTCAAAATTTTCAATATCTGAAAATCTATCACCCAACATAAAAACGATACAGTTCAATAGCTGGAGATAAATGTCCTTATAGTTGTGCTTCCTATCAGATCTGGATGAGGGATGTTGAACAAGATCAACAGTAGATTGGTAAGTCTCAGTAAATATCTCATCATTGCACATATCAATGAGATACCTTGAAAAATTAATGATCTTAGAAGCTCCATAGCTAAGTTCAATCCTCCTGTCTTGGAGTACGGTAAACAAAATTGATGATTGCTCAAATATCTTATTGAAAACAAAAACTAGGAAGCAATACAAGAAACTATTTAGATATTGTAATAAGGCAGATGCTTGTGTCAGAGACCCATCATCCCAGCTTTGTGGGTTATCAACAATGCTCTCCAGAACAAGCAACAAAGTATTGTATTTATTAAAGATAACACTGATGGTTCTTGAATGGTAGTACCACCTGGTATCCCCAGGATGAGGAACCTCAATGCCTTGTGAACGAAAGAGATCCTTTTTTCTAGCACTAAGACTGGTGAAGTACTAAATGTACTGATATTTGCAAAAAAAACTTTACAGAAGGAAGAGTAGATGCACTTTGGCATAAAAACAAGTTCAATCTATGCGCAGCACAATGAAAGAAAAATGAAAATGAAAATGGATATTCCTGATGAATGAGAGTTTGCAAACCACCAATTTGCCCAGACATAACAGAAGCTCCATCATATGTCTGCATTATCAATTTTTCCTTCAAAGATTCTCCATATCTCGAAAGGATAGATCTAACAACATCACTAATGGCAACTGCAGATCTATCAGAATTAACATCAAAAAGTTTCAGAAACCTCTCAACTATTTCACCTCCCCTATCCAAACGAATTATGACACTGAAATGCTCCTTAGTAGAAACATCGGTTGTTTCATCTACCTGAATGCTCAAGAATCTGCAATTTTCAATTTCCTTGTTAATCTGATCTTGGATGACAGAATCTATGCATTCAATGAGATCATTTTTAATCGCTGAAGAAACACCAGTAAAAACACCAGAATGTACCCTTTCACCCTTTGTCAACTCCCTATGGAGACGACGCTCAAAGACAGAATCAAATTTTGCAAAGCATTCAAGTAGCTCCTAATAATTTGCCTTACTAAGGCCATCTCTAGATTCATCGTGACACCTAAAGGCTAATTCTTGTTTGCTTAAGAATAAAATAGCTTCAGTAATGCTTTTAAGCGTCTCCCTATTCTGCATTACCTGCTCATTATGGCACTGCACCTCTTCTCTTCTCGCTCTTGAGAATAGAATATCGACCCTTTCTGTCGCATCAAAGGTCTTCCATTTCTTATAGGCCTCCAAATGGCAGTTCGATCGCCCATGCTTTCTGCAATCGGAAAGAAAACAACGCATATCGGCATATCCTTGTCTTGTTCACGTTTGCGATTTTCCTGGAGCAAATAAAAGGCACTGCCAGCAAAACAATCTATGTAAATTAGTTGAGCCACAAAGCCATTCTTTCTTCGCATACCATGCATCCTGAAACTGGCGATTGGCAGTTCTAGGCCCTAGTTTTGGCTGGGGCTTCTTATGCTGCAAGATCTCCTTCTGCTCACCAACAGTTCTTGCACTGAATGATTTCTCTATAAATTCACAAATAATGTCTTCAGCTCCTCGGGTAGTTTCTACAGCTATTTCAAAAACTTAGAACTACTGTCCACAGCTACAACGTAAATTCCAACCTAGATTTTGACGGTTACAAGTGTCCTACATTTCAAAGTATGTAGGAGCTGCCATCACAAAAGCTTCTAAGGCAATGACGCGTTAAGCCCTTCAGCCAATCAAAATGTTCAATTCCAGCGCAGCTCCATGACATCGCAGCAGCAATACCGTTCTAGCTCCTACCAGTAAAATGTGGTAGGAGAACGGTTGTTTTTTTCCATTGTGAGGTAGTACAGGCACAAAGACGTGCTGAAACACTCTTTTGTTTGAGCTTCTACCAGATCCTGCCATCTCAGATGGTAGGAGTTGGGTTCAAAACAAAGATATTCTTTGGTAACCAATTAAAAATTATTTCATAAATGGTAAAACAAAAGCTGTGTTGAATGAATTCGCTATGAAATAACGAGCTAACGGGTTGGGAAATGTTACCTTCGCTTGAAAATTAAATTTTAGCCACTTTTTAAAAAATTTGATTTTATTGAAATATTTTAGTCCTACTGGGTAGGACAGGCAGGACCTCTAACTTCGCCATTGATTACAAGTCATTGACATTGAAAATTGTCTTTCTACATCTTGGTCTAAGAAAGATTGCGTTGCTTGGTTTCAGCAGATAGGACAATGAACCAGCGATACAGTTGAAGAACTCCGTCATAGGAGTAGAGAATTTCAACGCTATCCAACCCTCGTTAGGAGGCTCAGGGATAAAGTGAAAAAGAATTATGATTTTCCAACAAGCCTAGATTATGATTTTCCAACAGGCCGTGTTGATTCTACCACCAAGTGTCAACTGGAGATCAGATGATGATCAGTATCCTGTGGTTACTGAAGATTTGTTTAAAAATTATGTGTGGATTGGAATTGAAGGTTATGTTTTCTCATACCATAAGATCTTGTTCATCAAAAAGCTTAACCACTGCGTATTTACCTAGCTCAGCTACCTTACCTACCACTGCACAGTTCTTTCTGTCACTGCATAAAAGAGCTGCGAATTTTTCGATGAGCCGTACGAAGTGCTTATGACACTTCGTACGCTTTACCGAAAAAGGATATAATTGAGGTCAATGCATTTTCGTAGAAAAGCATGACATCCCACACATTATCATTTGATATGGTCCTTGGTTCAACTTTCAAGATATTGTAAAGGTACCACCACAACTGCACTTTGTAGTTATGGCATTAATTTCGATTTTAGCTTGCAGCTTTCAGTTCGAAGCTGACCCTGGCTCTTCTCGTGGCTGTCACCTGATAATGATTTGCTCATTGCTGGCACCTTAATAAGTCAAGCCGCTCGCAGCTACGTGTAGGGAAATTCATACATGTTTTCTAACCTAGCCCTTGAACAGAGAATAAGAATGTCAATAACTGTTATTGATCTGATGATTATTTTTCAAAGATAAAACATATTCTGATGACTTCTGGATACTAGTTTCCTAATAGATTGCTTCTCTGTTGCTTATCAGAATACTATAGTAGATAGAATTTTAGCAAGTTTATCTGCAATTCAATTCCTTTGCTTTACAATGTTTAGTTATATTATACTATTTACTATTATGCCTTCTCTTTTTCCCTTTCTTATACGATATTGGTTAAACACATTTTATGTTGTAATTAGGCTTGTGATTGGGTGTTTTAGTAGCTAGTTATTCTGTATTACATTTTATCGTAAATAGAGGGCCTTTAATAAGCAATTACTGAAAGGTTACTCTCTATAAATAAATGAAGTGAAGATGAACTCATGATAGAGATTAGACAATAGACAATAATAGACAGTCTCAATATACAACATCATTTGGTTTGCATGACCTTTCTGCCGATGTAGTTGAATTTATTTTTATTATTTTACACTTTAGGGATGGCCGGCTGCCTTAATTGCTAAGTGCTCCCCAATTGACATAATGGTTATTGAGTTGGTGAATACAATGGTTGTGTGTGAGAGATGCCGACCTGGATACCAAACATCGCAGCTGTGCCTGGAACATTTTCAAATGCATTCCTATAAACAAATAAAGGAAGAAAAACTTAAAAGCTTTTATTCAAAAAATAGTGTAAAAGTTTCTAGTTGCACTGCATGCGATTCTGGAACATTTACAGATACATTTCTTCCAAATCAAACCTGTAAACAATGTAAGTACTGCAATACTGGTTATTTTGTGGAGAGAAGATGCAGTGCTACAGCTGATACAAAGTGCATTCCACACTGGCAGGTAGATTACAAGTACATCACAACTGCTCAAATAGGTTTGAAACATTTTATATATCTCACTTAAAATTAATATCACTTAGCATTATTACAACATAAGATGACATTTGAACTATGAACGATGATCTTTTGCAGACTTACTTTACTAAAAGGAGATAGACATTTCTTAGAAATATGAATAGCATTTTTTGCAATGATGATGAAGCATACTGTAAGGTGTATGGGGATAGCAGTCCTATCCAGGTGCGGACTGGCTAAATTTTTCGGCTCATTTTGACTACACCGGCCTAGGATATGCAGCTGAGCAAAATTAAGGAATATCGACAGATGCACACTTTTGGTATAAAAAATGGGCATACTTCTTGCACTTATCTGATAGGCGTGAGAGTAATTAAATGTGAACAGCTAATCTAAACGTTAAAATTTTAACCAGAAATGAGTAAATCGTAGAAATCTTTACTCGATTGTTCCAACAGATAAGAAAGTTCGATATTTTGCAGACATTTTTTGAAAAGTTGCAGTTATTTTATAAAAGTTGCAGATATTTTTTTTGAAAAGTTGCAGTTATTTTATGAAATATTTGAAAAGTTGCAAAGAGTTGCAGATAAATGAGGCCCACATTTTCCAGAGCCATTTTATCTATACTTTTGTGTGAGATGCGTTTTATTCTGAAAATTTTATTTCATGATCTTGTCAAGAGACTTCCATGTTGGAATTTCATATTTAGTTAATATCAGCAGTGTTTGCACATGTATCTAATGATAACCATAATGTGCGTAGCTTAACAGAAGAGAAGAGAAATACCACTTGCATGCTATCAACACGCATGTATAACAAAGTACATCAATTATTTCTATGCTTAATAAAACTGATGACGCTAGGTAACAAGTGCAGTAATGCTCAATAATTGTACAGTGTTATCAAGTACTTTTCGACATTCTTGTAACAAAAATTTCTTTCCCTCGCCAGCAGCTCTCGCAGAATATAGAAGCTTCCATATATACCAGTGATTTTCAGCTTGGGTCTGATCGAGCCCGCTGGTGCTCGGTGATTCAGTTTTAGTAAGAGCCGTCGGTTTGGTTCGCCCAAATCGTATGATTCGTGACGTCACGCTCTGCTTGGCCAGTTTATGCACTAATACAGTTATATTTATATGCTTACGTAATGAATGTGAAGAACCAAAAGCACATTTATTTTTCTAACTGATACTGCATTACTGAACACTTTAGCATCTATGAAAGTTAATCATGTTGCCTTATAACTGGAAAAGCAGTAATAAAGTGCATCACACGTCTTGAATTTTTTAATTATTGACTGGCTGTCAAAACTGCTAAATAGATACATGTTTAAGGTTGATGAAGTACGGTGAAAATGCCAAGTACTGAATTTAACGTTAAAAGTTGCAAATTTAGCATTTATTTCAAAAGTTGCACAATGTTGCAAAAATGGCAAATGTTGCAAAATGTTGCTACTATAACTTTTCCCAAGAGTACCCTGAATATCTAAAGCTTCGAATCTATATATTTCTCACAGAATGCTATTTCCAAAAGAGTTACAAAAGTTGCAAAACCCTCTTTATAAAAAATACTATTGTTAAGGAAACCCTCTTTGTGTCAAATTCTCCCTTTCGATATGTAGTTTTGAATTTCAAACTGCACAATTCAACAATGACAAATACATTGGACAGTTGCATACCTCCAACACAGACTCAACGAATTAAAAAGTTCTGCGCAACGTCTTGTTTTCGTATGTAACTTCCATTTGCATGAATTGCTGTCCTGCAATTTATCAAGCTAAGAAAGGGGTGAATCCAAAATTTTACTGCGATTCCTTTTGTTTTAATTTTGTTATTTTTATTGCGAACTAAGTGTGAACAAACAGCTACGAAATGATATCTTGCAGGGGCGGATTAGAGAGAAGGCGTAGGGAGATGTCACACCCCAACGTTTGATGGTCTCGTAGGCAAATTTAGACTGAATTCATCTTGTCAGTAAATGACAGCATGTTCTGAAAGATGTGGCCAAAGAAGTGTTGTAAATGATTTTTCTAGCATCAATACAACCAAGAAGTCACTTCTGCCAGTAAATGCGAATGTCTGTCTGTAAATTTTTAGCTTTGCGAGTTTCTGTCTTTATATTTTTGCTTTACACTCCCCCTCCCCAGAAAAGAGGTCACGCGCTGCTAATGGCAGCTTGTACAGTGAGCATGCTACCAGATTCTCTTCTGTAAATACTTATTGTATTATCCTGTTTTGCCATTCTGGCAATGTTTGCTAGAAACACTAGTGGGAGCATAGACCCTCAAAACTGTTGAAAAATTGAACTGGGAAAGACCGCGCAGCGTGAACTCTACCCCATTGTAGGATAAGAATATGAAACAGAATCAGCTACCTCATTTACTGATTCCCGCAAGTAAGCATGCTTTTATCTATACAAAGGGATGCAGAGGCGTACCATGGGAATTCCAAACAGTCTATCAATGTTTTCCTTATCAAAATGAACACATGTCCATGTTTCTGATCAGAGATGACATAGAAAAGCATTAAAGTGCTTTGATTTCATTTCAATTCTATTTATAACATAGGTTAACGAAAAAACGATGCTGCCTTAAACTGAGGGAAGCTCAAGAGCATCCCTTATTCAATTGGCCTATTTTCTTCCCTATATGTGAAGAAAATATTAAAGACCTATCAAATGGATCAAATACATGGGCAGACAAAGTGAAAATTGGGTACTAATAGGCTAGATCCCTAGAAATAAATGTCCTCATTTTGCTCATGTATATGGGCCCGTAAACGAGTTTGAGTACCGAATCTTTGTAAAGGCAAAGTTCAGAAAACTTAACTGAAAGAGCAACATAAGCTTGCTAAATGTTGCGAAAATGGTTGCTAGTATGTTTTTTGTGCTAGTTTGGCGTTCGGAATGATGCTGGCTCTCCTTATATGACAAAAAACTGGAATTTCTTCAAGCTCATACTTGCATTAAATATACATATTGCACGGGTAAAAGGATAACCAAATATAGCTAATGATAATCTTGATTTCTTTTATTGAAAATTTGAAACTCTTTTTTAGCTCCTACACATTCAAGCTTCAAAGATAAGCCACATGATTTCAGTGCAATGGCTCAATTGCTTGGTGTCTTTACTTTTGCATTGATTGTCTTCTTGGTACTGGTACATGTGAGGGAGTTAAAATCCAACAAGAAAGTTACTGAAAGTAGATTTCTTGCAGAAAGAGATTGCCATCAAATTGACAATTGCAGTGACATAGAGACTAGTACAGATATGAACTGTTGCGAACCAGTGATAGTGAAAAATCCAAAAGTTCCCACTCCATTCTCTGCTTCAACTGAAGACGTATCACTGTAAGTGACTAAAATTCTTATTTTTTCAACAATATTAACCTTGTCAAACCCATCGCCTCAGCTGCATATTTTGGCATCAACTTAATTACAAGTTATCAGTGGATAATCTTAATCTTAATATCATTTGCATTAGTCATATGACTTAAAGTAAGTTTTCCTCACCTGCTATATCCGGACCAGTGCCGGCTCTTTGCCTGTTTGATACCGGTCTATAATGAAAGTCTCTATATCAGTTACCCCTATGACATTTATTTAACTGGATAGTAAGGATAAATTTAATTTATATAAGAAAATGTTTGTCACATACCTGCCGTGGCAAGTGCAGTTAGCTTACCTCAATGCTTCAGGTTTTTATATGGTATACATGAATCATAGAATATGAACAGTGGTGGCGCCAGCCATCGCAGACTAGGAGGGATAATTGGTGCAACGCCCTGAAATAAGAATGTGATTTGGTTGCTACGTCCATTTAATAATCTCACTAGAGGTCCCATACCCCAACCATACCATTTTCTCATCAAATTTTAACGAGTTAGAAGCTTGATCGTGGCAAGAAGTGAGGGGGATAATTCCCTCCTCGTGGCGTTGCCACTACTTATGAATACCACATGAAAGATGTTTCTCCTAAAATTATCATATAATTAAGGGTGGAAGGACTAGGCGATACGCTTTTAGTTTTCCAATTAAAGGTATGCTTAAACGCTGCGTTACGAAATGTGAAAGTGCACTTGTGGTGTAGTTGTTCTTACAGAAGTGCATCTACTGATGACTTGTAATTAAGTTGATGCCAAATTTTTTCTCAATAGAGACGATCCATTTGCTGAATCATCCTCTGATGAAGTAGAAGCCTTAACTCTTCAAACGTCAGAGAGATTTGGCTATGAAGGCGGTACTCTGGATATAGCAGGGTCTTCTGTGCACATAAAGATACCAAAAGATGCAATCAAAAAGGGTGAAATAAGAGAAATCAACGCAAAAGTAAAATTGTGCCCCCCAAATGATTGGAAAAGTTTGCGAGATTCTGGCTACACAGTGGATCTTCCTCTTGTTGAGCTTGGTCCAAACGGTTCAAAGTTTAGTAAGCCCATTGAGGTTTTATTTGAAAAAACAACGACAGGTGATTCTCAAGATGATGTTACGTTTGAATTTACAGAAGGAGACATTAATGGAAGATCAAAGTGGCTACCTGCAGTGAGATGTAATTCCAGAAAAGATGCTAAATTAAGTGCATTACAGATGGAACCACACGTTTCATACTTTTTTAGTGAAAAATACCTTCATGCATTTTACCTTCACTTTACTGCTGGAAGGAAGAAAATTAAAATACCTCCTTATAAGTGGCTGCAAGCTGCTGTTTATGCTAAAGCTGATGATCTATTAGGAGATAGACTTGCAATGAAAGTTGTGTTCTACCAAGCAACTGAGGAACATAAAACTGTAAGTGAGATGGAAAAATGTTCTAGTTGCTTAATTAACTTTTCTTTTGTTGAATCATGAAAGTTAAGAATGCTTAACTTAGCTTAGCTGATCGTACACCTCCTGTAGACATCCAAATAAAACAGTCATTTGTTCGCATATTCATTCATTCATGATTAAATAATGAATTTGTTATACTTTCTGCAGCCAGTAATTTTGCATATATTTGTTGCTAGTTATTATTCTGTGAGTATTTTTGCTTTTTAAAGTTAATGCACATTAACATAATATCCTTTATGCTAAAAAGCTGCTGGAGAAAGAAGTTGCAGGATTCACAAAAGCGTCAGTTGCGACAAAGCCTGCCAAAGTTTTGAAAGATGAAAGGTACACCGTAAAACTGACAATTAGCCACTTGACGAAAAACTGGATATTAGAGCTGGGAGAGGAGATTCAGGTAGAATTTCATTTTACAGGCAATAGCTCTTTTCTTTCTTTCTACATACGCGATTTTGATTTCATGAGCAACCTTGGAGCTAAAGCAGATCCTATGTTATTGTTATTTCAAAAATATTGAGTAATTTGTTTGTGGGCGCTTAATTTTCAACTGGTACAACAATCAAGCAACTGGGATGGAATTTCAAGGTAAAGGTGGGGTCCCTATACTTTGAACATAATAGAATAACCCTCGGAAATTGGCATGTGAGAGGGCGACCAGTTCCTTTCCTCGCTGTCTTTATCTCTCCACTGCTGCCATCAGCTACCATTCGCCACTGATTGGACAGTGAGCCAGTATCTAAGCTAAGGCCTCGAATGGGGCTAGGACCATAGACCTACGGCACTGAAAGCAAGCGCTATATCTGATATGGTTCCCTTGCTTATGGGATGGAATTCGGGAAACGAATATGCATATTTACAAAAGAAGGTTTCTTGTTTTGCATGCTCATGACGTTATCTGCTCTCTAAGAACCTCTATCCATTTGCTCTAACTAATGGAGAGGTACCGTGAGTTTGAATGAAGAAACACCTCAAATAATTGCCTATACTCATACTTGTAACAAGATTGAAGTTGCTCTCTAATTTTTTGAAAAGAACTCTATTACCTATAAACGAGTTGCTTGGAAGAGGAAACATTTACAATAAATCGAGGTTATTTCTGCAATATTTAGCTTTATTGCCCTATTCGGCCTATATACAACATCACAGCAATGAGGGTGCTGAATTTAATTTTTTTAAGTTCTATTCTCTGAATGTTGATTGATGCGGGGGCTTGTGACGCTTTGTATTCTTTATTAAAAAGAGGTATTCTGCAAAACTTTTGTACTGTGTGCGATTACAATTAGTATGCAGAGTACTGAGGACATGTCATGACTGATATACAATTAAAAAGCTAGAAGTTGGCGAGATAATTTGAAGCTCATCTTACAGAAGTGATATCATCAAGGTTCTTGAGAAAAAAAGTCACAATTATAGCTCCGAGATGCATAGATTTCTACAAAAATAGTAATGTAGTTCTGTCAATTACCAAAGATTTCATAGGTGTAATTAATCTACTACTAAAGCAGCCATTAACTTAGAATAGAAATTGTGAATAACCCTTCCTGTATTATGGGTTCCCAAGTAGTAAGCTAACGACTTTGCTGCATAGAAAGTACTTAACTGATTTGTAATGTAAAATGACACAGATAATTCATTTTACAGACATGTCCGTTTGCTTGCATGTTTGATCCGAAAAGCCTAGCGACACTGCCAACCGTTGATTATGTCTTGCACAACCAGACCCGTGTATTCTGTGACCTTGTATGCAAAATTGACCTCATGAGAGAGACTGAAAGCTGCTGTGATCTCAAAGTCTTCGTGAGTAAAAGTAAGCCTAATGTAGCATACCTACATCTGTTGAATAATTATGACACCTATTTTCGATCTTCCCCAAATGGCACTTATTACCTACTTGGACCAACTAGTAGCTTGAGGATACAATGTGGAAAAATTTAAATTCTTGGAAACGTGGGAAAATGCAAGCTATCATTCTTCACTGTATCTTTTGCTAATGTAGTAATCTAGAGTTTAATCCATCTACCTCTGTAAAGCTCTTTCAATGTTGCTTATGGATACAAGCTACACTGATCTCAAGATAGCATTGCTTAGTAAGCTATTTTGGACTTGATGCAAAGGCATTTTTGCATCTTATTCCACTAGCATGATTTTCTCACGAGACGTATCGCCTTAGATCAATTGCTTATTTTGTTTTCGAAGAAAGCTTTCAAAGTCAGATGCCTGCACCGACACCTGCTTCTCTGCAATCGTTAGGCTACTATTCTGGAGATGAATGTGGGCTCCAAGAACAATACACAATTGATGATAGCCCATTCAAACATTTGGAGCCTCGTCAGTACATGATGAAGCTTATTATTCCATTATCTGAATGTATGGCTGGCCACTACAGACAGTTTTCTAGGTGAGAATGACTTAAAAGCTTGTGCTTATTTCAAGCCTAACTCCACCTAAAACTCAAAAGTAATTGCATCTCCCTCAAATTTAATTATGCTGCTGTGAATAATTTGTTATTCTAACAAAAGCTTTTTTGTATTTGTTCTTCTCGACATTGCAATATACACAGTGCTAAATTTCCAGTTCTACACTGACTTCCTATTGGAAAGGGGAAGAAATCGCTGAAGGTTGCACAATACTTTGTAGGCATTGAAAATAAGAAGCATGCCATTTTTCTATCAAAATTCGATAGTAATTGACAATGAAAATTCCTGGACTTCTTGACTAGGAACTTGGGAATTGAGCAATATGTGATTGAAACGGCTTTCGCAGATCACCAACATAGTGCACTAGAGGCTTGCAATACACTTCTAACGAGATGGGTTCGAGGACAACCAGAAAGTATGAAACTATGCTTAATTTTTTCTTTTTGCGATACCGATGCATATTTATCATTCTCATCCATGCTAAATGCTGTTAGTACTATAGTTTGTCAGAGTTTTATTCATCATCAAAAACAATAATCATCTATGATCATGACATCTGCATCATTTCATCATAAATTTTATCACTTACAATATCATTTTGTTGTCACCTGTCCATTAACGCTATAAGAGTAGTGCCAGGTAAATTTATTTCCATTGATTTCTCACCTTTTCTAATAACTGTGGATGGAATTTGTGCCGTATTGGCACATCTTCTAGCCTTACCTGCAAAAGATGTTCAGAAATAGGGAGCTTCCAGCAACACTGCGATCAAAATGATTGCCATCAATTAGTTAAAATAACAGTTGAAAGGCTGGCTAAGATCTATTCCCTCTGATAGGAAGAACGACTGAGCAAGGCTCCAGATTTACAAGGTGTTTTTGCTCCTGGTTGCTCCTCCTTCGTTCTATATCAACTAATGAGCTCTTAATGTTGGCCAGTATGTCGCCACGATGAGGTGCAACAACAGCTGCTAGCAGCAGCTTTCATTGTCCTATGCGTACAACTGTACACGTCTTTGCGACTAGCATAAGGAGGTGAACATACTATCACTGCGGGCCGCATTGATTACAGATTTCCCTTCTCCACAGCATGGGAATATTACTTTAGAAGTTCTCATCCAATGTTTCTGATGGCTGGTTAACAATGCTATATCCTTTAAATTTGTACTACATCATTCACATAAATCTTATTGCTTTCTGTTTTTCTGTCTATTTTGTCTTGGTTCTTTCGGCCAGTAATTGATTTCAATATTTTGCTACATTCAGGTCATTGACACACTAAATATCTTTGTTTCTCTTTATCAGCTTGCGCTCTTCTCATCTGGGAGCGCTGTTTCCTTCATGTCGAAGTTGGTTGACGTCCCGTTCCATTATGTGTACTTTCCCTTTATAAACCATCATAATAATAGATATCATTATCATCATCAACATCATTATCATCATTATCATCATCATAATCATCATAATCATCATTATCATTATCATCATCAGCACTACTCTTATATAAGGAGGTGAACATACTATTACTGCGGGCCACATTGGCTACAGACATACATTGGCTTCGTTCTATATCATCGTGGCGACATACTGGCCAACATTAAGAGCTCATTAGTTGATATAGAACGAAGGAGGAGCAACCAGGAGCAAAAACACCTTGTAAATCTGGAGCCTTGCTCAGTCGTTCTTCCTATCAGAGGGAATAGATCTTAGCCAGCCTTTCAACTGTTATTTTAACTAATTGATGGCAATCATTTTGATCGCAGTGTTGCTGGAAGCTCCCTATTTCTGAACATCTTTTGCAGGTAAGGCTAGAAGATGTGCCAATACGGCACAAATTCCATCCACAGTTATTAGAAAAGGTGAGAAATCAATGGAAATAAATTTATCTGGCACTACTCTAATATGATCATCATCATTATCACTATCATCATCATTACTGTCATCAACATCGTTATCATCATAATGATCATCATCAGTATTGGTAGCAATGACATCAACTAATCGCATTGGAGATGTTACGAGTAGTAATTCCAGCTTATTGTCTTGAAACCATTCTTTTTTCGATATATTCTAGTACCAAGATTCAAATATCATTTGGTTAGCAAAATAAAGACTGCAATCGAAAGAACCAAGTTGCCATTCACTGTAATTCTTCCAGGTAACTACCAGTTAGCTTTCTAGCTATATTCTAACTGCTTTCGTGCATGCCTATTTCATTTCGATTGCAGTGGAATCTCGTAAAGTCGGACCCTGAATAAGTAGCACTTTCTCCTATCTTTACTGAACTTCATTCTCTTTGGATTTACCAACCAACCTCAAGTCAACATACTGCACGTAAGTCAAACCCAAGATAAGTCGAAAATTTACCTGAAATTTAAATCGAAAATTTAGCTTTACTCGAACTACCTCTTCATTTTTTCTCAAATGCGACTTCCACTATCAAAATTTTGAAGATTTTGAAACAATTGGTATCATCAACATTGTGTGTAGAACACATATGGAAATTTGATAGCCTAAATTGATTTGTGTCAATTCTATGAGGTTGACTAAGCTTATGCTTAATAGTTGGACTTGACATTTTCATACGTTTTCAAGAAAATACGACTTGATGAGAGATTCAGTCAGCTCCGGCATTCAGTAAGTCGGACTAGTTTTCTATTTCCCTTAAGAATATGATTTCATGGCATCCCAGTGAAAGTTATTTCCTGTAGAAACTTCACAGAAATCTTCTCAATTACTATTGATTGTTATACCGTCAACTAATTCATCGTTTTTTTCTTCTAGATATAGGGACAGGAGATTTTCAAAGCTACGAGACTGTTGTTTAATAGAGAAGCCTGATATTCTAAAAAGTTTTTAGCGGTTGCTGTAAATTTTTATCATGGGCATCTACTAGCCTTACCACTAGAATGCATATTCATTGTAGGTGTAGCAAACTGCGATGTTGATAATTCATACCTTTTTAAAAATTGTATTAACCTGATGCATAGTTGGCTCAGAACGGAATGCGATCAGTTGTATCGTATGAAAAAGGGCATGATCACTTATTTTAATTGCACTTTTAAGCTAGATTCACCAAGAAAGTAGAATTCCTTTTACTTCCTATATTTTGTGTCAATCTTCGGATGATATATATTTGCTAGTGTTATTCTCTGTTTCCACGGCATTTCCTAGAGCAATGCACACGTAATAACTATCTTCTTACGGATGCCATGCTGCCCTTTTTGCATATGTGCTTCTAGATTACATGGTACTACTTCTCTCTAAAAGGCAAATCTTGCCCCTTCACCCCTGTCAACGGAAATCAGCGGGCAACCAGCCCAGCTACCCGGTGCTGCTAGTATTACAATTTTGCTTCTCTATTTCATATACTGTATTATATCGCGCTACATCTCAATGGTTCTATGCCCATTGCCATACTTTCCTGGGATTTCCTTCTGTTTCGTGTTTCAATGTATGAACAGCTTCTATAAGCGCAAACTACGACCGCTAAGAATAACAACGTTCGGTCCACAACCCTTCGTGTGCAAACCAAAATTACTAAACATATTAGAAGGGTTCTGCCATCACTGTTTAGCACACTTAAGGCAGAGTCAGGAAAATATCGCAGCCCCACGGACAGTGGCCGAAGAAAGGTTTTGGGTACAAAAAGAAAGATGAAGAAGGCTAACATAAATGTTAACGTTTGAGAAGTGGCCAATTAGTGCATTTTACGTATTTAGATCAGTAGCTATTTTTTGTCTTTGATAACCTCTCTCTAATCCTTCCGTATTGTTGCACGTAGCTCAAAGACATTATGTTGCAACAAACTACTTGCTACAGCGTAGCATAAATTGAGACATTTTTTATATTTAGATCAGTAAAAGTGCATAGTTTGAAATTTCCTTTCAGCAATCCATCCATAATATTCCATGCACCTCAAAGATTTAATATTTTTCAAAAACTCCTTAATGTTCAACTGCACTTGTTCTAGCTTGTTTTCGTATCTATTTCTCTCCTCAGCGAACTAAATTTTCATTCGATTTCAGCTTGAGCTTTTGCAATGGTCAAAAGTCAAGAATGTCCCAGCTATAGAACAATATGGAAAGCTTATATCGTTTATACCATTAAATGAGTCTTTGCATTAAGATTGTAAATAATGTAGATGTTATGAATTTATTCAAAACTTTGATATTCCATCATGAATTAGCAATAAAATCTGATAGCCCAATACCACTAGGCAAAATAATTTCACACCCTTCCAAGTGCTCATCTACCCCTGCACCCAGCATTGAAAATGACAGTTCCCTTGCACCTTTCATAAGTCATGATAATCAATACTTCAATCAACATACAGACTTGTCAGGCACACAGCAGTTTACTGATGTTTCAGCATCTAATTCAGCAAACAGAAATGTTGAAGGTAGCTTGTTTTCTGGATCTTCACAAAAGGGTTTGATCATAGCAGCCATTCAACTTTAATTTCCTCCTTTTTGCATGGTGAGCATCACGCAAACTTCGATAGTTTAATAGAATCAGCAGTTGTAAGATGTCGCTATTCCCAACCACATCCAGAACGATCATGCCAAACATTTGCCACCTCTTTGCTTCCATTTTGCTGTTGTTGATGTTTTTTTATTGTTAATTCTTCGGATTGTTGGTGTGAAGGTCATAGAAATATTAAATATAACTTAGCACAGGCCTATTCAAAAGGCAGTCCCCGGGGACACAGGCAGCCCAGATGCCATTTCAAAGTGGTCGAAGCCTATGCTATGAATTTGAATACACCCTATCATCATCATCATCATCATCGCCCATCGCTCCTCCTGGAGCATAGGCCGCCAACAATGGTCCGCCAGAGGGCTCTGTCCTGGGCTGCTCTTTCGATTTCGCTCCAGGTCTGGCCTGTCTTCGTCAAATCCGCCTCAAAGTAGACTCACGGCTTTCACTACACAGCGTCATAAGTCCTCTTGATGAGGGGTCTTCCTCTCCCAGGACAGAAGTCTGTTTATTCATTGTTGACGTTTCTGTAGCATGGTGGGTTTTTACGGGGTAGGGTTGCTAGCCCCACGCCCAACCCTCCTCCTTTCACATCCGGGCTTGGGACCGGCAATGGCGGAGTTGAATACACCCTATGCTTTTTATTTATTCATACAGGGACGTAGCGACTGCAAAATCCAATCTCAAGATAGCGTTTTCGAGCCATCTGAGTACCTCAATTTTGAAAATTTTTCTTTATACCCGGCCCAAATATGGCGGGTCCTATAGTAGACTCTGAACATCAGAGAATGTGTAACGCACTTTCTTTAGACTCTACGAATACTAGTAAAATGGCTTTATTATGAAATATAGCATTTGAAAAATCCAATCTCAAAATAGAGGTGTCCAGCCATCTGCAAACCTTCAATTTGTTTTCTCTCGTGCAACAATGGTGAGCCCTATAATAGACACTTGGTAGAGCAGAATGTCTAATTCACTGAAAGCATACGTGACAGCCAATTTTGTCATCCTGCTTCCATAGTAATTGGTGACAATGGGGCAGCTTACGGATCAGGTAAATTTAGGTACATTTAACCTTACATTCCCCCACGAAAAGGTTCTCGTGGCTTCCCCGTTTGTATGGTTTTAATAGGAAAATCTAAGACACAACCGTTAGGTATAACATTTCAACAGAGAAGAACTTGAAGAATACTCTTGGTTAGCAAACAATTTTCAAGCAAGAGCCCGACAGACGATTATGGCCCCGGACCCCACATTCCCCGAAACCACAACTGATTCTAGCCACCTTGTTTATCAAAATTGACTGATATGTTTTGCCACCACACCTATTTAAGCTCTACACTTAATTTTACTGTGCAAGTTAAAGCCCTTTTCTACCCCTATACTTCTATTCTACCCCTGTTACAGCCACTGCACTAATTAATAGCCCCCTTTTTTCCGACCAGCACGCCAATTCCAAACACCACGCCAATTTCAGCAGCCCTCAACTTCTTACCACCACGTTTAGTCCCAACTTGACGTCTATCTGGGAGATTCACGAGTAGTTACTTTAAAGCCCCATTCATACCAAAATCATTTGAATTTATGCAGAACTAAAAGAAGAAGACAGGATGCTTCTGATTACTGCAAATGTGTGACCCATCTAAGTCCAGGATTTTAAATGTGGTTATGCTAGTTTTGTAGCTTCAACTATTTCCTAAAGATTCATGATTATGAATGTGAAAAACCTTTGATTACTTTTAGTGGTATATTTCAGCAATGAGCATGTTATGGTAGAGAGAGAAGGGAAGCAAATGCTTTTTGATATATAAACCACACCCATATTCAAGGGCCACGCCCACTCATATGTACTAAAAGTGAAGAAAGTTTTCTAACAGTCATTCTTGGCCTGAGGAAGGTTGAAAACTTTTCCGGACTTTGACTTAAGGCTGTCTCCACACTAAAACATTAGCCTAGGTTTAGGGTTTAGCCATAGAAATGGTAGGAATAGGAGGTGCACTAGGTCACGTGACGATGGGAGAGCATAGAAGTACACAATGGTACCAACAAGGTGGCAAAAAGCAAAGCACAGAGACAAAGGCAACAGAGGATAATACGGTTTTGCGTGGGAAAAAAGGCTAAATTGTGCTCTATCACTGGGAATAGGACTAAGGAGAGTTTTATTTCTTTTCACAAGCATGAAGTTATGAGTTTAGCATGAAATTTTGTGGAGCTATGTTGTCAGTTTTGTTTCGTTGTTTCATAACTTAGTCCCATTATTCAGTTGGAAAGCTCAAGAAAAACCATACTTATTTCAGAGTTATAGTCATGCTTCGTTTGCGAAGTATATAGTACAAGATATGTTGTTTCTAATTTCCTTTTTTGACTTTATTGACAAAAAATCGAAAACCAGTAGGCCACGGTGCTTAGTAGAATGGCACCACTTGTGCACCATATAGAGCCTAAGTTTCCTAGTGGTGCCATTCTACTAAGCACCGTCGCCTACTGGTTTTCGATTTTGTTGTCTTCATCAAAGTAGTAACTATAAGTAGGTCTTTATGAAAAGTTGCCGAATGCATCGAAGCCGAAAAGAATATGGAGCTAATTGTTTGCAGTGACCAAAGATTAAACCATAATAGAACATGACATAGGTAGATAGACCAAAGAGATTGCTTTGCATTTTGTATGAAGAGCCCAAGTCATCCTCAAAATGGGTGTGCAAATCGGTCTTATGTCTATTTATAGACTTGCTATTTTTATTCTTTAGTAGAGTAGAATATTGTTATAACTCATACTGGTTGTACCCAGTTTCTTAGCCACACAGCACTATACATAAGAGGTATTACTACATGTCAGCGTTGGCATGAAAATTAAAGGTTGTTCAACGGGAAATTATAGCTAAAGAAAGGACAATCAAAGAACTCATAAAAAATTGAAGCATGCCAAAGTAATTTCTCAAGAGAACCCCATCAGTAATTTAGCAGTAATTTTGGCCACATGAGAATCAAACTCTTCAAAATGAGCAGTAATATTGGCTACATACATGCTTACAGAAACCTTGAAAATTAAGATTTCTAAACTCAAAATCAATGGCAGGTCAACTGAATAAATCTACTGGGGTGAGACTAAGTTGTGTACCCAAAGGGTGTACAACTTTGTAAGAAAGTATCTGTTTCTGTCCAATTCTGCAACTATTGCATGTTTAGCACACAGGGCCATACTATTCAATACTCCACAATCACACAGCAGACTTTCAAAATGACAAGTAAGGTGCCTTCATCATTAGTCTTTAAGAAATAATCTTTGAAAAACATACAGGCTGGACACCTAACAATGATAAAGATGTGGGAAATTTTGACTGTATATGCTCCAGGAAAAACTGATATAACTCCTAAATTTAAATTTTTAATTCTAATAGCTGGCTCTAGAAAGCTGAGGAATGTATACAGAAATATTTTCTCAGTGAAAAAGAAAATGAAAATAGGTTCTGTTAGCTGATAACAATCTTAACTGATGTGAATAATCATTTACATTCAGCTGAGTCAAACTGTGCACCCAAAAATAGTATAGTGACTGGGAAGCTTGGTTGTAAAGTCAATAAACTTCAGTACGTTCACACCCAAGCAATAACTACAACAAAATCTATATAAAACTTCTTGTCTTTTATATTGCTATTTCCTAAGCTGTGCAAAATACTTTCAGTGATATGAAAATGCTCTTTTCATAATAAATTTTAACATTATAAATTAACAAAATTTCAATGGTAAATGCATTCATTAGAATATGTTCTTGCATTATAGCATAATTAACAAAGGTATATTACATTTAAAAGAGTCAAACATTGAGCCAAACTTCGATGTTGATTATTGAGCTGAATTTGATTAACAGAATCAAAATTTGATTTAACAAGGAAAAAGATAAAATGATGGTTACTGCAGCTGCAAAAACACTGAGCACATCAGTCTCTACTGCTGTGTAATTCATAATAGACTTCAAAAACACTAAACTATAAAGCAATTTTATTCTTTGCTAAGCGTTGGGGAAGACAACAAATAGCCCACATCCTTTTAATTTGATTGACAGTGGGCCAGTTTGAAAGATAATTCTATGTTTTTGAAGTCTCAAGGTTGCACAGTAGGCATTCCATTTATCACAGGACCCTACTAGTGTACCAGAGGTTTCTCAATTTCAACTCCTCTGCATTTGAGTACATACTAGTTAACTGCTTCTCCCAATACACTGAGCTCTTTATATCCATTCAACTTACTCTGTCTCTATCTTCAAAATGAGATGCAGAATAAGGGGCAAAAACTGTTGGCCTATCCACAACACTAATGGTGACGATCATTCAAAATCAATGTTTAGAACCTCGAACACTAAATAATCACAAAACATAAAATTCATTATTTTTGGCCTTTCCTGTAGTTCTTCTTGATGGTAGAAGAGTTGGCGAATGCTTGGCCTTAAATACTAATAAACATAGCCATGAACGAAACTTTGCTTAGAAAAAGACAAAAAGTCAATGACATATAATTCCAACATCCGTGCCAAAGCATCTTCAGCTTTGGAAAACGAGAAGAAATAATGCACTGAGCTACATTTAGGCAGATTTCAGTGTCATTTTTCCTTTTGCCACCATGTCTCCGACATCTTTCCTCTACATGCTTGGCCAGTCAATTGAGTTAGAGAACAATAGAGCGTACCTTTTATCCCTACCATTTCTATTGGTTTATTCCATACCGAAGTCAACAAATTTGCAGCGTGAACAAAAACTTGGGAAAATCTAGGTGAAGAGAATTCCCTCATGTACAGTAGGCAAGTTATTCTAAATTGTTGGTTTTACGGTGTCTTAGTGCATGCCTTAGAATAACATGTTTGGTATAAAAAATCTTTATTCAATTAATTTTCTACAAATTATAGTGATAGCAATGTTGGGATAATGCAGTTGAAAGATAATAGAATTAATGAGCGTTTGAAAAGAATTAGGAATATCATCGTACCACCGTTGATACAAATAAGTAATGATTCAAACAAAAACACATTTTGCACTCAGACTAACGCCCAAAAATCAACATTCTAATTACTAAAGTCGCCATTGTGTAAGCTTCCAAAGGTAAAGCTAATCTAAGTTCAACAGCTTGTTTCTACAGTACATTTTATTACTTATAACCTGAGGCGAACCTAGGTTGAAACCATCTTCGAAGATGGGCTGAATTAACCATAGAGATAATAATACAGACTAGAGGGCTAACTTCCTGTGGTTCATTGACAGCAATTGAAGCCGCGCATGCGAACTGCCGCCATATTGTTCGTACGGCAAAAGCAAACAGCAAGGCATAGAAAGCACACAAAAAATTAGTAAAAGAGACGAGAAAATGCAATAGAAAAAAAACATAAACCTAGAAAATGAGAACACCAACATATTAGATCAATATGGTTTGTGATAGCGCTATTGCTTGAGTTGCAGACTAATGAATTCTGTGTCATGAGATGTGGAATGAACTGAACTTGAATTGGTAAGTGTGTAAGGATGATTTTTTGTTTTGAATCTAGTTCATATCCTAAAGTTTTATCATAAATACCCGAATGAAGCATGATAACACTGGGCAACAAACAAATACTTCTTAAAAAAGTCAAGGTTTTTACAGCTGATTTAGACTAAATTCAATTTAGTAGGACGGTCTCTCCTCAAAGTCCAACAATAACCAGCCATCATTACTGCATCCCAACGTCCCTGATACCTGAATTCCATCTCTTTAATGTCCTGGTGAAATCTTTCACTCTGTTCATCGCTCATTATTCCCAGATTCTCATGAAATCTATCCATATGCGAAAATAAGTAATGCATTTAGATGCTCATATTGCATCCAAGATTTTTAAATGCAATAAGCATATTGGAGACAAGATCTGCATAGTTTAAGGCCTTGTTATTGCCAAAAAAGTTCTTCACAACTAGAACAAATGAGCTCCATGCTTCTAGTTTAGTTCGATTTATTGACTCCTCAAAGTTACGATCCCTTATGAGCTGACGAATTTGAGGTCCATCAAAAACACCAGCTTTCAGCTTTCTATAGTTACTCCTGGAAAAGTACGACACAAGTAAGTAAAGCAGCTACCATTTTTATCCAAGGCTTTGGTAAACTGCTTGATCAAGCAAAGTTTATATGTAATGGAGGAAAGAGAATTCTGTCACGATCTACCAAAGGATTATTGATGATGTTTTCAGCTCTACAAGGTACCAGTTCTTGTCTCACAGGCCAGTCTTTCTTTTCATAATGTTGGGCTGTATCTTTGCTATCCCACATACATAGGAAGCATGGGTATTTGGTAAGTCCTGACTGCTTATCATCTTGAGGTGAACACAGATAAGCCATTAATGTTCATTATAAGAAATTTTTTCAAGCACGTATTTCACTGCTTCGTACTTCTCCTTTAGTGCAGTTGAGTGAGCAAGAGGGACAGGTGAAAACTGGTTGCCATTGTGAAGCAGAACACATTTTAAAGATCTTCTGCTGCTATCAATAAAAAGTCTCAAATCTTTTGCTTCATATTGTGACACTCCAATATTATGCAGAAGCTGAATAATATCTGTGCAGTATACCAAGTCGTTTTCTTCAGAGAAAAAAGGAAGGAACTCTTGATGTCTATTGCGGTAGAAACTGATTTTTACGCTATCTTCAAGAAGATTTTTTTCTTTTAATCTGGACGTCAAAAGCTCAGCAGAACACTTCGGTAAGTTGAGGTCACGAACTAGATCATTAAGTTCATTTTGTGATAGAGGTTGCGGAGCACGATCATTCAAAGGAGTTTCTTCATCATAATTATCTTCTGCAAAGCTGGAGGAAGCATCATCGCTGGTTTCTGGAAACTCTTTAAAGACAGGTATTGGAATTTCTTCACAATGAGCCACAGGTCGACGTGCTAAATCAAGATCAGGATTTGTCAGGCTGCTTCTATTCTTTCTGTTAATTCCAGTTATATCAATAGCACAGAAGTAGCAGTCTGTAACATGACTTTGTGGTTCCCTCCAAATCATAGGAAGTCCAAACTTTAAAGAACTCTTCTTCCCTTTGGTCCAAAGGCGTAGATATTCAGTGCAAGATTTGCAGACATGTGTGGTGCCCAAAATTTATCTTGGTCACCAAGTTTAATACCAAAATAAGAATATTAGGCATGTTTGATGAAAGATGTCACTTGATTCTTTTTGCCTGCAAGCGTGAATTCCCCACAGATGTAACAGAAGAGGTCAAGTCAATTTTTAAGAGAAATGAGCTGAAACTGATAATTGGTGTTTGTGAGACCAGTTGTTTATACCCTTACTGCAGACGCTCTGATTGGTCAGTAAGACGGTAACCCAACTCACTGATTGGTCAAAAATCCAGGCCTCTGAATGGTTTCTTTCATATGCACTTGTGAATAGTTCAAAAAGTTGACCTGATTGAGCAAAACCAATATGATTTTTGGAATGAGCACATCAAAATTACCTTAACTCAGTTGAAAAACGTTAGACAATTTTTTGGCTTTTTACAAGTGTAATGAATAGGGAGCTTTAGAATAGGTCTTGCCAAGTGGCATAGAGTTTTTATATTTGGATTAGGACTTCACTGTAGTATAATTACTCGAGTGGATCTCGCAAATATTTCCTGAAGCAAACGCATCACACCATTGTCAAATTTAAAGATATCCTCGATTAATGTTTAAGTAGTTTATCCACAAAAATGTCAGTTAAACGTTTTTGAAAAGTACGATTTTCTTCAAACGATGTCTTATGCTTGGAGTGTTGTCCATAATGACTCAATTCTAGGCCCATTTGTGTGATAATGACATGAATTGTCATTTTCTTTATAAGATTTTTCTTCTTGTTTATTTTCATTTCTGCATTCCCCTTGAAAATTTGTTGAAACACTTACTCAGTATACTTAATTGTTCTATAAACACCGTAAGAGACTTTGGTAAATCCTCGATTGTTTCTCTTCTCTAGGAAAAGCTCATGTGAAGGTGTTTCTCTACATTCAGAGGTAGCTGAAGGCTGGAAATTAGTAACAATGCTTCAGAGGAAATAGAGCAGTCAATTTGTCTTTTCAGCTTTTGTACACTGAGCCCAGCAATGTAGAACACCACATTTTCTGATATATCTGATATGATCACTCTGTTTTAATGCATCTGAAAACTCTTGAAGGTGTGCATCCTTACTGTCAATATGACCAACTTCTTCCACAACTGGAGATCTATGCTTGCTCCATTTGAAATTGAACATGGATCCTTTGCTTTCATTTTCAAAGGTCATTACATTGGCTTTTTGTGATGCAGTTATAGAATTTTTCATAAGAATGTTTCTCAATGCATACTTAAGCTGAAGAGTGTTTGGGTTATTATTAAAACCTCCATTCCCCCTAATGCAAGCAAACAGAAGCTCAATGTGGCCTTGAGAAAATTTGTAAGTTAAAAAATACTTGAAAGGGTTTTCATCTCATTGCAATAGGATCTTTGACAAGGAAAGAATGGATCGCATGCTGATGACAAATCAAAGAACATGTATCTTTCTTCTGCTTTTCACTAGAACTTGATTTTCATTTGTCAGAAGTGAAAGAAGATATTCACCTGTTTCCTTAAAAATGGATTCGGTTAAAGAAATATTTGAATGCCTTTAAGGAGACTTGAAGCCTTTTCCATATGGATTTCTGGAATTGAGGATATCACACACTCTGTCAATTTTTCTAATCAACTGAATTTGTTGGGCCACAGCCCTTGACTTCTGGTAATTTGAAGTCATCCTTCAAGAACTTTAAGGCATTGGCTACTGAAGAACTCAATGCTTGCACTTCCAAGTTGACTTTCATGTTGTGCCTTTACCAAACGATATGATTTATGTTTAGGCTGTAGCCAAAACATAAACTTTCTTCATCCTGCAGCTCAACAAGCCTTCTAAAGAAACTCCAATAAATAATCCCCTGTTCATTATCCTTAAGGTTCCCCAAATCAACCAGAGTATTGCTTGCAAGTTTAACCATGTTACAGAGATGCAGTATGGCACATACTTGGTGGTCTCTTGTGGGATGTGGAAATGTGTCATCATACACTACTTTCAGCAACAACCCCATCAAAGTCCACAAGCCCCGCATACTGCATGTTCTTTGTGTAACAAAGAACTTGTTTTCTTACTGCCATACCATCCATCATTAAGACACAGCCAGACATTTCAGACCCTTTTGCAGCTGCTCTGAAAGGTTTTGCAATACGTCTGCATGGAATTCAGGCTCACAATTTACAGATGATATCCAGGTTCTAATTGATGATTGATGAGGAAGTGAAAATATCTTACGAATATAAGAGTAAGTTTTTGGCTAGTAAAAATGAACTGCTAAAGAAAGTTTTTTTACTTCTTCAGTGTAAAGATGACCTCTACATTTTTTCTTGCATTTTGCATTTCATTTTTGAGCATCTCAAGAGTAAGATCGGAAAACTTTTCTTCAAGTAACACAGCTGGTGCTTCTTTTAGTAATTGGTTCGTTTTGAATAGTAATTGTCAATAATATCTTTCAGAGAAGTGTTCATTTTAGTTTATCTTCTTATATTCTGCTGTAACAGTTTGAATTTTCTTTTCAATTTTAGCCTTGTAGGTGTTAACTCAGATTTATTTCTTTTCTCTTGCTTATGTTTGTGGTTTGCTTGGGTTACATAAGAAAAACTTTGGTTACGCATGTTTTCATCAAATGAATTATTTTGATCTGTCGAATCACTTATTCGCGTATGCTCTCTTCTTGGAATGTTTTGGGGTGCCTGAAAGTCTTTAGGGAAGTCAAAAATTGAAGGACAGCATTTCTCTTAAGCCTTGGGCTTGGAAGTCCAATGGGAATGACATAATCAGTTTCCTTAAAATGCTTGCTACACACAAATGACCATTTTGAAAGATTCCACTCATCTCTGCAAAGTGCCCTCACCCAAAGTTTTCTCTTGTTTGCATCTAATGGGAACCTAAAAGTTTCAAATTACTTTATATGAACCAAAAAGCTCAAGACAAAAATCAAGCAAGACATCTTCAGACGATATCTAATATCATTGGTTATATAAATAATATAAATAAGTAAATACATATATATATATATATTTATCAGATATAAGACGCAAAAAAACGACAAGAATTTTCAGTTTACAAGACATGTTTCGGATATTTCACTATCCATCCTCAGTTGTT
>OLMO02000273.1:1951414-1969465 GCA_900291935.2 Cassiopea xamachana
TCTTAGCAGTTGTTATTTTCTTTTTCTTTAATTTTTTATGCTTTGTTCTTTCTATAATTTATAATTTTGTTCTTTCTATTTGTTGTAGTTAATTTTGTGGTTATTTATAATTTACATATATATATATATATATATATATATATATATATATATATATATATATATATATATATATATATATATATATATATATATATATATATATATATATATATATATATATATACAAAAAGTGTTTCCATTATCCTCTTTGAAATTTAACATCATTACCATGTATTTCAGCTACTTAGGCAATGCTTGTGAAAGCAATTTATCTCCTTTCACGTGCTCATCCAGCAATACAGCTTCTGAGTCAGGACAGGACAGTCTCATTTTGGTTCAAAATGAATAAGCAAGGAGGGGGGAAGGTTGCAATAAGAATGTCCTGGTATAAATTTCTTGCCAAAAAAATTGAGAGTAGCTTACTTAATGTTCGTTCTAATGTTTATGATAAAGCATTACGCAACGTTGTAGAAGCTTTGTAATGCTAATAAGGTATTAACCACTACTTAGTGCCTTATTGTAAGTACTAGGCTTCTACAAAATTACGTAATGCTTAGTCATTTTTACTAAGCATAAGCAATAGACTGGCTGTTGCAGAGAGAAATGTTGATAAGCTAAAATAAAACAGAACTATTACACGCAGTGTGTTCTATTCAAAACGGGGAAACGGAAGATGTTCAATAGTCAACAAGAATGCTTACACTGACATGGGAAGCTTGTTTACAAAATGTAAAGTATGTACTTTGCATGTAACAGCCTAGTATTTTGCTAACGCAAAAATTCCTTGTGGGAGCGGTAGGGGGAACGCTTTTGTTGAACTGCACATTAGAGCGTAAATCAAGAACATAATTTTTTGCGAATTTACAAACCATTTTGATATATAAGGACAATATATTGGCATCTACAAATGTTTGCCTATTCATTGCAAAGACACGAGCTAACTTTGGGATTTCCTGGCTAAGTATCTGCTGTGATTACTAATTCCTGCTTTTTGTCTCTCGCAAACTCTTAAAACTTTTAGCTATCAAGAATTTTGAAGCAGTTCGCCAGTGAAAGTTATTGTAAGCAATCATCTATGCAAATACATTTTTATTGGTCCTGAGTCACTAAATTTACCATTATCTTTGATGTGGCATGTTTTGTTTTATAAACTCACTTATGTAGTCCATTTTGTGTAGCAAGTGATTTGTCCTAGTGTCCCAATAGACCTGGAGTTGCCAATCTGTCAATATGGATCTTAAATGCAAAAAAAATTTATGCAGTTTGGGGACTTCGGTGGGAAAGGCTATTTTAGCAGATAAAAAACTGCAACATGTAAAAACGATCAGCATTGTCTGAATACAGAATATTAATTTTTAAAATAGATACTACTTCTACAAGCAATGGACCGGATTTAATGATAGCAAGGTCCTAATCTGGCCCTGGAGCCAGACGTGGGCGACAACTGTAATAGTAATACCATTTTCTTAAACTTTTACTATAACGCTACTAAAGCAAAATACATTTACAATTTTTAGATCATTCAAATAGGAGAAGCACATGATTGAACGACTGGATGAAACGCACGCGAAAGCTATTGCAAATCACCAGCAATAGAAGAAAAAGATATTAAAAACATCATACGATGGCGCAGCGAAATTGGCTACAATGCAAAATCTGTTGTTTCAATGGATAAAGGCAGTGGAATCTCTGGTTTCTCTGCATTACATAATCATTATTTATCATTACCGGTCCTTGTAAAGCATGTAAATGAATTTGGGGATACAGGAGAGCAATGCTCGACAAGTGCAAAACTTTAGCGTGATTCCCTCCCCTATATCTGAATAAATAAAAAAGATTGCTATAAGAAGTTCATCTGCTATGATACGTAGGCAATCCACTTAAAAGTTAGCCACAGGAAGCCTTAGCAATTGTCTTTACACTTTGAACTAGTCTGTGATAGTAAACGCTCTTTCTAAACAGGTTAAGATTATATGTACCACAAGTTGTGCCTCTATCATAGACGAAACGCTCACTTGGCCTGTGAAAGATTATGGACTGTCTCAAAGGGCAATGAGATAAAGCATTCAGAAACGAGCCGTCAAAGCTTTATCTTTAGGGAAAGAATGGGTTTCCACTCGAATACCCTGGATGACAGTATCAAAAATGAACCAACACTTCTAGCATTCAAAAACAATATCAAAAACTGGTCTGGAAAAGAATGCACCTGCAGAAGTTGCTGCTAGCTTGTGATTATAGTATATGATATTTTGCATATAGTTATTCGGGTTGTTAGTAGTTTTGGCAGTTGGTCTAAATTAGTACCAAGTTACTATTGTAATTAAGGACTGTTAATGTAGATATGAAGCCATAAAAATGAAACGTAAGGAGTGGAACTCATTCAGCTTAATTCAGCCCACCCATTATTTACCACAGACCTGCTTCAGTGGTAAAAGAATAAACGTAGCTTGCTCTCTTATCCTTCTTCCTCCCTACAAGTGCCCTTCCTCAACCAACACATACAAAAGAAACTACGGGCTTAGTTAAGGAGCAGCAGCACGTTGAAAATAAACAAATTGATATATAATATTTATTATGGGAAAGCATGTGATACATTCTTATTTATGTGCCGAAAAAAACATTGCAACAGGAAAAACGTTCCCCTAAATATAGCTCTGGAGATATTTCTAAAAGCTTCTTACTTTCATCAACTTCATTGCTTTTAAATATAAAATAATAATAGCTTAACGTTTGGATAAAAAACAGTTTTATTTATAGATGAAAACCCTTTAGACGGCTGGGGTATTGCTACCTCGTCTAAAAATAACTTTTGAGGATTTCCCGGGATGGAAAGGCTTCCTATCGTAGTCAACATTTCAAACAAGTAACAATGACAAATTTTAGAAGTTCAGCATTTCAAATCGTTTTCCAAGCTATGAAAATTATTTAGAACCACGGACTTTGAAAACACTGCTCAAGTCATTAATACCGTAGTAATTCGATTAAGCTCCCCCTATCGAATAAGCCCCCCCCCCCAATTTTAGTGTCAGTCAGAAAGTCTACTTATTTGTTACGAGAAAATGTTTTTTTTGTTATTAAACCAACTGCTAACTTCATATGGCTTAATTTAGAAGCTTTTTTTCTAATTCATTCTTCAATATTTCAAGACGCTTTTTGGGTCCTTTTGGGTCATTTTAAGTGCAAACTTGGATGGGTCGCAAGATGAAAGCATCGCCTGCATCAAGCATGGGCCATGCCAGGATTTACTACAGCGTCTTAACAACTATGACTTGAGTGACGACTAGGTAAATCCCTTTGAAGCTATTCAGGACGAAGACGTCGAAATGGAGGACCGAACTGAGTTGCAAATTGACGAAGACGATGTCTTAATAGATATATAGATTGTTATAGAGATTTGTTATCTTTATAACGTTTTGAAAAAACAAGATTATGTTCTCAATTTCCTCAGTTTTGAATAAGCCCCCCCTCACGAATAAGCCCCCTCTCGAATAAGCCCCCCTCTTGAGCATTGAGTTTTGAATAAGCCACCCGGGGCTTAATCGAATTATTACGATATTATTTAATATTGCCCAGCATAACAATGATGCACGCTTTCAGCACAATGTGGATGCACAATTCACTTAATTTCACCACAAGACAACAAGCTTTGCCTACAAGCAGAGCCACCTTGAGGGAGGGCAGACGGCCGAATCGCCCTCAGGGTTTCAAGGTCAAGGAGCTTCATAGCTCCGAATTTGTCAAGGTGTAGGGGGGCTTATAAATTAAGACCAGCAGTAGTTGTCCGCAACTAAATCCCAGGCCCCCAACCAATTCTGCTTGCTTCGTTCACATGGTGTCTCACTTCTCTTTTGACCCGTGACCTCTATTATCTCTCGGCGGCCCTGCCGATAAGTAAAAATCAATTGACGGCATGAAAACAATAATTTGAAGGCTTATTGAACTTTTCTAGACAAAACCACATGTGCTGGTATCAAGCAATCGAAAACAATATATAATTATCATAACAGATCTTTGGTTTTTCAAACATACTTTATTAATGAGAACAGTGATTCGCCTACCTGAATCAGCTGTTTTGAACAGGGTGGATATCTGTTATGCAATTGAATCTTATATAACGTATGACATTTTGAAACTTTCAGATCAGTGGCAAGTTTTCACTAAAATTCGGGGGGAGGGGGGCAGAGGTGCTAAATTTACCGAGTATTTTTGCAGTAGCCTATTATTTGCCGAGTACACTTATTTTCAGTAGATAAATATTTTGAAGGAAATATAGGGTTCCGCAGAAAAGTGAGTTTTCATTATAAAAAAGACGCGCATTTAGCCATTGGACTACTACTCTGCCAAGAGTTTGCTGAATTGATACCACTGGGGGCATGTTACCCCTCTTACCCCCTAATAGTCACTACTGCAAACCATGAATCTAATAAATGGCAATCACTTACCTCTACTACTAGCACTCGTGCTACTGAATTGACTTCAAAAGAAATAACTTCCTAAGATATATAATCTGGGCAAGGGACTTTCATGAGTGAGACAAATAGCAGCCCTTATCCCCTCAGAGCTTCAAAATTGCAAAGAAATATTTTGAAAATCGATTTCTTCAGCTTCCATTGAAACATTTCCCAAGGGAAGAGCCATCAAGAATGCAACAGACAAAGATAGAAGAAATCAAAAAATTTTCTATAGAAAAATGTAGCGTAGTGCAAGAAGCATCTTTTAGCTCCCAACGTAGTTTCCAACAGAGCGCTTTAATTAACCACCTTTACAGCATGAAATTTGTTTGCTCAAAATTTCCCCTAAGAAATGGCCCCCCCATAGATGAGATAGCCAGTGGCGGATCAAGACCAGGGCTACCAGGGGTTGAGCATTGGCTGGTTGAATTAATATGGGAATGATCAGAAGCATTCACCAGTATATACTCCTCATTGGCAATGCTAATAAAGCCCTATCGCTGCTTATTTTAATCTTTCTCACAATAGCCACCAGGTGTCCTTAGCAGACGCAGAAGAAAGCATTATCCAATCAGTTATCACGTTGAGAATATGCTTGCCAAATCACTACTCAGCTTTTTTATCACATGCTGTATTCCTTCTGAGCCCTGGTGAGTCTTATAAACCGCTTTCTTATTAAAAGAAATTTGCATTGGTCAACTACTACTTAAAAACAATGTATAACAAAAAATGTAATCAAAAGTCCAATAGATCAGGTGTCAAGGATCCGAGGTTTGGCAGATATAGACAGAATCTATATCCGCAAACAACTTAACAATTATTCAAACTCTATGCAAAACTCCATGCAAAACTCTTTAGTTGGCCTAAACTAGCAACTGAAATCTAACCGGAAAGCAGTACGAAAACCACGTATTCTTCTGAAACCTAGGCCCTCTCCGCCTAGCAAGATCTAGATTAACCCACAGTAGCCTAGAAAATTTCTAACTTACTACCACTAGAAAGCAAACCTTGTTTAAACTACCTGTTAAGTAACTAAATTGATGAAACAGCAAAACAGTTTAGGAAAATACATAATGTTCTATTTTTACTCTATGAGCATACACTAGGAAACTGCAATGCAGTAATCTTTCTAATTACAACGATTCCGTAAGCACAATATAAACAAACGCGAGAGGAATACCCACAAGCATGGTGCAAAAAGGGGGAATGCCAATCGATATACACATTTTTTCATAAGAAAGGTTTATAAGAAAATGAGGCTCAAATGGTTAAAGTCTTAAGAAAATTGTAAGAAAATCACGAGGCTCAATTTCCAAAAGTAAGTGTTTTTATTGGGCAAGAATCGATATTTCGTCATTATTGCATTCAAAATGTTAAAGATGGAATTGAAATTCAAGTATACGATATTAATAACAATGTTTCACCTATTTTAGCCAGTTTACTTCAGAAAAAGTTGAGAAAAATTTAAGAAAATCTTAGGCTCAGTTTCGGGGAATGCTAAGAAAATTGAGGCTCTCGCAAAATGATGGTTTTCTTATAAAAAACGTGTAAACAAACTATAAGTAACGCAAAAATTTAACTAAACAACATGATGGGCCTAAGCATAATCGTGTCACAGGGCTCTACAACATACGACATATAAACTGCATGGAATCGCAGTAGTATTTTGCATTTTCCTTACTAATTCAGCTAAAAACCTATTATCTTCTATAGCTGCATTCAACAAGTACACTTATTTCAATTTCTCAAATTATGCAGTCACGACGGCTTTCGATAGACACAAAGGCAAGATATCACAAGCATACAAACATGGGCGTAGGAGGACGTCAAATTTTGGGGGCCCTAAAAGTTCTGTAAACTTTCTGCCCAAATTTCCTATTGTTCATTCAGAAAATTTGGCCCAAGTGAAACGGATTTCTGCCCAGCTTGGGGGGGCAAACTCCCCCTGCCCTCGCCTCCTACGCTATGCATACAACAAATTCTGCCAGTTCTGGCATCAGATGCAGAAACTTTTGACTATAGCAATATGCTTAGCTGCTTCATTTCGCAACCGTCTTACAATTTTGCTCAAGCATGCTGCATAAACGACTATACCACGGCATCAATAAAGCTCACTTATTCAGGAGCGAAATAGCGACTGTAAATTCAAGCAGAATCTATGCTAAACTGCTTGGTATCAAAGACATGACGAGGGGGTACCATAGCACTTTAAGAACAAAAATCATTCACTGATCTCCAAAATAGTTTCTAGAGTGAATAAAAATTATTTTACAAAGAAATACTTTCCTTTCCCACATGTAATGTATACGAAATGTAATAGCGGAAGTGCCTAGGAGTCACATAATAACGGAAGTGCCTAGATCCAAGTAACTTACCATCAATTTCCCCATAAGATGCACAAATTTGTCGGACAAAGTCTCCCATGAGCCATTCTGGTACCTTACCAGTTATGTCATCAAGAACTTCATTTTTGGCTTCGTTTGTCGTCTGCCTAAAAATGTTTTTGAAGTTTGGGTCAGCATAGCTAGCAGTAGACAAAGTAACCAATATCAGAAGAGGCTTCAAAATACCATCCATCCTTATCATGCGCTCCTGGCAGGTTCTAGTACCTACTATTTGCAGAATACAATCGTTGATGTAAATTAAATACGTCTATCACGGGGGTTGTGCAGTTCCATAAACACAGCAATCCAGAGCACCTTTTCAATTTGGATTTGGCAAGTAAACAATCATGTTGCATCACCTTACGAAATCAAGAATATTCTAGCTTGAAAGCAAAGAAATTACTATTTTTAGAACAAGAGTAATTTTAGCTTAGGGTAATTTTTGATTCCCCAAAAGGGCTTTTAAGTGGAGGGAGGGGAATGGTGAGGTTAGCAAAAGTAAGTTACTGGCAGCTTTGATCGAAGATATTTATAAAACGCGAATTCAAGTAGGCTCAACTCCTCAAGAGTTACTGAAAAAAATCCGGAAACTTTCACCAGATTAGACAAAAGTGGAGTATTAACCCCATTTCATTACTTCCAGGTGCATTTAGGAATGTGCGTTGCCGAAGGCTGCAACTGCGCAGCATCGAGCCAAGTGAACAAGAAACAAAACCAAAGTCCTTCCAGCTTTACAAGCTAGTTAATCAAGAATTCCCTACACCGAATTGTTTTTCCGTTAATTTCCATACTTAACGGCATATGGAATGTAACTTTTCACAAGCAAATTTTTAGCACAAGCCTGCCAATTATGTACCAGTTGCTACAGTTACAAAATAATTCGCGGCCTAGGGCAGAGCTGCGAGGTGGATCACTTAACAGTCACCAGTTGGGTCTAAAGGCGGTGGATGGAAGGCCACACCCATATGACTGCTGTAAAATGTTGGAAATGAAGGAACATGTTTGGTTTCTTGTTTCCACTGTTAGACCGTCCCAATGTAGGATCTGGGGGCTACCCCCAGAAAGAAATTGCTTGAACTAAACGATATACAACGTCGAAAATGTCCCTTCATAAGTTGGGGGAGATGGAAATTAGACGTTTCGTAAATGGAGGATTGGGGCTTAGCCATCATGTTAACATTATGGGAGCATTTGGGTGGCTCAGACCCCTTTCATCGACTATACCCTATGCATTTGTCCAAGAAGGGAGACAGAGGAAAGGTGCGCTATTATCAGAAGAAGAATGCTGTTTTTCTTCATTTTATGCTTTCACGTACACAACAGTGACATGGAATTTTTTCATAAATTCATAAAAAACGGGAGTGGCCAAAGATATTTTCCATATATTTCCTACAACACTAATGATGGAAATGGATATGAACTTTAAAGAGAGATCTTGGAATGAAGGGCATTTCTGTCCCCTCCTAGTAGGGTACCTGAGTAGGGTTTTTATAGTTCCTTTTCTCTTAAAGAATCTATGTAATAACTATTCTTTTTTCACTTTGTTGGCGTTAATTGGTACGTTGGCTATATTTGTATACTTTGGTCAACATAAAAGAAATTGTTAATAATATTAATAATAATAACCTTGCTTTCGAGCGTTGGCACATTAGCGGGCTTAAAGATCCAAGGGGATGCCGAGTATCATTGGTAAAGAAGTCAAACCAAGAAATTGAGGGCTTCTAAGTCACCTCTTTGGGACATCCCATCCCTTGGTATGGGCTATATTTCTCAGATTTGTACATAGCTCTCTTTTTCTAATCAAGTATTGCTAAAAGCAATCCATTGCATTTCAACAAGGACACTGGGGTTGGCTTGAAATAACAAGCACGAGCCAGACTACCTTCAAAAATTGGACATAGGAGTCTATAAAATAGGACTTCAATTTATACTTGTTAGAGGAAACGAAAGGATCGTTGCTTTTGCTGTAATTACAATGTTAGAATAATCCTAACTACTAAACTTGGCAGCTAACGGATTTGCCTAAATCGAGTGGATTTACTGCAACTTTGTCCGAGGAATATGAACTGCAGTCGAAAAACACTTTGAGGAGCTAGGAATACTATTATGTTAGAAAAGTAGCAAATCAATTTTTAGATGGCGAAAGAATTGTTTGTGCAACTGCCTTTGTTCTACTTCATTATTCATCTAAAAAGAAGATGACCTTATCAATCGCAGAAGCTTATATTAAAGCCATCTAACAAAGCAGTTAGTTCAACTCTCTGCAGAGCGACTCCCTCGAAATCAGTAATTTCATGTATTGAAGTTTACAGTTAACAATTTAGCCCTCCAAGTTCAATACTCTTTGTCTAGGGTTTAATGTACAACATAAAATGCCATAAAACATTTCCAACCCAGTTATGTAATAACTGGGCAATGTTTTGCCAGCAGGTAGGAATATCTATGAATGGTCTCTTTTTGAATCACCTTCCGGCTCGTGCTCGCTTTTTCTCCACTCTGAGAGACTTCAACACTTGTCTCGGACGTCAACCCTTATCTACAAGATAATATAGTATATTGCACCTTTTTCTAAACATATTTGAAGACTTAGGTACTAAGAAACGCCATTTTCCATTTGTGTATATTCCAAACACTGTGGAAATGATGAAATTACCAATGCAGATAAGCAGAATTTCATTAAGTCCTTTTAATTAATTTAAGGTCATTTTGATGCCCTTGCCTAATGCATGGAATAGGTAAGTGCGTCGAAGCGATTTTAAAAGTGGGTAAGATGAAGGATCAACATAAAATAAGCAACGCTATAAGACTATCTTTAAAATGCTATACCGTACGTCTTCGATTAAACCCCCACAATCGAAAAACCCCCCTCGAAGAAGCTCCTCGCAAAGTACGTTTTGCAAAATACGTCTCCACCCAAAAATTAGCTCTATGGAGGTGATTTGATATTCATAGAGAAAATACAATTTCTTATCAACTATCCAAGTTGTTGCTCAAATCCTTGTTCAATTGCACAAAATGTGACTGTTTTTCTATTTTACAATTCTTGTCAAGCTTCACCTTAAAATTTTTATATCTGTCCCTTTTATCGATCAATTTTTCATTGCTTGAGAACTGTGTGTAGATTGCTTGTTATTAAATACTTTTGACTATTTTTTGAATGACTTTCAACTCCTTTTTCACTTGAACTTAGACATCGTGTCGAAAACAACATGCCTTACCGAGCATTTTGGCAACTACCGAATTACCCCCCACCCTAAAACATTTTTGCAAAATACTCCCCTGAGGGTTTAATCGAAGAACTGAAATGTATTGAATTTGAGGTGGCCTACCTCCCTGGTGGAAGAGGTGCGTAACTGGTGAATGATCCATTTATTTCATTTGTATTCATATGTTATGTGTAATAGCTTCTATGCTCCCTATGGTATCGTTTTGTAGCTGTCTCTTTTGTAACAAAATAATGTGATCGAATAAGTGAAAATACCGCTATAAGATAATACAGTGTTTGCAGTGCAAACAGATGTTCTTCATATAAGTAAGTAAAGTAAAGTAAAATAAAGTAAAGTCAAGGAAGTCCCGTACACTATCGTACGTAGGGGAGCGCATGTTAGAGAGGACATTTGTGCTGAGCCATCGGCATGTGGGGTAGGATGGCTAGTTCCTTTCCTCGCCGCCTTTATCTCCCCAGTGTTGCCACCGGGTACCCATTCGCTGCTGGGTGAACAGTGAGCGAACATTCGGTCAGGGCATCGAGTCGGGCTCGAACCGTAGACCTTCCGCACGGAAGGCGTGTGCTCTAACCACTATGCTACCTCCTTCATGTTGTTCATATAACGTTGCCAATTTATGTTGATCTTTCACCTTTCCCACTCTGTCACCATTGAGTCTCTGTGGTCTGACTTGCTTTAAAATACTCCTCACTGCCTTCTCGTTTGGCGCTCGATGCATAAGAATGGAGTGGGAAGTTAAACTCGCGGAACTACCAGTGGACCAGCCCCCGCTGTAGCTTAAACTGCATTCGCAGACGCGTTGTCTATGGCTATAGAAACGGAGATAGGCGCCGCCCTTTGCGCCATTGGGCACAGGAAAGGACTTTGACTTTTTTCCATCTGACTTAAGTTGAAAAATCTTAATCAGTACTTCAATTAATTTTCAATAATAAGAAGCTTAAGGAAGAATTTATCATCTTTAGCCCCTCAAAGAGGACAAAATGCTTAAAAATTCACCTATGCAGGGAACTACTTTCATGTGCCCCCTTCATACCGGTGTATCCCTTCCTTTTGACATGCTAATACGTCCCTGTCCATTGATTATGGAGTAACAGTCTCTCATGACAGCAACATGACTATGTGAAAGAGCAACCACTTAAGAAATATACTGTTTTTTGAGAAAGGGCGCTTTCATATTTACAGTATTCTAATAGAAAAATCTATTCCCTACATAATTCGAAATAGGTGAACGCTGAACATCTGCATGAAACAACTTCATATAAGTACTGAGTATAAACTTTAATCAGGATCAGATATTATAAAGGAATAAGCCAGGAATGATAACTAATAAGAAAGCTCTAATGATGCAAATGTCATGGGACTGGTGTACAGCTGCATTTGCCGATNTCTTTCAGTTTTGTTTCCAATATCAAAATCAGTTTCATTAAACTTTCGGCCATCATCTGGTGAATGAGTTCCTAAACAGAGTAATTCCGGTAAATAAAGGGCAAGAATGCAGCGATAGATGCAATAGGCATATAAGCAATGAAAGAAGAAAATTAATTATAAGGAAATAACATATTTGGAGATTAAGTTCCTCTGCAGAATCTGATCGGCATAAAGTTGAAACCATCTACTCCACTGAGATGGCAGTGAAAAAATGACAGGAAGTCAAAATGCATTCTAAAGGAGAATTTTGGATACACGAACATCCGTTGAATTAAGTATACTATTCATATTTCTATATTTACAAATATTTGTAATGAAAAAAAACATGATGCAATCAATGTCTGTGGAAAAAGAAAATAACTCGCTAACAAACTTTTCATATGAAGCACAATGTGTAAATCCAGGCTTACTATATGTACAAGTCATATTCATGCATCAATCAGTGTGATTTTTAGTTCTCAGAATTATTGATAGTCTAATCATTGACAAATAAAAAACATATTTGACGGTCGTGATAGAAAGTGGTATCCCAGCAAACTGAATCAGCCGAAACATTCAATATAATACAAACTCAGATTGGAATGTTTCCGCCGAAAGATGCCAGATCTCGTACCATTCACGTGTTGCAAAAGTGCTCCGGCTTCCCATTGGCTATATTACAATAAGAGTAAAAGTGAGGCTTGTCAATGAGGATGAAAACAAGGTCCTTCAAGTGTGACAGAAAATATTGTTGAAGTTAAAGCAGTGTGAGCCGGATGGAGCATATTTTTAGGTAGTAAAAACTTTAATAAANATTTGTGGGCTAAACAATAGGGAAAACGTATTTAGGCCAAGTTCAAGAAGAGATATTGCCTATATTTAAGCAAGAGAGGTGATGCTTTCCCTCTCTGGTGCTCCTGCTGTCAGGACAGAAAAAATTCTAAACATCCTTTTCTTGGCTTAAAGAAATTAAAGCTAATTTTAAATCCTTATAGATAACAATGATGTGATAAGATTGCAAATAATAACAGCTCAGCGAGTAACCTAAGTAGCCCATCCTGTAATGGAATTCCTTCCGTGAAGAGCTTTTCACAACAGCTCTGGCACAAATTTTTGCCTTGAAATAACTCCCTTTCCCCACTAACATCCCATTAAGTAAGGCGTGCTATCACTCCTATTATTACGAGCCACCTGCCGCTTGCTAGTAGGCCGAACAGCAAAGTTCCTAAAGGGCCTCTCTTTAGACATGCAATCTTCACTTCTGCAAGTAAAATATAATCATATTGTTTCATCGGCCAGCAGGAATCCGAAGCACTTTTGCGATTTAAAAATATGTCACCATTCAGTACAGGATAAGAGCATACTGATGTAGTATTTATAGGTCCCGTTACATAGGCAAACAAAAGATGCACAAAAACCTCTGTAAACTTACCATGCTGGAATTTGTACATCATTATTCCAATGACGTATCCCCTGTGGCTCGATCCAGACCCCCGTACACGTCTGAAATTGATATACACTGGGGAATACCTTGTCCTGTATAAAACTACGTTATTCATCCTGCAAAGCTTCTGTGATATGTACTTCACTTCCTTCTTCTCATCTTCACCTAACATCAAATTAATTGACTATATTAAATAGTATTCAATCTCTGCATGTCTGTATGAATGTATGCATGTTTATGCTGCAAGCATCATGAAAGGAAGAGGAAGGCAATCTGTATAATGAAATGAGAATACCTTCGCCTACATTCATTTCTTTTTCAACTCACTATGGCATTGCTTCTAAGTTTCTATTTGTTGCCAGCTTCACCACCTATGCCTCTAATACTGCTGCTTGCATTGTTGCCACAATTCCCAGACACGTAAATACTAAGGGGTGTGAGGTGTAGTCCTCCCCCCTCATCTTTATCCAGCACGAAAATATGAGGACAGTTGGAAGATTGAAGCCTGCTAGGAAAAGCTATGTTGGACATACCTGTTCCTAAAAGAATTCGATTTTCTGACTGAGCTCAGATTTTCAAACTGCTGCATTTCTACAATAATGCTTAACGTTTATTTGAGTCATAAATTCAGTTTTTTGCAAATGATACTAGCTTCTCCGATCAGGTTCTGCTTCTTACCGTGAAGCTCAATTACGAAAGGAAGAATATTCTATGTTGTAAAAGGGCATTATCCGACGTTTTTAGTGGGCACTATCTCAAAATACGACTGGGAACAAGCCTCCAAGTCCTAAAAACACCATAACTATGGAACATTATCTCGATACATAATTATCGATCCATTGGCGAAGATTTGTGGCATTCAAGACTTTCTATGACTTTGAATTTTACTGTTGCAAAACAGCTCCTCCTCTGGAAGACTGTTTAGCTGTCTACAGATCTTTTTTATCATTGAAACAAACACAATTTGAAACAAACACAATTTTACATTTCCAATTTTCTATGCTTTTCATAGCAGAAATGGACATAAAGTCATCTGGTTCTGGCTACGAACGGCATTTACAATTCTTTTAAACATGCCTCAACACAAAAAACAACAACAACAAAGCAGTCTATGTACCACGGCATCATCTCATTAACCAGGACCGGCCATGCACTAGCCTGGTTGCAAATGATTAAGAAGAAAGGCACTGATAAAAGACTGCAGTGTCAGTGCCAAATGATTGCTTGAGTTCGAGCTAATGCTATGGGTCACAGAGAGCCTATTTTAAAGTGACAGATCTGCCTTGCAATAGTACAATTTTTATACTTAAGATATATAGTACACAATAATAAATGTGCATCAAATTTAGGCCTCCATACAAAATGATAATTGATTTTTATCAGTTGGAAATTTTGAGCTCTTTATTCCCCCACCAAAAAGAATTCCGTTCACATACGTTCATCACTATTACTATCGCTATTTTAGTTGCAGCTAGTGCATCTATGAGGAGGCATTTATGCACAATTTGTGATCTGATGCGAAGAATGAAGTCTGTGTTAGCGAGTGAGAGATCTGGCAACACGACTACTTACTCATTGAAGGAGAATCTAAAGCAATAAGCAAAATAAAACTATGTATTTTATAGAACTCAACAAATCAAAAATCTAAGAGGTGTGTATGCATATAGAAAGGAAAATATTGTCTGTTCACTCAAACTGATGCCTTGCTTCCTGGTCTAGATTTCCTGAATCAATTCCAAATATAATCTTAAAATACCTCGAATTTGTATGTAGTCATCTTGTCCATCGCAGCCATACATTGCTCTGTTATTTAAATCTAAATCCATTATAGCTATCTGCATTTCATGCTTGCCTGCATTGAGTATCATATGCTCGCAGTCCTTAGCAGAACTATATCCATCAGGCCACCCAGTTGAATGCAGTACAGTGGTATGCTCAACTGTATAGCTCTTTCTGTATGAAATGATATTTCAAGCAAAGGCTTGGTCTACAAGGATTACATCTTCAAGCTAAGATGAAGGCAACATATCATTCATAATTAGTATATTATTCTATATAGATTGTTGAACCCTTTGGAAGTGCGATCGAAAGCAAGTCCTTATCGTGTATTAACGTAAATTTGGTTGAAAACATAGCCTACCAGAAATATTTACTGCGGGGACAACCTTTATAAAAGGAATATACTGGTGCAATGAGAAAAGAAAAATTTTGAGTATTGGGAGCATTTTCAGGTGTAAAACCCAACAGAGATGCTTTGAAAAGGATTTAGTTCATTTTCTAATTTGAAATTCAGATGTCATAAAAACAAATGCGTTTAAATCAGAGTTACAGCGAAGACCATTAATCAGTTCTAGTAGCAATTACCGTAATATCTGTAGTTGCTGCAGCACTGAGGAGTAGCCATGTGGGAGTACCGGCCCATTTGTCGAATATTAGTTGTGCTCGTCAATGTTGTGTAGCTAGGAAAACTCGAGAAAAGTCCTATTTGTCGGCAAATTGGACTTGAGTGAAGTCTATTTGACGGCAAGCTTGGGTTGTGCATCCCACGAAAAATAATTTTTAGTGCAGTGCTTTTTACTTTAGTTTAAAATGAATCTCCAGAAGAGGCATCCTACTATAAACAAGACTTCTCCATACTTCAATTAGCCACTTATCATCATAGTTTGAACCATGACTGGTTTGGTCAAAAGCAACTGCTTCAGTTCTAATGAAAAGCTTGTAGTAAAAAGGGATAATTTCTATAGGCAAAAATGAATTTACTTTGGGCAATGTTGAGGAGTAGGAGACATTTCCCCTGAGTTTGCATGTTAGGCCCTCGTTGAAAATGACATTGAGCATGGTGTAATAGCACTGGTAGTGCCAGAGCGATCTTAGGAGGCTAGCACTGCTAAAATGATGACAGTGAGTGAATGCGAAAATTTTAGGTGACCACTCCCTTAAAATTCGCTGTAAGAAAGACAAACAAGCCGTGAAATCTCCAAACATTTAGGTGCCGTTGGGAGAGCTAGGTAAAATTTTTGGGCAACAGTCCCCAAGCACCCACCGGTGTCGCATTCCTACACAAAAGACAGGTCTCTATCAAGGCAGTTGCAATCTTTTGAGTTTTAAAATAAGGATCTTTTACAATAGAAAACACAAGTCATAATTGAGTGAATGAAGAATTGAATACTGTATTTAATATGGCTTTGAAATGTTGTTTAACTTGTCTGAGCAAATGACTAAAACAGGTATTTTAAATAAGAATAAGGGAGATACTTACATGCAGTCATCAGCTTTTCTTGACCCTAGGGTTCTTTCGTATGGTTTCAGTTCAAACGAAAATTGAAAACCAGTGCCAGGGAGAGTAGAATCTGACACAAACCTTAATTCTGCATGGCCATCAGCTGAGTATATCGTGAAAGGCCCATTATATGTGTTGTTTGAGCAATATTTACCTAAGTTGATCTGTGAACTGAAACAAGTCATAATCATTAGCGAATCTGCTGCAAATTTATGCTTTAGGTCTAAGCAGTCACGAAGCCAGCTTTCAAGGAACGGGGAGGTGGCAGCCAGACCAGATGGGCGTGGCAGTCACACCTAAGAGCAAAGAGAGTACTTATTGGACGCACAAGGAAAATAAGGAGATTGGTGGCTCCGATCAGAAATGTGTTGATAGCCACGCCCTCTAAATTGACTAAAATTGTGCCAATGTCTTTTATAGTTCCATTAAGGCAGCAAAGGGAGTCTGGAGGCTTGCCCTCAGAAAAATGTTCGCAATAGCATTCCCTATAATGCTGGAGAATACCCCTTTGCAATCATCATTTAATTAGCAACTGAAAGCTTCAAGCTAAGTTATTTGACATAGAAAAGGCAATAACATGAAATCTGATTATCGCCATTCAAACTCATGAGCGGGCAAAGGCAGACAAAATAATTGAGCTGGGGGATACTACCCGCATGCCACTACCTGGCTTCGTAACTTAGTGTAAGAGAAGCAATAGAGAATCTATTGCTTTTGACAGTTTAGAATTTCCAACTCCGTTGCGTAATACAGCTTTTCTATTATTTTTTTTACTTACTTAATTATTCAGTAACGTTAGAGGGGGCACTTCGCCCTTTCCCAGGTAGGGGTAGTGCTAGAGATGTTCTGACAGGGGTGAGTCTTCCAATGGGAGGGCTTAAATACGGCTAGGAGGGTGCTATAACCAGTGGTGATTTCTAAAACGTTTAACAAGGGGGGCTCTAGGCACAACCACGCCCATAGTTTGGGTGTGGCCCAGCTACAACCACGCCCATATTTTCAAAGATGGAAACATGATAATTTAGTTTAACACTGATATAGTATAGTCAACAATAAGAAATGCCTCAATAACCATATAGTAGTGCACAGTTGATCATAGCACTTTGGAAGCAAGGCCAATAAACTCTGAAAAGCCAAGCCAATGCAAGAGTTTTAGAGAGGACGAGCCCCCCAACATGAGCAGAAAATTTAACAAGGGGGGCTCTGCCCCCCTGAGCCCCCCTAGAAATCACCCCTGGCTATAACTGCTAAAAATCCAGCGACAAAACAGCTTTTCACCTTCCGACGTAGGCTAACCTGTTTTAACGAGGGGACTTTAGCCCCCTTAGCCCTACCCTAGCATCACCACTGTCTCTTAGCAGGACCAATAAAGTGGGGAAGCAGGGGGCAAATTGCTCCAGGGTCTCTAGGTCCAAGGGGGCCTCATAAAATCCAATGCTTCCAGGTCTAGGATGCCTCATACAGTAAACCAGCACTAAATTTCCAAAGCTAATTTCTAGACCCTGAAAATTTTCTGCTCGTTTCGCTCGCAAGAGCCCCCCTTTCTCTGGTATGCCTGGGCCTCTGAATTCCCTCACTGGTCCTGTACCCAGGTGCTATCTAGGCTGCACCATCCAGCTTTTCTGGAAGATAGTTTTTTTAAAAGTAAAGTAATTCCGGAATTCTAGGTTAACTATTGTTGACTCGCAATTAAGTTAGCTGTAAGCACATATCAATATTATCCTGCTGTACCCATTGCATCTGTCAGGATGTTTACCTGATAGCTTGCCGTGCCATTGTTGCAAATAAAAGATTTGCATGAAGTTACCCCCTTGCA
>OLMO02000273.1:1977961-2008995 GCA_900291935.2 Cassiopea xamachana
TTTTATAATGACAACTCACTTTCTGCGGAACCCTCAATTTCCTTCAAAACATTTTTCTACTGAAAACACGTGTACTTGCCAAATGATCCGCTACTGCAAAAATATTGGGTAAATGTACCACCTCAGCCCTCCACCTCCCTGAATTTTCGTGAAAAATTACCACTGAGGGTTTACGTGCTATTTGGCAGCCTTTTCCTTACCTGCAAAGTTTAACAATGTCGTCCGTTATATAAGAAAATGTTCACCCTGTTTAAAACAGCTGATTCAGGTAGGCGAATCACTATTCTCATAAATAAAGTATGTTTGAAGAACCATAGGTTTGTTCTGATAATGGATACATTGTTTTCGATTGCTGGATACCACCACATGTAGGTTTTGGTAACAGCAGTTCAATACCCTTAAAATTTGTGTCTTCAGGCTGTCGATCGATTTTGAGACTGTGAAATAGCTAAAGTGCTTATGCATCCAAAATTTCGAAATTTAACTCTTTGCATTTTCTAATTCAACTTTGTGCTGTGATCATCATGCTACAAACTAAAGTATCATAACTCGTATGGAAAAAAGTTATGAGCCATCAAACTTCGCTATATTGGCATTTCAAGTGAGAATTCTAGCTACTGCGCATGATGTCATAACGAGTACGCAAAACATTTTGATCGCTTGTTAGCATGGATTCAACTAGCAAGTCCTGCAAACGTCGTGGAGGACGGTACTGTGTGGCTGGTCTCCCGAACGGAATAAGCTGCACGAATGGTCAGCATACAGGGGGGAAATCCGTTCATACGTTTCCACTTAAGGAAAAAGACAGGAAAAGACACCAAGCTTGGGTCAGGTTTGAGTGAAGACATAGGCTAAAGTGGAGCAGCACCAACTCGTCTTTTCTTTACTCTGACCATTTTGATGTGAATTGCTTTACGAAAAATCGGGAAATCGCTGCCAAACTTGAAATGAAAAGGAAGCTAAAGCCAGATGTTGTTGATTGATTTATCGTTGGCAGACACAGCAGATACCATTGATCAGTCACTGACAGATAGAGCTAAAAGACAGGTGAGGTTTGTCTATGTGTTTGTTTTTTAGACCCTGGTCAAGTAGTAACAATTAACAACGTTGAGGAAAACAGGGCAGCGAGGTATGTTGAGTTTGTAGATTGGGAATGGCCTACTAGTAAAAGAAAATTATAATGCCATAGCAATGTATTTCAATTCCTTCCATAGACTATCCGTGAAATGTGTTCAAAAATGGATGACACAATGGAGGAGGAAGAAATGTTCGCAAGCCCTAATATTGTTTGTACCGGATGCCCAGTTTTGCAAAAGAAAATTGTATTCTATCAGAAAAAGATCAGTTAGCTTAGAAAATCAATGTGTAAATTAGAAGACTCTAATCAATGCAAACTCTACTTCATCTAACGAAAAAGCCATTACCCTACACGTTGTACAGCTTTAACGCTTTGCTTATAGGTCCTAAGTGACTACTGGTACTCGCCATTTCGGAACTTGGATTTGCCTCTCAAATCAAGCCTCAAAAGTTTGTGGTAGCAGTCCATCGGGGTCATTGGCCTCGACATTTTCTTTATCTAGGGCATCCGAATCGTCAGCTAGTGGCTCTCCGTGGCATGCACCTATTACCTTACACGTTGTACAAGTAGTAGTAGGCATTGCTGTGCAAGTACACGGTGATCATTGCCATTATCTTCAAATTGGTAATCAGTAGCTTCATCATAAAATGACGATCCACTGTCACTGTTTACCATTTTAATGAGCCGTAGCACGCCAAAACGAGAAGTTTTCTTACCATTTGTTTATCAACTGATATAGGCCTAAAGAATGCACTCGGTTTGATCCTCGTTACGACATCATGCAATGGCTATCAAAATTCGCACCTAGTGCCTCAAAAGAAGCGCCAATTTCTACACCTTTCTCGCCAGTAAGAAAAAAACAATATGATATTCATGTATTGGAAAGAACGAAGTTTAGATTTTAGCTAAAAATGTATATTCAAAATTTTCGATGCATAAGCACTGTAAGAAAGTTTCAGCACTCGGTCTAAAAAACATTTTATTAAGGAAAACGTGTACTCACAACTGCGATATCATCTTGACCGTCTGTCGAATAGAACTATACCTTTTGTTTTTCATAATTAATACTTCTGTGGATTCATATGGTTATACACTCTTCATTATAAAAATAAAGTTCGTAAGAGTATTAAGGCTCAGAATTGGTGCAATTTATGAATGACTTATAGAGCATGCACGTACCAGCAAAGGGGGTGAGGGTCTCACACCCCCAGCCAAAAATTCTTTCGGCAAATTTGCCAAATTTTTAATGCCTGTCGGTAAATGCTGACCAATTTGTTGTCACGAAGTAGTGAGATAAGGTAACTACTTCGTTATCTCTATTCTAGTACCATTAAGACGCTAAAAGGTGCGGTGGTTGCATTTATTACCAAAGCAAAGTGCGTAGTACTTAAAAATTTCTTGGGGCTGCGCTTCGAAACCCTTTTCTTTTCTGGCTGATAGAAGATGAGGGTAGGGAGCATTTCCCTCCAATAATTCATAGAAGGTTGTATACAGATGCATTCCACACTCTCTTTTTATGATTTATAAATTGACTTCTAACCACCCTAGAATCTAAGAGCATCATAGCAAACATATATGGCTTGCAGAGGTCCTGATGTTGTTGTGCGACTAACATAAACTTTTTAAAATCTTGGCACATTTGCTTCAAAGAATTTCAATTTGTAACTCACTAAGAGAGTAAGACGCTAGCCCTTCAATCGTTGAACTTGCCTGCCCCTGCATTAGATAGTAACCAGTTCACGATTTGCAACGCAGGGACTCAAGACAGCTTACAGAAGTCTGGAACATTGGCGGTATTGGGGATATCTCTATCATTGAGCCGTCTTGGCAATTTCCACTATAAGCATCTATTGATTTTCAAGTCACGATCGCAATGCAGATTTAAATGTAAGATTTGAAATGTATGTCTTTGATAAGGCGCTACAAATATGGTTGCAAAGCCGTCGTTCTCAAGTAAGCCGTTAAACTATGCAGAATATAGGTGATATTTTGAACGAAATTGTCTTTTCATCTATCTTCGACTTGTACTGGCCTAAGATTAGAATGAAAGCATCTAATAACACATTTACTGAGTTGCACAAAGATCTCTCACATTTGTACATGCTCTATAAATTGTTGATTCTGTGAATTTTTATCACAAGGGCAAAGCATTGAAGCATACAGCTAAATGGCCTATGTTTCTAAGTTTGCTGACATCAATACAGCATGATTGTCGGAGACAATTCATCACTAGATATTTGCATTCATTTTTTCCAAGAGCTCTAGTATGTTGGAGTATACTACTAAAAGAGTACAGAGAAACGAAAGAGGGAACGTTAAAGAAACATCATCACAGAGAATATGAAGTTAATAATATATCTGCTTTAAATCCGAAATGACAATATTTTTAGACAAATGAACGACAACAGTTTACTGTACTGTATTACAACATGAAATTCGCTCGCTCACCAAAACGTCTCAGCTACACTAGTACCTAGTCCCCCGTGAGTTGTCTTCGTACAGCGCGTCCCACATCTTAAACTCACCAGCATGAAGATAACCACCCTTTTGGGTGACAGGGGACGTTTTCCACCTGAATGCGCACTGAATGGATTCCATGCAGCCTATGTTGGATATCTGGGGGTAAGCTAGTCTCTTCCTTGATGTACTGGCATGAGATGAAACTTATTTGCTTCTTTTCTTTCATAGTTTTAACTCTTCAAAATTTCATGATACTAGGCAGAGGGATAATATGAAACTTATTGCTGTGAATAGATGACAAATGAATATAGTCTAAGCCCATTTTTCGTGCAACTACCCATGAAACCGCGCATCACTGCAAGTTAAGTTTTCAAGACGGCTGAAAGTCAGTTGTCAGTGATGCCACGAAAGTCGTAGATTATGTTTGTGATGACGTGATGACATTGATGCCGCAACTCATGTAAGAAAGAAAGAAGCAGAAGAAAGAGAAAACGTGACAATAATTTATATGCCATTGCCCATTGCTGTCATGAATCAAAACTTCTACTTCATGCAATAAAATCAAGAATGATGACCTTTTAAAAAATAACTTCCAACAAATCACCTATCGATCGCAAGCTGAAGTATTGAAAAATGCTATGCTGATGGTGGAATTTGTAGAATTTTTCTTATTTAGAGGCTAGCCTCTATAGCGCGTGGCCCATATTTTGTACTCCGTACTCGGACCTTATAAAAATGAACTGAAATGTAATCAAAACACGACGACTCGAATTTGCGGATTACAAAATTGCAATATCATTATCTTCCTTATAAAACAAGGTATACCTTAACATAGGTGGAAATGGCTTTTCACAACACAAATCATAAAAATGGTCTCATGAAAGGGGTCCAGTGCCTCAAAACGGTCAAGGCCTTTGTTCCTTGTGCGGTCAGATTTCTGTGTTGTCAAGGATTGTGTTAACTTTGTCATCCATAAGCTTCATATTTTCCTTCGAAAATCTGGGTCGGGGGCGCTACATGAATACTTTTTTATGTAGCTCCCTCTAGAACGTCGGAAACGACCATTTTGCAGAATAGAATTTAGCTATCTTCAGAAGCGATCTTCTTACTAAAAAGGAGAAAATGGCAATTTCTCCTTCTTAGTAAGATCACTAATGAAGACAGCTAAATTCTATTCTGCAAAAGGGCCTTTACGACATTCTAGAAGGAGCTACATAAAAAGTATATATGTAGTGCCTCAGACCCACACTTTCCGTAGGAAATCCCTATCAAAAAAGATTTTTTCGGAAGAGCACCAAAACTTTTAACTGGACTTCTACATCTATGCTCTCAAAACAAGTTCAACTGTTTACGGCCTGCTATTTCCTTCCTCGCCAATCATGCACTTTTTTACAACTGGATTGACTAACAAGTTTTACCATATCGACAGAATTTTATTGTATAAAGCAAACAAAAACATTCCGAACATATCCATCTGTAACCAGTTACGCTCATCTTTATCCGCCAACGGAAACCTTGCACTCTCCCAAGAAAATTTTATAGGAACGCCCATGTTTAAGAGTAGTAGGGTCATTTGCTGGTTATTTAAATTTATTTGAATCATAAAGGTATCAAGAATAACATTAATATAATCAGCTCTATTCCATAACCATTTCATTACCTTTTTCGGGTTTNTAAGAAAAACGATGTCCAAATTTTGACAAGGCTGTCTTAAAATATTAACCACTTTTATGTCATTTTGTGACGGTCTATGTGAATTTGCATACGATTTTGCTAAGTGTGAAAGATCAGCTCTTAATTTACTATTATCGTTTTTGTCCACCATATTATTATCAATAAATTGAACTGTAGTTACAAAACATGGAAAAATCATCCATTTTCCTAATGCAAGGGGGAGCAATAGAGTCTGTTAAGCAACCTTTAAGTTCTTCACTTTCGTCAATTGTAAGTTTGTATGATGAAGTTTTTCTTACATTTTCCTTGAAGTAAAATGGTAGGATGTAATTCCTGGTCAGCCTTCTTAACTTCTTCTGATGATTCTTCACAGTAAGATATATTTCAAGATTATTAAGGATGAACATCTACCAGGCGGATTGGTTAGAAAGATGAGGCAAAATGACGTACTAACATGCACATATTAGCGCAGGATTCTTTTGACTTTCACATTTCGGGTGCACGCCAACGTTTAAAGTTGTCGTGCACCAGTGATGTGCTGAGACGCCTTTTTTCGCGGGGGGGGGACCTTTTCACCAATTGACCAACTATTGTTACAAGACAAAAATGCCACAGAATATGCCACAGAATAGAATGCCACAGAATAGAATGCCACAGAATGAAATGGCACTGAATAAAATGCGACAAAATGCCAACTCTCTTGCTGCATGTCTGACTTTTGACCAACTGACTTGCGAATTTGAAAAAAGTGTACCTCTGGCTTGAGTTTTACACGGAATGCTCCCTGGATGGCATCCCAGATAAGAAATTGGTTTTTCAAGAATGGTATATTAATGGCATGCTTCAAAATTTGATACTAATGAATGGAGAACGTCATGCTATTTTTGACAAACATCGGCAGCAAGTCTGAATGGCTTGGCATGTTTTAGCTAAGGCACTTTGATGAGTGAAATCTTCTCATAACAGCATTTTAGCAAGACACACTGATAAGCATTTTGTCAATATGTCACTCCATTGATAAAAAAATAATTTCAGGGCAGACACCAATATTTTCTGATTATTCATTTTCATTTCCCTACGTCAAAACAAATACTGTTCTTTGCTGAAACCACATTTCTTTTTTAGTTGAGCGTATTCTCGCTTTCATGCTCATTTCCTCACTACCTCTCTTTCCCTCCTTTTCATATGCTTTTTCAGCTTCATTATATTCTGATAAATGGCTTTCTCTTTATTTAGGAAGCAGTCATTAAGTATTTGTCTTGGGGGTGGAGTTTTTTCTTTATCTTCAAACAAAATGTGGGACTCCCCACTACAGCTCAAAATTCCCATTTCTACACTTCCGTAGCACTTACAAAATATGTCATACCCCCTTCTGAATTTGCAGCTAGAAGATTTCAGAAAAGCATATATGATTACTTTCATACTGGCGAAGTACTTGCCACATGTATTAGCACTGTAGTAGAATTATCAGTTGATGACTGGCACTTTAAATTACTTGAATTACAAAAAATTCAAATATAACTAGTTTTTGCTTCATAACCCCTCCATTGATATCTCATTTTTTTGAATTCTCTTACGAAAATTGCTTTTTTCTTCTATACCCCTCTCAAAAAGCTAATTATCCTCCCATGTTATATACTTAACTACCACTCTCATATCATTAATATAATGACATGTGAACATTATAGAGAAAATAATTAGTACTTTCTTTCTTGTTGGTGGATTTTCCCGTTTTGTTCCGTGCAGCTCCTAACTAAAGCGGTAGGAATTTTGATTGCTCTGAACTTCAGATACGTTCAATTCCATGTCTTATTGGAGGAATACTTTTTCATCTAGTACGAAACACATAGAAAGGGAATTTTTGTCGCTTTATTTTTGCTATGCCGCTTGAGTATAACTGCCACTATCTCAACGCTTTCATTTACAGGTCGTCAATTTTTCAAGGTTCATCTGATGATGCTCTATTCTACATAAATGGTGTTGACAATAGTACGCAAAATGTATTTACCATAACGCACATGAGTCTACATGGAGTACAGTGAAATTTAGATTGAATGCATAACGGAACTCTAATTCAGCACATCAAAAAAACTTGAAGGGGCAATGAGTTCTTATTTAGAGATTGCATATGAATTTAATTCTATTTCAGTCTATTTCGGTATGTAGGATCGTTGCTAGATTGAAATAGAGGTACTATGTCTGCGCAGCGTCTACCGTGAGGTAAAACGTTTTTATGCACAGCAATTAACCATTTTCAGCCTTGCATAACTCGAGAATAGATTATATTGCAGATGACACGCTTAGGTGAACATCGGCTTACTTACTGTTCTAAGACCGCGAGCAAATGCTGTGATCATCGCTGATTTCACAAAAGATCCCGGATGAAGTAGAGGTGTAAGAAGCTGTGGGGAAGCTACGTGCAGAAAAATCAACACTTATTACGTAATTGCTCGAAATTGCCATCAAGTTTTAAATTTCTTTTTGCGCAGTCCTTTTATCATCTTCCAACACGCACTTCTAGCGCAAGTTGTGTTCTTTCCGGAATTTTCCTTTAAAAACTGCACGGGACTACACGGGAAAAATTCACTAACAAGAAAAACAGGAAATTTGCAGTGGAGAAAACGTAGAGAATATCAGTAGTCAGAATATTGTGAAGGCATAAAAGCATATGAAAAGGGAACGAAACAGATGTAGTGCGCAAATGAGCATGAAAGCGAGAATGCGCTTAATTAACGAAGAAATATGATTCAGCAATGAAGAATATAACAATATTATAAAATAGAGGAGGTGAAAATAATTGAAGAGAAAACAATCAGTTTCGTGAAACTTTGTTAGGCTATCAACTTCTTATCATTTCATCTTCCTAGAATCTTATTTTTGGAAGATTTCACTTTTAAAAGTGTCCTTAAATACAACATGCTAAGCCATTCATATTTGCTTCCGGTGTCAGTAAAAGATAGCATGATATTCTAAATCTGTTAGTATCAAAGTTTAATGTGGAGGCATGTCATCAAGATTCATTTCTTGAATATTCGTTTTCATATCAGGGGTGATATGCTTAAAAGTCAAGTTTTGCTTTCTGTTCTCTTCTTTCCTTACATCAGGAACCTTACTGGCAGATTATAGCTATTTGCTATACGAATAGCTATTGACATCGGTTTTCAAATACTTGATTTGCTTTCAATAATGCAAATGCTTTTCCCAAACAAATCTGAACAACAAGCAAGTAACATTCATGTGGGCACGCTTTCCACCAGGGTATAATTTACATTTCAAACCTTATTGGCATTTGTGGGTTTGGTGTACGTATAGAAAATCAATTGATGATTATACTTTGGATGGTGGGAGATTCATCCTAATTGAGCTAATACCTGTAATCATGTAATCATGTAATCATGTAATCATGTAATCATGTAATCATGTAATCATGTAATCATGTAATCATGTAATCATGTAATCAGCTGCGTAAGAACCATAAGAAAACCGAATCTTCTTTGAAACTTTCAAAATGTAGAGTTTGCACAATTTCATTTATTTTCGTACTAATATTTGAAATATTAAAGTGGTTCCAATATCAAAGAGTTTGCTAGGCCATCAAGAGCTTCTGCATATTGCGTAAGTAGACTATCATGAGGACCAAAAGTTGAATACTTTGCATCATTAAACGTAAAAAGAGAATTGGAGGCATTTTTGTCATATCTGCTTCCTCCTATAACCACTGCCAGGTGACTAAAGACAACTTGGACCATAGAGTCAATGAATTTAGCTGTACCCTNTTTTACTCAGAACTTCCTACTTCCTTGCAGTTTTATAGCTGCAGCAGCTTTTAGTCTACCACAACACATTTCTGGTAAGAGAGTTTTGCAAATAAAGTTGTCTTATGAAAATAAGCCATTGGATTTCTCGACAGATGGGTTGGGGTACAGCAAAGTTCTAAGGTCTGTTTGTGTTACCAGGAGCTCCAAGATTACCTAACCAATCCATTAGATGTTCAAGAAAAGTTCTACCTTGCTTTTCAACACAACACTGGTCATTGTTCTTGAATTACCTATCATCCTGCTTATAATGCTAGTAGTTTTTGTAACGTTTATAGCATTCACTGCAGGTATGTTGTCGAAGTTAAAATTATTATAACTCTTGGGGGGCTCAGCCCCCCTTAATCAAACATGTATTAAGATGGAAAGGGGCTTAACTATGCTCTTGCGAAAGGAGGGGAGAAGAGGGAACGCTCCTATTAATTGAAGAAGAATGAGCGTTGCAAAGGGCGTGGTAGTAAATTCCTACAACGTAGCCTCCTTCTCACAGTTTTAGGACGGCACCACAGATTCATTGTTGTTGATAATAATGAGGTATTTTTCATAAAAGTTCTCAACTAGTAATAAAGGCTTGCTGATTCATCTGAAAAAATGAATTACTTATGAAAGTGCTAAAGACACTGTAAATTGTCCTGATCTGGCCTTCAGCTGGATTTGAGCTACATATGATCGTTCTGTACACGACAAAAGCTCTCCAAGATGCACTGAAATGTAATTGAAGTTTGTTTGGAGAAAATAGCGTTACTTTCTGTGGTAGACGTTGCTAGCCAATCAAAGAGTATAATAATAGATGTTGCTAGCTAATCAAAAATGCTAACCAATCAGAGAGTAGGATGTTAAGTTATTACCTACTTAGAAGTGAAAGTCGAATACTCGACTTAGTCTTCCACGAGCAAACTCTTACTAGAGACCTTCTGTTTTGCTAGTTATTCGCTACAGCGTATGACGACATGAAGGGGCTTGGATTGCTACTTTCAGCTTTAGCTGCCATAATCACCAATGTAGAGTGCTATTGCTACTCAACTCTTTATGCTAACACATACTTCAACACAAAATCTGTTTCTACATCAGCACAAGGCGTTTGCACGATCAACATCAGGCCCTCATCTTATTTCTACAGCAGCTACTACTACCTTGAAATAACATGGTCGTCATCAAATTTTGATGTTAAAGGATACATGCCGTTTTGCAAGGACGATTACGTTGAAGTATTCCTTACGAGGTATGATACTATCACGTCTTTCTATAATTTTACTGAAGCATTGTATCATTCTATTGAAGCATTAAAGAAAGATAAAAGGTTTTTGTGCGAGGAAAACATCGGAGAGTAACTAAACGCGTACCGTTAATAAACTATCCTAGATCACCGCGAATTATTTATACACTCTAAGAGACTTATCGAAGGTTTATAAGGGTTAGGGGGTAGGACATGCTTTGTAGACCTTATACCATCGAAACATTTCCAAAATCGTGATTAATCGATTTGAAGTATGTTCCTGTCATGTTTTCAGATCAAAAAGAATTTGTGGGGAGCTTGAATGTGAGAGCGATAGAATAGATAATGCAGATTTCTGAACAATTGACGGCTTGGTTGTCATGCGGCACAAGTTGTAATGACCTAGATGCGAAATTATTTACCTTGAAACTGGTATTACGTTTATCATTTAGAATGTGGTTTCTGTTGTCAAGACAAGTCACGGCTCAATGGCAATGAGTATCCAATACACAACAGCTGTCGTGTCGCTTTTGGATTCTGCATTAACCATTATATCAATTTACGATTTATGAGTATTCAGTTGGTAGATTGCTTGTCGTCGATTCTATGAATCTTTATAGCCTATGGTGAGAGACCAGGTTGGTGAGCTCAGTGATGGTGACAAGCACCATAGACTGGGAGAAGGAACTTCAATAGGTTGCGCTATTTTACAAACGATGCTTTAATTTTTCATGGCAATTTGACTGTATAGGGTTGCTCTTTAAACAATTAGGAAAGCTCCACGTACTGCCTTGAAAACGCTAGTGTATTGTTTGATAAAATTANATACGTGGTAGTAAGAATTAGAAAATTGATACATTCTTGTTTTACAAGAATATCTAACTCTTCTCCGAGCTTCAATATTCTTAATTTTTTCTTATTTCTTTCTTGTAAAGCTGTAACTATGTCTGCAAATGAAAATGACACATTTCCGAAACTTCGATAATGTTTTACTTCATCACAAAAGAAGACAAGAATGAAACAGAACAATAAATGCTGTATTTACAATGCAAAAGTTAGTTTGAAGGCAATATTATAACCTGAATACCCAAACATCTTGAGCATTGATGAAGTTTAGGCTCCACATTTTTCTTCAAAACTTCATAAGCATCAGCACTTTGGAGCCTCAACATTCTTGCAAAATCCTACCACACAGCATACTAGTGATTTCAGATTAGGAGATCCAAAAATGAGAAATATTTTAGTACATTTTAATANAAAAAGTTAATGCAGCTTGTAATTTTTTCAGGAATAGGTCAAAATCCAGATAAAACTTATCAAAATTATGCGAAGTGCACTGCTGTACTTTTAAAATGCATAGGTTAGAGAAAATATTTTACAGGATATTAATTCTTTAGACCAAAAAAGCTCACAGTCTCAATACATAGAAACTGTGAGCTATTTTAGCCAATAGACATGTCAGCAGCAGTATCTTACTTGTAGCTTTATATTGGTTCCATAAAGCAATGCAGAAAATTGCGATGAAAGAAAGATACTTATGACGATCCAAGAGAATTCAGAGAAAGCAATGGTAATCCAATAAGTTAGCCCAAGTTTGTCAATCCTAATTAAACGGCTTTTCAATGAGTGAGCCTGATATTCAGGCCTAACTAAAGGAAGGGATTCAAACTGAGAAAATAAAACTCAGTACGTAAAAGAATTCCCTATGCTGGTAAGTAGCTAAAATAGGGGAAAAAGCAAAGCGATTTGAGGGCAAGGGAAGAAATTAGCAACCAATAGATTACTATAGGAATAAAGAGCTTTTAGGAATAAACGGAGAGTCTGTCGTGAAGATGTTTCTGAACATTTGAAATTCCCATGGATNTGCTACTTCCTTTGAGCTTAAGTCATCCAGGAGCCAGCTTGGCTTGAACTCTTGCTGTCATCACTATTGCACGAACTACTTTGTAAGCAGCAGATCTTGACATTCCTACATGATTTATCATAATAAGGAGCATTAATTCGACTACAAGACTATTTGTAATAGAAAAATGAATTTAGTATCAGCACTGTAACGATAAAATCTAGTTTTCTATGACCTTAAGCCTTGCATTGCTTCTAAAATTATTTTAAATTGCCAGCACATTGAACCTTAATGTTCTTAGATTATATTAATTGATGAAAAAGCTCGTAAACCTTGAGTAACCTTCAGTTGTAAAGTGCTGTCACATGTATTTGGTGATGAAATGCAGTTAGTGTTTTTATTCTTTTATTTCATCGAAGGCTGATTTTTTGACGTCTTTCTGTAAAGAAACAAGCTTTTGAAAAGATGATGTGTCAACTTGAAGTATCTGTAATTTTCATAACGCAATACATCTTTCAATTAACAATGTTTCTTCCAAAGAATCTTTTCTTCGCGTTGTTGGCGAGATTTCTCATCAAGTAGATCCGTTATTGAGCTTGCATTGGTCTGGATTTCAAAGAAAACGTGTATTAGTTTCATTGCTTAAACTTTATCTTGTCAATCCGCAGCAGCGTCGAAATCTGGGATACCAGAAGGCACTTCCCCCTCCCCACTTTCTCATAAAGTAGTATGTTTTACTATTTTCCCTAGAGCTTACTTCCGACATTAGTGACCAGGCCCCACCTCTCTGAAAGCCGTTTAGACGCCCCTGATCCGTGTCTTGCATGATCAGAATGAGTTTAAGTTCATCACTCTATCGATCACCATTCTTTCAAATTGCATTTGTGCGCTTTTTAATTAAATAGCTATTTTCTTGCCTTTTATAGTAGCTACAGAAGTATCGGAAAATTCTGCTCAAGCAATGCTGGTAGTCCATTTAATATGTTCTCAGAAGATGGCAATGCCAAGATTACTTACTCTACTGGTGGTCGCGCCACAGGAATTAGATTTACATTTTACTATCGCTTGAGATACAAAACATCCTATCCTCTTGGTGGCTCCAGATACAGCTCGACTTGCTAGTGAGTATGAACTTCCTTATTGAGTATGAAAACCTACCAATATACACTAAAAGCTTGCAATTTGGCCTTTTGTCGTTGCAAACTAACAATTTTTCAATTTTGCTTTCGAGCTAGTCAGGCTTGGTGAAAGTATTTTGACATTCAGATAAATACAGATTTTGTGAGTTCCTTGTTAGCTATATGAATCCTTGATGTGTTCACATGATAGTGGAGTCTTTTAAAGGCTATTCATAAAGCACGTTCTCTCAATACTCACCAGTTATGGGCCCCTTCCTCCCTTTGTACAAAGTTTGCAGAAGTGGATGGGTACCTGAGAACAAACAAAGTATGGCATATGTGTTTGAAATATATGAGAAAATGATCTTACTAATATCATTTTTGAAAGTTTCTATAGTAGTTTGTTTCACAAGTAATTAGCATATGTAACTTATCTGAAAGGTACGAGTTTTTTATAAGGTGCTCCCTGCTCTTGTACATTTTCCTACTCAATTTGGGTACTCTCTTCCTTTTCATACAAGATCACTCCTAGAAAATTCCTTTGAGGTTGTGGGCTCACATTTTCCGACCAAAATGGGCGCAACTGGCTAAGAATGAGAGTGGCTTGTAACATCGACGTAGCCGATAAGCAAGGGCCTTATACTAAGACAGCTTGTCAACGTGGCAACTTGATATTCATGCCTAGTTGCAGAGAAATTGCATGCTTAGGGGGGGGGGAGAAGAGAGAGGGTTTTCAGGAGGAATCCTCAATAACTGTTTAAAACAACTCAACTGATTTAGCTACAAACATAACGAATGCCTTATTTAGCAACACAATCGTATAAGAAAAAGGATGAAGAGGTATTGATCTACATTTGTATCCCGCTCTTACCGGCCTGCCTTCATACCGTACTCTAGTTTTTGAATGGCCCCTACTCACCGCTTCTCTAGGAGCATGGGCCTGCAGAAGATATGAGCAATTCATACACATGTTTATGGCATGTACCACAATTGCTCTGTACTTTTAATACCGTATTTCCCTTAAAGAATGCCACAATATTCTTTACCAAGCAAACTTCATGACGCTACGTTTGTTGGAAGGCGGCCCTGTTTAGAGGGCAATGCTCTTTGCAAGCTAAAAATGACCATTTGCGTAATGTTTTCTTTTCTAAATAAGAGTAAGGGGACTATATAACAAATTGTTTTGTACCCAAAATATATGTGCTCATCGTATAAAAAATAGCAAAGCATTTTAATATCACTTTTTTCATCCTAGTCATCGTTTATGCTAATAGAAGCTTCATAGCTTTCGCAGACTTCAGACCAAAGAATTGAAAAGCTCTTTCAGAAGTTACTCTCTATTCAGTACCTCCGTTGCCTGTTTCAATAAGGCAGGAAAGCCGTAAAAGACGAGTCATTACTGAAGTAAAGAATTTGCCCATTCTCTGTTCCATTCTTAACTATGCTTTAAACACCTTCCCTGAAAGATTTCTAAATTATCACACAGCCCAGTATATTCCATGCGTCTATAATCCAGTATATAAGCTTTCAATAGGGTAAAGTTGTTGATTCCATCGTTATAGGCAGTTTTCGTCTTCATCTTACGATGTGAAAGGATTTGAAAATGACATCAAGAAACACTAACAATGCTAGTCCTCTTTGGTTGTTCTTGAAAAGCGGTTTTGAAATTTATTTCTCTGTGTTGGCTTAAAGTTTACGGTCATATTTCTAGTGATTGCAAATCGTGCCATTTAAGGTCAGTTTCAAGACATATAATATTGCATAACTGCCCGTCAAATCAAAAATTCATTCTCTCATGAGGTAATATTTCTAATTTTACTCCATAGCTTCTGAAGCCATGATTTCCAACCTTAAAATCACAAATGCCCATAGAAGTACATCAATAGATCAAAATATTTCGGAGATTCCAGTTCTGGAGTCTAAATAAAGTTTTTAGGTCGTGCAATTGAGATAGAGTCCTAAACCATAACAAAATGTTGCTCTCTGCGCCAAATTTTGTCAACTTGAACAAAAAATTTTCTGTTTTCGTTGGCTATTAATATAGAGACTATTAATTTTAGAAGAGACTTTCAGCTTTCAAAAAAGTAGTGATTTCCAACACCCAAGATTATTCTTAGCCATTCACTTATACAACATTCAGCATCACACCAGGTACGTATCTGCAAGGGGAGTAACGGAGGGGCAATATCCACTCAGAGTAAAAACATTGCATAGTTTCCCGCATAGGAGACGTATTGAAATGGAGATTTAACTTGACAGAAAATGATACTTGACCCCTAAGGTGGTAGAAAGGACAGGCATTGTTCCTCCAGGATATTTCCTCCAGCTCCGCACTTGAATCAAGCTATTCAAAATCTTAAAATCTATTTCCCTCAATAAAATTAGCTGCATAGAAAAATCATTTATTTGTTCAAAAAGGAGAAAATTGAGATGTACTTTCTCTTATCAATTATTTTGAAATGAGTTTTTATGATGTGCAAACGAAAATATTTTTTGAAACAAGTTGTTTTAGCTTAGAAAGAAAAACCTTATCGATGCAAGAGACTTTTTCAATTAACATGATTTATGATTCTGTCAGGAGGAGCTAGGTATGCTAAGGGAAGCAAATCATTTTGAGCTATAATCGGTCGTGATGTTTTGAAACGGAAGAAAGTTTTCGCACAAGCATTTCCAACATTAATGTCATTGATAACAACTTGATTACCCAAACGGCTTTAATCGGCATTTTGTTACTTCACGGAAATATTCTACCTTGGCTTCTAAATGCTGCAAACGTGTTACTGTATGCAATCTGCAAATTACTTTTATTGGTTTAAATTTAAAACAAGCTTGTGGAGCATTATTTATCCATAGCGAAAATTGTGAAAAAACTGATACCAAATTCTGCTTTTCCACCGTTTCAAAATGGAACGCTCTCTGGATATGTAAAGTTTTGACGGCAGACGTGATTAGCATCAATTTTGCATATTTTAGTACATGTGCCCTAAACTTCTGCAGGCATATTATCCAGTCAAACTCACATAGTAGTCAAATTTGTCACCAAAGGATCACTTGGACACTTTCTAGGGCCACTTGAAGTCTCCGAATATCTTTCTTTTCATGTTAAGAAAGTTCTGGCTTATCATTATTAAGTTAGATTACCATTTCCCGCGACCTAGTCAATTGAGCCCATACGAAGCAATCCAGACGAGGGAAGAAATAGGAAACAATGAAGTTATCCCAATGGCTCAACTAAACTTTGATAATTAAAGAGTACTAGCTTACCATCTCAGGAAAAACAATTTCATCCATTTTGTGTATTTGAGTCCCAAGATATTTGCATTTTATGTTTGATGAAGTTCACACCTCTCAATATCATAGCATTCCAGTCAAATTTTAAACAACAACAACAATGCAAACTTACAAGTTACTTCTTCAATATCTCCGCCAAGCAATGTACGATTTTCAACATTATTTTTTTACTTCATAGATACATGCTTCAAGTTGTCTCAAAATAGGCATTTCAAAAGTTTTAGGGTACTTAAAAAGGGATGATTACTGGAAGATATTTTTGTTTTCTAATATTACTACGAGGATTAGTGTTTTCTAATATTACAAATTTTCTTATGAAGGTACATACACGATGCATACAAGATAAAAGCACCCCAGCTATCAATAGCGCGCCAATCAATCGATTTGCTTCTACACAACTGGCTAAAATGCATAATATAGTGCTAGATCTGCTCATAGAATAGCATCCATCAAATGCAACAGAGCACTGACTTCTTCTATTCTGCTAAATTACTATCCAATATAAAAGTAAATAACTAGTCAATTAAAAGAAGATACTTTGGAAGTGCTAACTTATTCTAAACTCAAAAGTTTCCGAAACAAAAAGCGGAAGCTCATGTCAAGTAGAGCTTTTGAATGATAAGCGCATCAATGCTTTTCAGTGGAGTAATAGTTCATATCATATCGTATCATATCATATCAGATCAGCATTTATAGTAAGAAAGAGATATTTAGATAGCAAAATCACTGCTAGTTTTAAGCCAGTAGGCCTTAATTAGCAGTGATTTTGCTATCTAAATTTATTTTGCCTACTATAAATAAATTGTTGATATGATATGATATGATACGATATGATATGATATGATATGATATGATATGATATGATATGATATGATATGATATGATATATGATAGGATATGATATGATAGGATATGATATATGATAGGATATAATATGATAGGATATGATATGATAGGATATGATATGATATGATATGATAGGATTTGATATGATATGATATGATATGACATGATATGATATGATATGATATAATATGATATGATATGATATGATATGATAAGATATGATATGATATGAAATGATATATGATATGATATGATATGATATGATATGATATGATATGATATGATATGATATGATATGATATGATATGATATGATATGATGTGATATGATGTGATATGATATGATATGATATGATAGGACATGATATGATATGAACTATTATTTCACTGCTTTTCATTAGTACTGAAAAGCATTCATATGTTTATCATTCAAAGCCCTACTTGATATGAGCTTCCGCTTTTGGGTTCGGAGAAACATGCTCATACAGCTTTGTAGAAGTGTGTTGAGAAACATTAAAAGGTATCTCTTTTCCATTCTCCAAGATCACGCAACTATCCTTTTCAATATCTTCTATTTCAGCAATACAAATAATTATGGAACCTCTGGTGTAATATATTCAACAGGATGGCCTTCACGCTACATGCGATCGTATTTTTCTTGCAATCATAAAATTCAACGAGCCAATGGATATCAGGGTGTTTATGTGGTATTCATGGATATCAACATGTATAATTCGTACTATTATGGCAGTGACTGTGTTCAGTTGTTTGGTAAGTTTATGTTTTATTAAAACCCTTGCTGAATAACTACCTGCAGAATAAAGTCGTGAACAAATCTTACAGAGGGGTTTCGGGTTGAGTCACCTTCAAATTAAACATCAATAAACTTGATTTTATCTCTATATCCACTTAACATATCTCCCTTTTCTAATTTTTCCCGTTCTTGGGGCATTTTTATAGGCCCTAAGGTCTTTACTCCTCATTTCATGCTGAAAAATGTCCCAAACTTGAACATGTACCACTACGTAATGTGAAAACGGCAGTACAAGGCAATTGTGGAAGGCAACTTAAGGCTTAAATACAAAATAAGTTTCTTTTATCAGCTTTTGCTCATGAGTCTTTCCATCAATCTTTATTACTAGGGTCAAACGTTTACATGACCAGTACAGAAAATTCTGCTCTGCAGCAATAGTTACTGCTAAAATTCTGCTGGTAATTGTTCTCAATAGGGGTACTATCATCATGCAATTGCAAGTTGAAATAGGGTCATCCACACTGAGTCCACTCGAAATACGTTATATCATAGGTGCTGTTACTGCCAGGTGAACGACAGAAGGCTTAGAGCAGAAGGAGTAAGCCCAATTTAATCCACGAAAAGCATACTTTGAAATCGGGCGGGCACAGTAATTTGAAAGGATCCGAGCGTAATACCATAGCTAGGCAAAGTTTGGCGCACAGTAGGAAATGCTGCATGGTACGCTGGTACCAGTATGCTACAAAGGGTGGGTAATCGAAAATGCTCCAACCACACACTGAAATTATTTCTCAGCTCGTTGTTGGGTTTTGCCTACTTGTTAAGCAGTATCTTCTAGTGTAAAGTAGGCTTTTACAGGAGCATTAGAATATATTTAATGCACCAACTGCTTCCTACCTGGAATGCTAGACAATGGTAAAACAAGCTGTGGCAACCAAACCTTTACATGCCAGCTAGTACAAACAGAAAGGTATTGCTAGGTTCCGTTTGCTCAAACTATCTTCAGGAGCCCATTTGAAAGCTTTGGGAGGCCTGATCCTACCTGATGGCCTATACTAGTCACCCCTGCAATGGACTTTTTTAATTACAGGATGCACAAATTTTCCTATTGAATCGTACTGACGAGTTTCGGCAATGCAATCGTGAGAAAAAGTTAACAATCGTATCTAATATGTACATTATGCTTCTCAGGGTCAAACACTTCCTCCTACACCTATGAAAAAGCAATATCACAAAGATTGTGCAACACAAACTATATGAAAAAATACACCACATACAGCCGTTACTTGCAGATCACATTTACACGACAGTATATTTCAAGCTACTCATATCGAGGATTTGTTGCTGGTTACATTATGTTTAGTAAGTAGCCTATTGCTTTCTTTCAATATTTATTTTTGTGCCTGGTTCTAAGCAGTGGTAGACGTTCAGGGAGGATGCGAAAGGGGTGGCCCCACTCCAATAATTTCAGACTTGGAAAGATATGAGAAAGATTCATAAGTGCTTTCTCACAGGAAACAGTGACCTCGTACATGTCAGCGTGCTGTCGTATGATTGCTATTCCTTAAGCTTTGATGTGCAAGCATAGGACAGCAAAAAAGGCAGAGTCGGAAATTCTAGCAAAGTACAGGCATAGAACTACAGATGTGGTTGGTGTAGCTTTTTTCGCCTCTTTCTAAGTCGTCAGAATTGAATTAAATCAGGTTAGGGAGCCAGTTTTTCCTTCTCAACATAAAGAACAGTGATTAAAACAATTTATATCCTGCTTTGCAGAAGGGCTTTTTCCAACATTTCCAAGGGCGTCATCTTAGTACTGTTTGGCGGTAAGCCCCAAGACTCCCAATTTACTTCAACTCCTTTTGCATGCTTTCATGGTTATAACCATCCAAAATACTTTGTACCTTATAAGAATCACGCTGGTCAGCTTGTACAGTGTGAATATTACATAGACATATACCTAGGCATTTATGAAGCTCTTACCCCGCCCCCCTCCACATTCCACAAGAGAAATATCAAAATTTCCGCCACTGGTCTCTATGAGTGATAAGCATTTGTTATATTGTCTTAGGAAGTTGAAGGAAGCACTTAGGAGAGATCACGAACTGATCAAAACGAGGTTCGTGAAAAAGTTCCATGCAACTGCTTTTCCCACTGATGTGTCTTAAATTAATTGGAATAAAATAGTGAGCAGGCCTATTGACATAAATTTGCTTGTTGATGATTGGTCAAAACTTTTTTTCATGATTAGGGACAAACATAATCCAATTAGGTAAATGCGGGCTTCTGAAAAATATTTTCCATGGATTAACAATGATCTAATTGGGCTCATCAGGGAGAGAGATAAACTGAAAAAAGAAGCAGTTCAACATAATTCCTCTCCTCTTATGAAGCCCTACCTAAAAATTCGAGACAAGGTTAATAGAATAAATATCAATCTTAAAAGACAGTAGTTCTCGGAAAAAATTATCCAAACAGAAGTTAGCATGGAAGAAACTTGGAGGACAATCAAACAATTATTAAATGAGAGATCTGAGTCTACAAATGTTGATCTATTAACATATCACTAGGGAAGAGATCTCCAATATTATGAACAAATATTTCTGAACTGTTGGTAGAGATCTCGCAGGAAAGATTGATGAATGCCCAAACCCCGTGTAACAAAGAAGAAGTACCCGTCTAAAGTAAGAAGACATAATCGTACAAGACAAAAACACTTGTTTTCTTATATGAAACATGTATGTGATAAAAATGAGTCTGAAACTAGGTAAAACTTAAGATACGTTTGAGAAACATAAACAAGCTGCGTTTCAAACTATAACTTAAAAGAACTATGTGTGCAAGAAAACTTTTAGTGAAAATATAAACAAAATATAAACAACATCCATCAAAAATTCTTCATACAACATTAATGTCCGATTTCTTGCATCGCAGCTACCTAATTTAGGTTGCGACTTCTGCTGGAATTCTTCAGAATTTAAGAAGCAGTTTACAAACATTTAAGACTGGATCTGATGAAACATTGAGAAACATCCAAGCTGAAGGTAGAACGCTTGTTTTATGTTAAAAAAATTACGTGTATACCATGACTAGGCCAACAAAATTCCATTCATTCTCATCCTTAGGTGCATTTCTTTTCTTCTTCTCCAAAATGTTAAAGATAACAATTAATTTCAAGGTCAATGATCATCAAAGACAAGGTAGTTCCGTTCTAGCCAGTATATGCTATCGAAAGCTAAAGGGATCGCTAGAAAATCTTTGACTCGTTTCTAGGGATGATTTATAAGCATTGAGGTTCAAGTAAAGCATTGGCTTTCAACAAAAATCTGTAAGAATAGTTGAACTCAGGCTCTATAAGGCTCATACTAAAATTTGAGGAAAAATTTGCATCTCCTACACCATGTAGTGCAACTAGTACATCTTCACTGGAGAACTTCAATACTTAGTCAAACATTTTTGCTAGAAATGATGTATAAAACGTTTTGTATTTTTGTTTTTCCACAATTGGAATGAGCCAAATTCAATACAGTTAAGTAACTTTGATTACGTTTTAATGCTTTTCGATCGAATGAGGCTTGGATTAGGATGCAAAATCCAGTTTCATGACGTTTCACGAGAGACCTAAGACATATGAAGTAATTTTTCATGTATTCATGTGCTATTTGTCGCTTTTACTAAAATCAAACTTTTCAAATACTAGTTACTCTTATAACTAGCCTACCATAGAACATACAGCTAGAGCATATTGATCTCATTTAAATGTTAGCAATTATTTTGATGTAAAATAGTAGTGATATGCTATACCTTGATTATTTTAAAACAGCTAGTGTACTATACTCACCATTCACATGCAAGCATGAAAAATGGCATTGACTATAAGCATAGTTTTTCGCTTCCGCCACAGCAAACGAGCAATAAAAATAAATTCCCATATCCAAATTCTTTCAGTCTACGGATTTGTAAAATTTTCTTACTTTAGGCGCCGATCCAACATCAGGCTCAACATCAGATACATCTACAACTACAACAAAGCGGAACAATCCAGTTAATGAATCAAGCTCAGGCGACTCCAATGCAGCTATTATAGTGCCATCTGTTCTGATCCCAATTGCTATAGTCATCATCATCTTCACCAAGAGAAGGCTGAGATCTAGATCTTCTACTGTTAATCATAGTCAAGCGCAAAGCTCTGGGACTGCATCAACGACCCAGCAGTCATTGACTCATCAGGCGCCTCAAGTGACAGTGTCTATGGCTAGTAGAGGTGCTAGAAACTCGTTACCTGACAATTCCCACAGAAATGCAGCACCACCATCCAGCTCCAATGGTCAATTCGCTACGTCTGGAATTGCTCCTCAACGATTATCATTCATGGTTGTTCCAAAAAATGGCTCGATTCAAAGGGGATCATTAACACCTTCGCCTTTGCCAGGCTCTCTCGGACAACAATCAAGTAGGGTGATGTATACTGTTCATTCATCATACCATGGTCATGCTGGTCATTCGCCTTTCTCAATGCCAGTAGTTGATGCATTACCTAGCTCTCCACCTCCAGCCTACCATAAAACTATTAGCAGTTGAGTTATTTGTTAATTCACCTTAAAATCTCATCAGGACTTTGCATACTCTCCAGTCCAGAAGAGACTCCCCTCACCGCCTATTGATTTTAAACCAAACAAAAGTTCTCCGGCCTGGACCCAGAACTTACATTGCTAGATGTGTGCTTAATTAGTGAGAAAGCACCTTCAGAAGCACTGGCAAAGTAGCTGAAAGTCGTACCAAAAATAATGCCATTGAGAGAGGATGATGGAGGTACTTTTGGTATGTTTGGAATATTAAATGCCGGGACATTTTACTAGTCCTTTCCCGTTTACTGAAACCCCCCCGGATATATAACTTTTTAACTTTTTCAAATCCCTCAACTATTACAACTCTCCTTTTATTTAGAAATTCAGAGTAGCAAGCTAATATTGGCAAATGCTAGGTTTGATCTGGAAGCTTTATCTGAAGTTGCTGCTTCGTACAGTTTATGTCAGATTTGAAATTTTGCTGCATGAATCGAGTTATCCCGCATGATTTACACTTTTATCTTAATAATCAACAATCTGAATCTTTTTAAGTTCAACAGATTTAAATAAACAAACAATGCGTGAAGAAATAGAACAGCAGCACGAACGAGAGTTCTGTGTTTTGATGATGCATTTACTTCATGGAAACTTAAAGATTGTGTGGACTCCCTAAGGGCAAAAGTAAATTGTCTTTAGAAAAATTTTCCGGAAAAAGGAATGTGGCTTATCAATGTAACCATTGCAATATATGGCAAAAAATCTTTATATTTATGTCATATAACTACCATCGCGTCTGACTCAGAATTGGCCAACTAATATTCAAGCAGCAAGAAATTACCCTAAATAACTATTTTTCTGATGCTTCGTTGGTGCGCTGCTCTCCTTCATACTCTACAGAGGTTTTACCCCTGATTTTGTTTAAGAGCAATTGGTCAAGCAAACGCATCAACAAAGGTCTTCTTTGGCATAAAGAAAAATTGACATTCACAGAGCGCATTGTTCAAATTTCAAAATATTTCCAAAATGCAATTGAGTCTTAAATGAGTAGGATGATAGAGCAATGAGTTTCCCTTTTTTCAGTTTTTATAGATCTTTAATTCTATTTTAATCGTTGATGTGGATTAGAGCTTGCTTTTGCCATATTTAGGACGATTGCTAAAGTAATTTGGAGGTAACATTTAGACACCAGCACTTACCAATTGATATGCACCCAGAATCATGGCAGTGAATCCTGTCAAATGAGCAAACTATAGATTTTAGCAACATGTCCTACCGAGTCAAATTTTTTACATTATGATGCCCTAGAATGGCTTTAGCTGCTCCCTATTTGAAGGGAACCTTATTTGTATATAGAAGATGTCACAAGAGTAGTACTTTGCAAGTAATTATAGAATCTATCGCAAATGCTAAATGTCTTGCAGTTGACAAATTTTCATGACATAAACTAACTTCCAATCTGCATTGTTTTCATTGATATGTTATTGCTCTGCAATAGTTCAAATTCTTTCAATCACATGTACTTTTAATTTTGAGACATGGTATGTCTAATTTTCTTCACAATATATTTCTTTTAGCAATAAATCTTCGAGCGCAGTAAATTTCAACTTGAGTGACAGTTGTAATTTTTTCTTAGTATTTATTGAATATTTACATAATTTCTTTGACTGCCTTTAAAAAGATGATGCTGAGCAGACGATGCGGAGAAAACGACAATGATCTCTTACTGTTAACTTTTTGAGAAACGCTATGACATTTTACTGCTCACGCAGAAACAGCAATCTTTTCTTACTGACTTACTGACAATGTAAGTATACCTCAAAAGATCAAAAGATTAATATACATCTAAAGTGCTATCTTTCTTAGCTTCCAGAAATGGAGAAGTTTCTGATAAGCATTAGCTATCAAATTAAGAAGGTCGCATTTAGGCTAGAAAAGAAAATGCGTTTGGTATCCATTTCTGGCTAACCAATTGATCAATTTATAGATAATCATCTATAAGTGAACAACAGCTAGTGCATAGTATTGGTGAGAATACTCCCGAATTTTTTCTATATTCGATTTAATGAACTCTAGATGTAATAAGCTATTGTTCATTTCCCTTGAAGGTTCTTTATATTGAATGTCTAGAGTATATAAACTCTGACCGAAAATCCAGTCTTCAGTTAACTAATGCTTACACACCAAAACAACGAATAATGACCCTCCTCCTCCCATTTCTATAGGAAAAACTGCTTAAATATCCAATTGATGATTTCATACGAAAAAAGAGCGTAAAACATAGGTTTTGAGTATGGTTTGTGGGATCCTGACTTTATATTGAGTGTAACATCGAGGAAGTCGACGATCCTGAGATTGGTTATGATAGTTGGTTTCTGGTCGAATTTTTCTTTGAACAAGCTGGTGATGTCTTTTCTTATTTTGTCCGCAGCTGAGCTGGTGATATTATAGAAGCAGCATAGGCCATCGTAAAGGCAGGAAGAATTATCACCATATGTTTCTGTTAGGGAATGCAGTATGAAGAAGCCAACAATCTCGCATATTTCAGTTCCATCGCGAAATCGAATTTCGGATCGCTAGATTTCTTTACCCATGCATTTGGTCGGTAAAAAAGCAATGAATTTCTGGAGTGCAGTATGGCTTGCAGAGTCTCGTTAGAAATAGATGTGTATTTCATGGAATAAAAAATTGCCTCATCAAGGAGACTCCTGGAGATGGATGGGTAGAATTTCTATATATCGAATTGGGTGAAACTGCATGATTTCTTATCTTCAATGTTTTCAAACCAACCAATAACTTCGTCTGCGTTATACTCTTGGTTATCTTTCGAAGATTCTCTTACCTTTTTACTGACGTTATCCAGTAGAACTTTGCTAACCTTGTCTAGCTCCGATTTTGCAGGATCGATAAGTCTACACTTAGGATAGTTTGTGAAATCTTCCTTATGGTCTTTCATGGTGATGAATGCGTTGGGTTTTGCAAGGTATTCTACCTTACCATCTATAACTAGCTTCTTGACGGTTGATTTTGCCTCATTATAGATGTTGTTGTAGCTTGAGTTATCTGCTTGCTTGTATGTTTTTGGTGACTTTTTGGATGAAAAGCTTGTCACGCACTGTTTTGTACATTTCGTAGAAGTTGCGAGTTTTGTCTGCTCTTGAAATTGGTTTCTTCTTGGTTTAGATGAACTGTGCTTTATTATGTCGAGAAGTTCACTTTCGAAGTTTGATAGAACCAGGCTTTTTGGTAGGCTCTTTAGTGCCTCCAAACTCGGAAGTTGGTAAGAGTCAAGAATGCGAGAGTTAAAGACACTTGGTCATATCGAATGAATGCAAAAACCATAATCTATTACTTTGAGAAAATATATTACTATATTTTCTCAAAGTAATAAATTTTGCTTGCAGTGCATCTGGGGACTTCGGCTACTTCTTCTATTATTATAACCTGAGAAACTATATATTGGTTTGTATTTTTCTAGAAAGCTATCCAAAAAAAACTTAATTACCACTTTCGGATCGGATTCAGATCAAAGACCTATGAAAAAATGAGCATGCTTTTTTCAAGTAGCTTTCTAGAGCGATAGCTACAATCCAAGATTTACCTTTTCACCTTACATTATGAGAAAGAGCGAAAATCTGCAGATCGCTAAGCACGGGACTAAAGATTGTACAAATATTTTCCAGCTTCGTTGATTATGTCTCTGGTTATAGTCCTCACTTACAAAAATATTCTCTATTCATTTATCGCTTATTAAAAATAAAAATTCCACTCAGAATGCATAACTGGCTATACTAATTTGCTGTAAAATGTTCTTAAATGAAAGCGAACCGCTGAAAACCATGCATATAAAAATATTATAGAATACAATATTTTGCTTACGTACTTGGATGTTTCAGCTCCCTCCCTCGAATATGAATTGCATACACTTTGGTTTGACCCCCGAGAAACACTTATGCACATTTTAGCAGCATGTACTGAAAGATTCTCAACTTTATGCTTACATCTAGCACAGGCTGATCCAGACCGAGTTCCTTGCTGCCCAGAACTCAGTCAGGTTTTCCAAAAAAACAAGATTTTATTCCATTAAAATCAAGAGTAGTAAGCAATTTCTTGGCGTAAAATTCAACATCACAACTGTTTTCTTGTGCATTCTTGTTTGGCCGCCTGCCCATTGACATAATTTTATGAGCTTTGTGTAGCGCACCGATATACATGAAGGATTCATAAAGGCAGAAGGTGAAAAGAAAATGCTCTTGAAAAAGCCAAAGTTAATGAAGGTTGGAAATAAAGAACTATGGTAGGATAAAACAGTCATATTACCAATAAAGTTAATCACAACAGACATGATCTAGTTCTGTGGTACAATGAGTCAAAGGAATGAAAAATAAATGAATTTAGTGCACTTCTTGGTCAGATTATCTCAATTAAGGAAACGGAGAAAGCTAATAATTATATGTTGCTTATGTGTGAACTATACAGAGGATGTACATATGAAATCATATCAGTTGTGAAAGGGACTTTTGGAATAATACTTAAGTCAGTACAAAAACATTTGGACTCTTGATAGACAAGAATGACATCATAAGAAGAATGGAAGTAACTGTTCATAAAGGGACAATCAAAACTGTGAAGCTGCTTTACAAATGAATAGATGTAGCAGACCCTCATTCAACCAAAATTATTTGCTAAAAATTTTTTTCCTAAATTTACTAGTATAATTAGCTTAGATCATGATATTGATACTTTTGTGCCCAATGTTAGAAAGAATTTCTTTACAAATTGCATTTCTAGAAGGTATGGCTCAAATGTTGCTTCATAACAACGCCTTAGCAACAATGTTGCTATTTTTTCTGCATTTAAGAAACATGTATAATAGGGTGGCTGCAGAAATGTATTCAATTTATGAATGCCACGATTCTAAGCGTTCTATGTTTTCTACGGCTTTCGAAATACTGCCTAGGCTTACAGTTTGATCGTAGCATTGCATAGAAAATCCCTTTGAGTGTACATCAATCATTGACACATTACATATGATGCTAAGATTGGCAAAATTAAGGAGCACATGTAGGCTGGGTTTCTAGTAATAAATAAAGAAACTGCTTTTAAAAGTTAAAATTTGGTCAAACTGGCAAGAAAATAGAATTAACATCCAGTACATGCCTCTTAAAGTTGTCTAATCTAGGTTGCTATTGAAATTAGAAGTCTTTGAATCTAAGAAGCATTTAAGGCTGGATTTGACGAAATATGAAGAAAAATCCAGACTGAAGCTAGAGGGCTTGCTTAATATAAAAGATATGTATCCCTTCGACGAAAGGAATGACGTAATGGCACGACGAACCAGTGATCTGTCATGCTCGATTTACTTGGACTGACACGTTCCGTATTCCGTCTAGTGTTTCTGGAATTTCCTGGGATTAAGGGAGTTTCAACCTCTCAAGGGAAATTCGTAGGGCAAAAAGAATTTTAGGAAAGTCTCAGTAAATTTGGCTGCATTAGAGAAAGAAACTTCAGGATTTTTCTCAAATAAAATTGCAGGTTGCCCTTTACGACATTGCTACTTCAACACAACAACACAAGAGTTTCTGAATGATTTCATGATAACACATTTCCTTAGCTCAACTGGTTTTCAAGCATGCGATCAAGCAGCAAGCACGCATTTCGAACTTCTTTTTGAAACAACCAGTGCTCAGGGTTGAAAGGTAACTGTGCATCTATGATACTACAAATGAGTCTCTGGCAAACTAAAAACTTTCCAAGCATAATTTTTTGAAGATTATGCCAAAATATACAGAATTTTATATATTCATTACAAAAATGCCAAAGCGAGCTAAAATAAACATAAATTGTTACTTGATTGATAATATGATGTATCACTCAATTACAAATGACAAAAGTAGCTTTTAACAGAATTTTGAAATTAGTCAATACTAAAGGTAAAATAAGAGAGATAATAACAGATTTTTAAATGTAATGCTAAAATTGTATGTTGTTTCTTATTTTTCTAAAAAGCACCAATACGATTCCTAAATGCTAATTCGTTACTTTCCACTATTCAAAAATTTAGAAAAATTCCAAGAAGGTAAAATAGGGTATATAAAATGTTGATGTGCCTACTCTACTAAAAAAGTCTGTGACTTGAGACTTCTGTCTCTATAGACTTGAGACTTGTCCAAGCTTCTTTCAGAGTCATACAACTTGTTCCAATCATAGAGCTACCTGCATTCCTCGTATATCTTTAATCAAGTTTACAGAATGCCTCTTTCAATGCTACCTATGCAGCACCTTCTGTCTAAAGAGCTCTCAGAAATTAACTGCTAGTATAGAAAGATCTTTCTTGTTAATTGGAAAGAAGAAATTATATTCAATGACGAAATACCAAAAACTGTTGCCTTTTGGTCTGGTATTTTAGAATATAAGAATCAGAGGAAATATCACCCATTTCCAAAAGTCGCAATGTACGCTCTTGCATGCCTTAAGTAACACCTTTTCTGCTTATCCAGCTGCATTAATCAAAATTTCCTGTTCTGATGTTTACATAAATTTTCTCAAGAAAGGTTATTTGTTCAGTAAAAATCAAGCTCTGCCTTTTCGTTGTCTTTAAAAAAATCTTAAACATTTGTATTATTAACATTACTACTCTAACCTTGGACGAAAAATGGTAGGAAATCTCAAAATATAAACTTTATAGAAATAGTGACAAAAATACAGGGTAAGCTTACCTTGAAAAGAAAAGGCACTTGCTGCACATCATAAGTGCAAGTAGCCCCTGTGAAGGAGAAGAATTTGGCATAAATGTTGCCATTTGGCATAAATTTTTAAAGATTTGGCATACTGCCGAACAGTTAATCTTGTTACCTTGGACCCTGTTGAAGCACTGACTCCGTTTGCAATCGATAAAGAAAGCGAACGAACTCAACCATGGACTCGATCGAGCATCTCTCATTCCAAAGTCAGCATGGGGCTCCGTCTCCCTAAGACCCCTTGAGAAGACCCCTGCATTCTGCCTTCAAAGTTAGCTTTTAGGGAAGGAATAGAGATAGAATAGAATAGAATAGAATAGAATAGAATAGAATAGAATAGAATAGAATAGAATAGAATAGAATAGAATAGAATAGAATAGAATAGAGTAGAATAGAATAGAATAGAATAGAATAGAATAGAATAGAATAGAATAGAGTAGAATAGAATAGAATAGAATAGAATAGAATAGAATAGCATAGAATAGAATAGAATAGAATAGAATAGAATAGAATAGAATAGAGTAGAATAGAATAGAATAGAATAGAATAGAATAGAATAGAATAGAAGGAATAGAATAGAATAGAATAGAGTGGAGTAGAATAGAATAGAATAGAATAGAATAGAATAGAATAGAATAGAATAGAGTAGAATAGAATAGAATAGAATAGAATAGAATAGAATAGAATAGAATAGAATAGAATAGAGTAGAATAGAATAGAGTAGAATAGAATAGAATGGAATAGAATAGAATAGAGTAGAATAGAATAGAGTAGAATAGAATAGAATAGAATAGAATAGAATAGAATAGAATAGAATAGAGTAGAATAGAATAGAATAGAATAGAATAGAATAGAATAGAATAGAGTGGAGTAGAATAGAATAGAATAGAATAGAATAGAATAGAATAGAATAGAATAGAATAGAAGGAATAGAGACTTTACGAATGTGGGCTTTGGGGAGGACGGTGGCCCGTAGAGATCTGTGAATAAACGCGGCCACGGTCATTTCTTTTATCCTAGGCACCGTCTCCTGAATTCTACAACGTTGCTTTTCAGGTTTGACGTATTGATCACGACGCTGGTAAGTAATATCTATTTGGCCATCATTTCAGTGAATTTTTCAACGTATAACTTTTATTGTTAAAATGGCAAGTTTCCATTTTATTCTTGTCATATCACTGTTTCCCTTTAAAACAATTTGCTTTGCATTTTCGCCTCGATTACACTACGAATAACTGATCCAACATTTCGAAAGATGTCTTCATTTTCCGCTTCTTCTGATAGTGCCTCCAAGCAAAGTCAAGCATTCGTGAAATGAAGACTAGATACTCTACTATTTGCTTATAAATTGCTCCATTCAGAATTTATAGCAATATTTAATTATAGAAATTAACGAGTATGCCGAACACAGCCACAGGGAGAGCATATCAAATGCAATCTCAGTGCCGGTCCCAAGCCCGATTAAATGGGGAGGGTTGACAGCAGGAAGGGTATCCGGTCTTAAAACAAAGCCAGACTAATCATGATGATGCGGACTTCAGATTTACAGTGTGGGCTAGGGTGTTCCCTGTAGGCGACGCACAGGATAAATGCCGTGATGCTGTGACAAGTTGGCGACGGCTACCGTATCAAGAGCGG
>OLMO02000273.1:2010177-2041684 GCA_900291935.2 Cassiopea xamachana
TTCAAGGTAAGCTTACCCTGTATTTTTGTCACTATTTCTATAAAGTTCATATTTTGAGATTTCCTACCATTTTTCGTCCAAGGTTAGAGTAGTAATGTTAATAATACAAATGTTTAAGATTTATTTAAAGACAACGAAAAGGCAGAGCTTGATTTTTACTGAATAAATAACCTTTCTTGAGAAAATATGTGTAAACATCAGAACAGGAAACTTTGATTAATGCAGCTGGATAAGCAGAAAAGGTGTTACTTAAGGCATGCAAGAGCGTACATTGCGACTTTTGGAAATGGGTGATATTTCCTCTGATTCTTATATTCTAAAATACCAGACCAAAAGGCAACAGTTTTTGGTATTTCGTCATTGAATATCATTTCTTCTTTCCAATTAACAAGAAAGATCTTTCTATACTGGCAGTTAATTTCTGAGAGCTTTTCAGACAAAAGGTGTTGCATAGGTAGCATTGAAAGAGGCATTCTGTAAACTTGATTAAAGATATACGAGGAATGCAGGTAGCTCTATGATTGTAACAAGTTGTATGACTCTGAAAGAAGCTTGGACAAGTCTCAAGTCTATAGAGGCAGAAGTCTCAAGTCACAGATTTTTTTCTCTCCTCATCATGAACACTAGTAGAGTAGGCACATCAACATTTTATATACCCAATTTTACTTTCTTGGAATTTTTCTAAATTTTTGAATAGTGGAAAGTAACGAATTAGCATTTAGGAATCGTTTTGGTGCTTTTTAGAAAAATAAGAAACAACATACAATTTTAGCATTACATTTACAAATCTGTTATTATCTCTCTTATTTTACCTTTAGTATTNTGACTAATTTCAAAATTCTGTTAAAAGCTACTTTTGTCATTTGTAATTGAGTGATACATCATATTATCAATCAAGTAACAATTTATGTTTATTTTAGCTCGCTTTGGCATTTTTGTAACGAATATATAAAATTCTGTATAATTTGGCATAATCTTTAAAATTTATGCTTGGAAAGTTTTTAGTTTTCAAGAGATTCATTTGTAGTATCATAGATGCACAGTTACCTTTCAACCCTGAGCACTGGTTGTTTCAAAAAGAAGTTTCACATAAACAAGGTTTTCGTTGTTATACCATTGTGATGTCTGTGAATACACAACTTTCAAACAAAGCGTCGTGCACAATGTACGCATACCTGTAGGCCAGCATGCATTCTGGGATTTTTGCGCACCACAGATTCTTCCTAACTTGTTTCTATCAATAGTGGCTTGCCATCTGAGCTGGAAAAGTTTGGATAAACTTATTATAAATGCCGATGAAACTAACGAAAACATGCAACACTACAATTGACGAACGTCTGTAGTGGTTCTTGCCCTCCATAGATCTGGTATAAATTGAGCCTATAGTTCAGTCTGGCCTGTAGGTAGGCAAGCAGGGGCGGCACCAGCCCTCGCAGACTGTAGGGAGGGATCAGCGCCCTAAAATTATGATTCAATTTGCTTGCCACACCCATTTCAAAATCTTTTAGAGATCTCTCACCCTGTCTCTAACATTTTCTCATCGAAATTGGACGGCAATAAGTGGGACAAGTCCCCCAGTCCCCCATAACACCACTACTGGAGGCAAGGGGCATTGGCAATGCTCTCCAAAGGAAAAATGTTGCGTGGGTTTGCTCCTAGGAATATTAGTAACCAGGAGAATTATATTATAACATAAGCCTTTGCCCCTCCAAAGTGACGTTCTAGGTCATAACCAGAGGTGCAACTAGCGCTGGGTCCTAATGGTCTAGACCCTTGCACCTTTCAGCATATGAACAAAAAATACCCTTTTGTAGTGTCCTCTCTTTGTCAAGAAGGGAGTTTCCCTAAGATGGAAAAGGCGTAATTTCGAAAATTTTCGATGGCTTCTTCCCCTGCCCCCTTTTCTACATCGCCGTGAAGAAATAACAATATTAATCTTTGTTCTACAGAGCAGCGATATCAGTAAACCTTCACAGTATTTTCTCCATTTATGAATCTGAAAAGCAATATTCACTGGCTGTATCTTCTTTTAAAAAGTTTTGATTTGCTCTTTTTTGGTGGAATAGACCTCTGCCCCTTTCAAACTTATTCTTATTTGCACGCTTGAAAACCAGTTGAGGTAAGGAAATGCGTTATCATGAAATCATTCAGAAACTCTTGTGTTGTTGTCTTGAAGTAGCAATGTCGTAAAGGGCAACCTGCAATTTTATTTGAGAAAAATCTTGAAGTTTCTTTCTCTAATGCAACCAAATTTACTGAGACTTTCCTAGAGTTATTCTTGCCCTACAAATTTCCCTTGAAAGGTTGAAACTTCCTTAATCCCAGGAAATTTCCAAAAACACTAGACGGAATACGGAACGTGTCAGTCCATGTAAATCGAGCATGACAGATCAATGGTTCGTCGTGCCATTACGTCATTCCTTTTGTCGAAGGGATACATATCTTTTATATTAAGCAAACTCTTTAGCTTCAGTCTGGATTTTTCTTCATATTTCGTCAAATCCAGCCTTAAATGCTTCTTAGATTTAAAGACTTCCAATTTCAATAGCAACCCAGATCAGGCAACTTTAAGAGGCATGCACTGGATGTTAATTCTATTTTCTTGCCAGTTTGACCAAATATTTACTTTTAAAAGCAGTTTCTTTATTTCTTACTAGGAACCCAGCCTACATGTGCTTCTTAATTTTGCCAATCTTAGCATCATATGTAATGTGTCAATGATTGATGTACACTCCAAGGGTTTTCTATGTAATACTACGAGCAAACTGTAAGCATAGACAGTATTTCGAAAGCAGTAGAAAACATAGAACACTTAGAATCGTGGCATTCATAAATTGAATACATTTCTGCAGCCACCCTATTATACATGTTTCTTAAATGCAGAAAAAATAGCAACATTGTTGCTAAGGCGTTATTATGAAGCAACATTTGAGCCATACCTTCTAGAAATGCAATTTTAAAGAAATTCTTTCTAACATTGGGCACAAAAGTATCAATATCATGATCTAAACTAATTATACTAGTAATTTTAGGAAAAACATTTTTAGCAAAGAATTTTGGTTGAATGAGGGTCTGCTAGATCTATTCATTCGTAAAGCAGTTTCACAGTTTTGATTGTCCCTTTATGAACAGCTACTTCCAAGTGGCGTGGCACCTCCAGGATGTAAGAAGCTCTAAGAAAATTGATTATGATGCATGGGATTAGCATCTTGTAGTCAGGGTCGTCGCAANAGAACTTTCGGTTTGCCAGGTGTAAGGTCGAATTTACCTGAAATTACCTGATTAGTGAGCTGTTCTATTCTCACCGATAACTATTCATTCCAATTTCATAAAGCAATGTTTTTAGCCAATTAAACATCGTACGAGGCAGTAAGTCACCCATAGCTATCGAAAACTTACAGTGTGTTATACTGTCCTTGTATCAAGTGTCAATTATAGAGCCCAACGTGGTAGGGCCCGGAGAAGAAATGTTCAATATAGAAGTTCTCAGAAGGCTGGAAAATACTATTTTGAGATTGGTGCTTGCAAATACAGTATTGCATAAGAGAGTCATTTTACTTATCTTTTAAGTGGAATGTTTGAGGCTCAAGGAACACCTGTTCACATATCTGAGGAGAAACGCTGAAATTTACTGCCGATCATAGCATGCATATAATGTGCCGGTGGAACCCCTGCATTGCGCCGGTGGAACCCTAGAGTTGAAGGCCACTGCTGTAAATACTGCCTTTAACTATAAGTTCATTCAATTGTTTTACAAGCACTATGTAGCACTTAACTCTTCAAAATTACTTTGCTTTGATGATGTAATGACCCCTGAAAAATCCATGTAGTCAGTCAGAATATTCACAGTCAGTTCGCCGCTCACTCAGGTCCCTCAAGCAGTCAGCCCAGCAGAATCTAGTTGCTAGTAGATCGCAACAGAGAAGGTACCACGATCAGCATCTTAAGGAGTGGGTACCTTTTTCAGTAGACAGCTCAGTGTGGCTTCGTCGCCCAAAACCCTGGAAATTCGGTAGAAGGTGGATTGGACCATTCAGAGTTATCTCTAGAAAAGGGGTCAATTATACCATACGGTCTCCTGAACGTAGAGATAGAGTTGTGCATCACAATAGTTTAAAAGTTTGTGTACTTCCGTCAGGTACTGGAGCTACGCATTATCCCATTCCTGAAGCTGAGGGTGCAGCCATCCTATTTGAAAACGACCCGACCAATGCTGAGGGTGAAAGGGAGGCCCCACCACCTGAACGGGCTCGTCCTGCGAGGCTGAGGCAAAATATAAACCCTCCTTTGAGGTTTGGAGATTTTGTTGCACATTAAAAAAGGGGGAATGGTGTAGCAGTGACGTAATCCGTAATACTTCCTTCCGTTAGTAATTATTAAGTAATAATCACAACCTCGTTTTGATTCAATTTATGGTGCCATAGCTTGAGAGCAGTTGTATTTTATGTGTCTGGCTCTGTCGAATCCTTGCTACATAATTACACACAATCGTTACAAGCGTTACAAATATTACCTGAATTTTAACGACCTCAAGTTCAAAAATTTGGGGGCTATGCAATCCTAAACCACAGTCGCTACATCCCTGCCTGTCAATCACAAGGCTACCTTAACCATTTTTACACAGAGTTAGCCAAATGCTTGTGAACAATTTTTGAACATGACCCACGAACAAAGATTGCCTAGGCATATCTCTGAGCATAGTCGTTCCGAGCATACCAAAGTTAGGGTTAGAATAGAGGGCACGAGTCAATACAGGATGAGCAGGGAAAACCTTTGTGAACACAGTTACCAAAATTGACAAAGAATGCACACAGACTAAGAAACAGATAGAGTCTTACCAAATACCAAGGATATGAAGGGATATAGTTAAAAGAAAAAGAACGGAAATGGCCCATTAATAGACACCTCTGCTCCTGAGTAGAGACAAAATGAGGGCTGGAGTTTTGCCCCAAGCAAAAGTTACGTTAATACACTCTGGAAAGTCGAAAATGCCACTTTTCAAATAATATTGGAGTCACGGTCATCATTCTATGTACAGAAGGAAAAGTGATCAGCCAACCTGATAGCCATTCTGTTCACACGACTCCGATAGAATGTTACATCAATTGGTTTTGTATGCGTGTTACCAAATCAGTTGTCTAATAAAAAATTATAAATATGGACACACGACATGAAGATATAAGAGAATACACAATTGTTCCAAGTTCTCAAAGTTCCTAGCAACTGTTCTGAAGTCTCTATATTCTCGAACATAACGATTGTTCGAAACAGCGATGACGCGCTAAACCAGCACGTAGCAGAAGGTAGGCGAGGGGGCGTAGCCCCTACATTCACTTCCCTTGCCAATTCCGCCCCCATAAGTTTCCTCGAGCTAATTGTTTTTCCCATTCTTTTAGGCTTTCTGCCCCCAAGGGATGATTTGCCATCCAAGACCGCCCCCAGCTACGTCACTGCGCTAAGCAACATTAGCTTTCAGCACAACAGCAATGTCAAATGCAATGGCGACTTTACAACTCACTATCGCCGAAACTTACTCGGCAACAATTCATAGCGACAATTCACGACAACTATTCAAGACGACTTTAAAAAATGACTGACTTCACTGACAAGAAGAGCACAGCACATGGACAACACATCCATATTACAGTTACAATAGATGTATCTTTAAACAAAGAGATGATGACAGCAGCTATGGAGATAGACTATGGCACAAAAGTATGTTAGTGGATGATTGCTACAAAACGGAACCAACAGGTACAGAAACGAAATTTGACATACCATTACGTAAGTAACAGTAAAAACAAACTAGTACTCTAACAGGAATTCGATGCACTCCGCACCTCTTTTCCGGAGTCAGCTCACTATGCTGTGGAAATGAGGTACAACTGTCTGCTAAGGGGCAATTCATTTAGTAAGTATGCACGAAAAGGGTCTAGCAAAAGTTTACTTCATGAGTACAAGCGGGGAGCGGTAGATGCATCCAAGTACGTACGCAAACTGAAAATGTCCCTTTTGCATCTATTCTGTATTTTGTTGTATTTGCGTTGACTTTCATTACTGTTTTATAACCCATTTTCTATGATTGCTTTCCATATCTCTTAATTGTTTTACAGTTTTTTTCTCTATGGAATTATTGATAGGATATTTTAAAACATTGTAATTATAAATTGCGGGCGTTAGATGAAAGAGTATGAACGCAATGAGGGGCTTTAGCAAGCGTACTCGTGCATATGATGGGAGGAAGGGGTCCAATTTGTTTGGAAAAATTTCCTTTTTTGAAAAAATTCCTTGTCAAGGAAAACTCTTTTCCATTATATGACCATTATTATGGATTAAATTTTAATCATTCAAAAGTGAGAAAAAATCGATGTCTTATGCATTTTCTCACAATGACAATGTGCNCTGTTTTTTTCATTAAAATTGTTGTACCTCATGGTTGTGCCTTGCATTTTTTCTATTAAAACCCTTCATAAATAGATTCGATATTTTATTTTTCATAGGTTTGGGGTCATTTTGGGTTAACGAAAGTGCAGGCAGGACCTGAGGCGATGGTCCCGTAGTCCCCCTTAAAACCAACACTGATTAAGACAGGCCTCACGGTGTCATTTGTGCTATGAAAAGTTCTTTCATATAACAGTCTTAGCAAGGTGAACGAAGTAGAGCGTATTCGTAAGAACAGAAGTGGAAAGTGAATCCGATATCGTGTAAACAGATGAAAAGTTGACATGGGATTTGGTGGTGGTGCCAATCAATCCGGTATTGTATGAACAGGGCCTTAATTGCATCAAGGCCTAAGCAGATGCTAATCCTAGGTGAAAAATTATAGCAAAATTATATCCCTTTCATTGCAATGAAATGGTCGCTCCGTAGAGAGGTATAGCTGACATATTTTCAGTTTTTTAAACATGAAAAAAATACAGTTGTTTGTATGTCAAGTCTTCTGTCTCCAAATGGCTGCATTTCAGCTTCTCTTGACAATTTTCCCCTAAAATTTTCTACAAAATGCCTAGCTTGAGGGGTACTTTTGTTTCAAGTTGCCAAAGTATCAAAATTCTAAAGCTAGATTTTATGACTTCAATGCTTATTAACTATATTAGATCAAAATTGAGCTTAAAATCCAGCGCTGTTTGTGCATTTGTGTCCTCTATGGCTGGCCGTATGTAGCAATATTCAATCTTCTAAATATATATTCAATGTCGGGGTTTTCCATATACGTTGCATGCTTTGCGGAAGCCTTCGCAGCGCTCTTTCTTCTTTCAGTCATTCATTAGCTATTCACACAGCTAACGCACATCATGTATAAGTAGTGTTTGTGATATGCACTGATATCGTTGTTTACTATATGCTTCATTCAAGTGTAGCTTTACGTTAGTTATGTTTACGTTCAAGAGTTGTTTTCCAATTTGTTTATTAACCATATTTACGTAAATTCCGTACCCTATTATTCTTAAATTTGATTGGTAGAAATTTATAGATTCTGTGTAAGTTACCTATAAAATAAAAGAGAGAGAGAGAGAGAGAGAGAGAGAGAGAGAGAGAGAGAGAGAGAGAGAGAGAGAGAGAGAGAGAGAGAGAGAGAGAGAGAGAGAGAGAAAGAGAGAGATTCGAATAGATTCGAATAGATAGAGAAAAACAAATCAGATTGGATAGGAATCAAAAGAGAGACAGAATTAGAGAGAGATATGGTAACGTTAGTAGTATAAGCTTCAAGTAGACAGCTTTAGAGGCATATTTTCATGAAGAGTAACTGGATAAAAGTTGGTGTCTCTCTGAGAGTTCTCTTTGCACTTTAACAACTAAATCCCTGAACCAGCAGATAGTCAGCGGGTGGACGCTGATAAGTTTCTACATTCAATAAAGTGAAATGTACTCAACAAAGTGAAATGTATGCAATAAAGTGAAATGTATTCAATCTTTTACTAAAACAGATTCAATCCAGTCATAATATGTATTCAATTCAATGTTGAAATATATATTCAATTCAATGTTGAAATATGTATTCATTCCCATATTGAAATATATTCAATCGCAGGGCAAAATATGTTCAATCCAATGATCAATACATTCTATCTCCATGGTAATCAGCTCACAAAGAAATAGAAATAGAAAAAGTCTGTCAGAAAAAGGCTGTCAGAAATAGAAAAAGAAGTCCAACCTTTGCTACGGAAGAAAGACGGTGTAATCCAGGGACGTATGAAGCTTAACAGAAGTGTGGGGGCACATGGATTGAGGGGAACCTTGGCAGGGTTTCTGGATTGAGCACTTTGTCCGGGAGTAAAGCACTTAAAGAAGCGGCAAAGCATGTTGCATGATGAAAAATTGCTATTGTTGCGCCATTTCCGAAAAGTAATTAAGTTAGGGGGTCTAGGGGTATGCTCCGCCGGGAAATTTTGAACCTTAAATCTTTGAAATCACTGGAAACGTGCATTTTCTGTCTTCACAGTATTCAAGGAGGGCAACCAAGTTTGATCGAGACTTCGCGCTTATCTTACTTCAGCAACCTCTTGATCAACTTTTACTTTGTAGATACTAAACTTGTTATTCTAGCTAATCGATTACTACTTGCCATCAATAGGCAAAGTCACTGCACATATGGCGCCTACGTCCATTCCACTATGAATACCCGAAGTTAAGCATAGTAGGGCCAGGTCAGTACCTGGATGGGTGATCGCCTGGCAACACAGGATATTGTAGGCTTCTTCATTCTTATTTTTCTATCTTTTATTTCTTTTCTAGTTCTTCATTTTAGTTATATAGCATATCTTTGCAGTGATATACTTACTGGTAGGTTGGTGGGTGGGAGAAGAAGGAGGCTACCCAAAGTTACTCATGAGGCAATCAATGTCTGGATAACACAGGATGCAAAATGATGATAACAATTGTTGTACACCCTAGGGGCCTTCAGTATAGTAATACCTTATTTTGAAAGCGACATGAAGCAAACTACTTTACGAAAGCGAGATGAAGCAGAACCGTTGCAAGATTTTATTGGCATTTGTTTATTGCTTAGTTTCTAAAAATAAACAGTCCTGCAGTGCCTCCCCTCCCCCGTCAACCCACCAATTTAATTACTTTTCGGAAATGGCTCGACAATAACACTTTTTCATCATGCAACATGCTTTGTTGTTTCTTTAAGTGCTTTACTCCCAGACCAAGTGCTCAATCCAGAAACCCTGCCAAGGTTCCCCTCAATCCATGTGCTCCCACACTTCTGTTAAGGTTCATACGTCCCTGGACTACACCGTCTTTCCTCCATAGCGAAGATTGGACTTCTTTTTCTATTTCTGACAGCCACGTGTCTTTGTGAGCTTGTTAAAATGGAGATAGAGTATATTGACATTGGATTGAATATATTTTGCCCTGCGATTGAATATATTTCAATATGGGATTGAATACATATTTCAACATTGAGTTGAACATATATTTCAACATTGAATTGAATACATATTAGGACTGGATTGAATATATTTTAGTAAAAGATCGAATACATTTCATTTTATTGAATACATATTTACAAGATTGAAAATTGCTACATACGGCCAGCCATAGTCCTCAGCTTTTCTGAAACATTTTTATGACTATTGCGGACATTTTATAAACGCCAATTGCGTTACTTTGGGATATTTCTCTAACTTCTGCCCTGTGAGAACTCGAGCTTGAGTGATTATTTGTTACATGAAAGTAATGGGTACTATGAAATATGATTATATAGTAACTTTGAAGTTGTTAAGGCTCAAAATTTTACGTAGCAAGGGGGTGGGTGGTGCTAGATTTGCTATGATGTGCTACAAGGTGTGGGTAGGTGGTTAAAATGGCCGAATTTTGGTAATTATTAATTAATTGATAATTAACGTAATTATTGAATGGCCCCTTATCTTACTATTAAATGTACATTGCAGCTTTCTGTTTTATGAATAAATATCTTCTACCTTTGATAATGATAAAATTTTTAATGAATAATTAGGTTATGATATTGATTAATTCAATATAAAATTCGATTCTGGCTAACTGTGGAATAGTTTGCATTGCAATTGCTTTGCGTAAAGATTATTATGATGTCATTGAGAGGTTTAAATAATTAATTCATCCTAAAGTAAGATTTCCTAACTTTAATTTAGCCATGAACGACAGGACACTAAGTACTTCTCTTTAGAGGAAGAAAGTAAGCAAAAATTTTTATATCACATATCCCATGTATATTATTTTTCATAGAAATACCCATACCTTTACTAAACATCAATATTCTAAAATTGTTTTGGTTTTGAGCGTTAACTTATTGTTAAATTATTCTTACCTACTATAGGTGTGTAATATATTGTGTGATTGCCTAAATCAAAGAAATATAATCAAGTCTTTGTTGTTGTTTTACTTCATCATTGTTGGATTTGTATCCCTGTGTTCGAGAGATTAAAAGAGAGGAGTTAAAGTGTGGAGAGAGTTTTCAGTAATAAGTCGCATAGAGATAGCTGTAAGGGGTCAAGTAATTCGCTAATTTGCTAATTCGCATAGAAAAGTAGGAAGGAGTAAATCGCTGTTTAATTTGCTTGTTTATTTTCGCCAAAAGTATCAAAGAAGAACGCAAAAGTAGTTACCCCTACTGTTTATTTCGCATTATTAGAGTATGGAAGCAGCACAAATGGATATTTTCTTTTTGCTAACTTCTGCCATGGTTTCGCCGCTTTACTAGGTTGGTCGACGATGGTAGATATACCTGGCGTCATAACTCTGTACTTTTACATCTGGCCAATTCACTATCCTCACTTAAGAATACCTCATTATTTGCTGATCTCCCTTCTTTCCCATCCCCTTCTTTGGTTACTGGAGATTCTCTCAGGCCTGATCTTGTCCTTATACTCAATGATACTTCTGTTTATATGCTGGAACTGACGGTTGGTTTTGAATCCAACATTACAATCAATAGTGAAAGCAAATTAGCAAAATATCGTCCTCTTTTCAATAGCCTTAGAACAAACTACACCAGCATTAAGTTTGTTAACCTCTCAATGAGTGCTNTCTTGGCATCTTTGGCGCATCTTCTGATTCCCTTTTACAAATGCTTCAAGATCTGTATTTTGACGCTAATGTCCAGAACAACATTGTCATGAAAGCATCAAATATTGCCATCAGATGTTCTTACTTCATTTATTGCAGGCGCAATAAACAATGGACATGTCCAAACTTATTAAACTTTTAATGATGTCATATTTACATCATTATCTTTATTCTACTTTTGTATTTTTCCCTATAGTTGTTACCATATTTAGTTTTAAGTGTTAATAGCAGGCTAGCCAATTGTGCACTACCTAGTATTAGTGAGGTGTATAATTGTATTTGCAGTATTTATTGAATTATATGAAGTTTGAAAAACAAACATTGATTTAAAAAACAATCCAACAAATTGAATGGATTCGGGGTAACCCCAAAATTTGGCCTTTATAGATAAAAATGTGTTAAAACGGCTCATATAGAGTATTGTGGTCTAAATTCTACTTGAATATCCACCCCTTCGCTCATTTACACTGAGGGTATTTGGAAGTGAAATTTAACATCGATTGATGTAAATCTCGATAAGTCAATACCTCGATGAAACGTAAAAATTCTTGCTTCCCCTGGCAGTACGACTTGTAGAAGTTCTACTGCAAATATAAGACCTATGTGAATTTTACTCTTTTTATCTTTTGGGGATAAAAACAACCCCCAACCATCAATATTCACCCCCTGTGTGACACCATCCTAAATGAAATATACTATAAAAAGGAATTAGCAAAATATGATTAATAAATCTTAAACTTGACAAAACAAACTTGATCTTTTCTTCCTTTCTACTNTTAAACTTCCCCTCATTTTCTCAGTTTTTCCTTTGTCGGGGCTTTGTTATAGGCCCTACGGCCTTTCCCCGACATTACGTACTAAAAAAAAACATAAAGCACATTTTGAAACGATCGCATCACATTTGAATATTAAAATGCAGTGGAATTCCAATATAATGATATCTAAAAAAGAACAGAAAATAGTTTGATGCCACTGAAGTTTGTTGAGCAGGAAAAACAATTTTTCGGTATGTTGTAGTGTGAATGACCTTCCTTGGGCTAGTTTGAGCTACCATCAAATTCTTAGCATAATTAAGTCAAAGCAATACAAGTTCAATTCAAATGTTATTACTGAGAATTTTAAGTTTTGCACGCAGTTCATCCTTTTTCAGTATTATAGAAAGTCTATGTTTGCACAATGTCCAAAGTTCCTTTATTTTATATTTTATCGCCGTATAAAAAGTGCGTTGCATAGAGGATAACTGTGATGAGGGCCTTTAAATTTTCTTCAAAATAACGAGTGCTGGTTGTATCTGGGGCNCTCATTTTGTCGAGAAAAATTGTAAGGAGTCGTTAGGCAGCTTCTGTAGTATTGACGTATGTAGTGAGCACAAGGAAAAAGGGAGTACGTATAATAAGCAAGCAAGTGAGCACTTTGTAACAGACTTCGCAAGTTTTTTTAGTAAACAATGAAGACCGTAAGGCCTATAACAAAGCCTCGACAAACGACAAACTGAGAACATGGGCGAAGTTTAAGCAGAGAGGGAGACAAGATCAAGTTTGTTTATGTTAAATTTAAAAGATGGCAAATTGTAGGATATAGGAAAAGTAGTGGGTGGCAATGAATTTAATAGTTGAGAAGTTCTTGGAACGAAAGATGACTTCTGGGGATTAGGTAGTGTAACTTGGAAAGGGTGTAAATGGTAGAGATCCTGGTGGTTCAAGCACGCCCCACTGGTTCAGGAAAAATAGTCTTGAATTCCTGAGAGCAAAGTCCTTGAAAATAGCTGTAGAAAATGGAAAAATCTGCAACAAGACGACGATGGGAGAGAGACTGTAGAGAATTGGCGATGTTTGGATTGTTGTTGAGACGGATAGCTTTAGACTGGACTCTATGAAGAAGATGGAGAGAAGATTTAGGAGCACCACCCCAGACATGAGAGTAGTACTCCAGAGAAGGACGAATCTATGATTTGTATATAGTTGATAGTTGAGAAGGTGAGAAATAGCCACATAGCCACGGGCTCTAAAAAGACGCCAAATTTCTGAGATGCATGTTTTGCAATGGAATTTATATGGAGTTTCCATGTGAGATTATATTAAATAGAAAGACCATGTTGAGTGACAGCAGATGAAACGTCCAGTTTATGGTCATCGTTATAATTCATAAGAGAGTATTTTACTCGATATTACCTATAATGATCATCGTTTCCAAGGGACCAGATAATTTCTTCTTTAAACCGGGAAGATTTTGTTCCAGAGTTTGATAAACCTGGATTCTACTGTGCTTGCTAAACATATGGCAACTAGCAAAACATTCTCTCTAANAGATTTGTACCGTAAGGCTTGTTTCATAGATCAAATTCAATTTTCATATAATTCCTATATGTGCTGAACACGCTTTTTTATGAAAAAAATTTTCTAAGAAAATGAGGCTCAAATGGTCAAAATATTAAGAAAATCTCAAGAAAATCACAAAGCTCAATTTCCAATAGTAAGTGCTTTTATTGACCAAAACTCGATATTTTGTCGCTATTGCATTAAAAATATTAGAGATAAGATACAAATTCAAGTATACAATCTTAATAATAAATGTGTAAACCATTGTAGCCAATTTATATTAGTAAAAGCTTAGAAAAATTTAAGAAAGTCTCAGGCGTAATTTCGGGAAAAGTTAAGAAAGTTGAGGCTCAAGCAAAATAACGGATTTCTAATAAAAAATGTGTATCTTTTCGCACTGTCTGTTTTGCACAAATTAATGAGATTATTTTGCTGTAGTTGTGAAAGATGTATTGCAACCTAGCATGAGACTCATATGAAACAACCAACTGAAAAGCAATAGAAGTAGTGAACAAATTGAAACTAAGTTGATGAACAATTTACAATCATCTGTTATTTTAGATAATCAAAATAATTCCCTTTGAGATGCGATTTCATAATGCCTAATCTATTTAAAATTCTTACCCCATGTAGGAAAGAAAAGTAAATAAAAATTATTAAAAACTATTTACATAGAAGTAACTTAATTACTTGGGCTACTCACTGGTCAAGTTAATGATGTACATAAGAATTAATTCATTACGTGCACTATTAAGAAGAGGGATGATGTCTCCCATTAAGATTATTTATAAGAAAGGCAGTAACGAAATGAAAATTATCAAATCTATCATCAAAGGCACAATGATGACAGTAGTCAATTTTCTGCAACAATGATACTAGAATATAAATGGGAATTTCTGATTGAGTGAAGGTTGAAAGTAGTGTTATTTAGACATATACATTACACCATAAATGTTTCGTTATTAAATGTGATTTTATAGAAAACAAGAAAAATGTATATAAAAGTAAACTATTCAAAAATTAGCAAGTGATAAAAGCCAGTCAATAAGAGGCCTCGTAGAACTACATGTCACAAAGGACAAGAACATAGATGCAAATGAGGCAACAAAATCTATCAAAAGAATCCTCATAATAATAACTGAAGTAGAACAGGGGTTCTGCCATACTGGCTTTTTCTCAAAATAATAAGAGAATGCAAACATATTCCAACTGCTGGACAGTTACACGTAGGTATAATCATATGATTAGAAGTTTCAATTATGATAAATCTAAATCGTTTAACAGTCGAATGTGAAAAGTCCATGTCTGCTGGGTTTTGGGCGCTTTTGGAGTCTGTTCTAAAATCCTCCTGATACTCAATTGAGTGAATAGTAACAAAAGTTGATTAAAAGCGATATCTAGTTGAATTAAATTCAACTAAAGTCTAATTGGGGGATTTCCCGTTCATATTAAAGATTCAACACTCCACCTAAAGAGGAATAAAGCTTCACTTCGTCACATCTTTATCGCATTGTCCACAATCAAGGAAATATTAAAGCTTCTTTTGTTCTCTGCTCAAATCTTTTTCTCCAATATACTTGAGATGTAACTTCATCGATAACAAAAACTGAGCAATTAGCAATAATGGCGATCGAAGGCATCTTAGAAAACCTTTCAGGATAACCTTAAGACAGCTATTTTCTTTAATTTTGCTGGTTCTGTTAAATGTCAGTACGTTATGATCGAAAGGTTTGAAAGGGTTCAGTGATCTTATGGGTAGTACACAGTAAGTTATTATTGAAATATTTAAGACAATTTATGAAGGCTTTCTTACTATATCCATATTTAACTACTGTCCCTTAATTTTAATGTCTTCTCACAGACGAATGAACAGTAGAATTAACCGTTTTCATGAAAAAGCCTGGCGCATTTTATATAATGACATCATCTAATTTAACTGCTTTGCTTCAAAAAATTTAGGCCTTAGCCCTAGCTTTATGAAAAGCAACTTTACGAATGAACTTGCTACCAGCTAAGACAATGTCTTATGGAATACAAAGTGCTGAGTTTTTTGGGCTGCTCATTGTGGCTTGCAGTGCCAGATGAAGCTGCGAATTTCCGAACTATACATGACTTCAAAAGCTATATAGGACAATCGATAGTTCAGGAAAAATGCTCCTGTAGTATAAGCAGACTCTATGTTGCAAAAGTTGGCTTCCTGACCTAGTGCTATGTATCTTTATTCACAACTTGTATATAGATTATTACCTCATAAATGTGTAACTTTTAGTCCTGTAACTTTACGAACTTAATTTTGTACTGATGTATGTTTTCTTTCTTATAGTTTTGCATTAGGAGTAAATTAGCTTCCTTTAGATATCTGAGTAAGAGTACGAGTACGCGTACGAGTTTTCAACTGCGCAACCGATCTACGCATATTCAGAGGGAATCACTGTCACAACTCGTACTCGAAGCAGCCATTCAGTACGAGTTTCCCTGCAAATCTCGTACTGAACAGAACGAGTTTGGAATTGATAATATTGGCAAAAATAAATGTGCAATTCATAAGCAATTGCTTCGATAAAAAGCAGATGTTCAAAAGTAACCTCTTGTTTTGAAAAGGAGCAAAATGTAAAGCCTTTTTTAAGAGCTGTTGTCGTGGAACCACTCGGTCATAATAAACTTCTGGAAAAGGCCTAACCATGGAAGGGGGCTAAATGGAAAGAATTTCACAGAACGTATATTCTAAAGTTGGACGAGGGACTAAAGTTATTAAAACAGTTCAAGAATAATCTAGCAGTATCCTCACGACTCGGAATGTCATACTTGTTCAAGCGAATTTCAGACAGCGATTCATCTTCATTCACGATTGCGAAAGTTCAGTAAAAGAAGGCACTAGCTTTCGAGGGATATAGTAATAGCTTCGTGTTTATCTACAGAGTACGATAGGGTCCTATAGTATCCTACAATTTACTAAACCCTTTGAAAATAGACGCAAATCTATTGATTTCAATAAATCTCGGGTTCGTTGTGAACACGGAGATATCTAACCACACGAATTTGCAGTACGAGTACGAGTACGAGTGTTAAGCTATGCGGGGGGTGAACTCGTACTCGTACTCGTACTGGATCTAAACCTCCCTAATAATACTTCTATAACATCAATGCAGTACTGTGTATGACATGGCATACACACGTTTTTTTTTATAAGAAAAAAGTTTATAAGAAAATGAGGCTCAAATCGTCAAAATCTTAAGAAAATCGTAAGAAAATCACGAGGCTCATTTTCCAAAATTAAGTGTTTTTATAGCCAAAAATCGGTTGTTCGTCGTTATTGCATTCAAAATGTTAAAGATGGAATTGAAATTCATGTATACAATATTAATAATGAAATTTTAAACCACTGTAGCTAGCTTATTTCAGTATAAGTTAAGAAAAAGTTAAATAAATCTGAGGCTCAATTTCGGGAAATGTTAAGAAAATTGAGGCTCAGGCAAAATAATGGTTTTCTTATAAAAAAAACCTTTATTCTCCTTCCTTACAGACAGAACGTTTGCTAGAAAATGTCTTTTATAGATATCATAGCATTCTGGTGAAATAAAGTTATTATTCAGGTGTGTATTGAAAAAGGATGTACACTTGCTGACGTCAAGTTTAATTTTTTCCTGGAATAGAAAGACATTTTGGTGATTCTGCAAAAAATATAAACATCTTAAAGATTTGAGAAAATAGAGAATTCAAATTCAAATTCAACTACTAACTAACTAATTCAACATCATTACATAACAACAACAACAAATAAACTTTGCTTAAATACAATAATACAGTTCAATATTATAGGAAGAAGCAAAAATAAAATAAAAGATGTAATTAATAAAAAGTCTAATGTAAGATAGCTGAATTCTAAGGAGGAGCTCTCTAAGTAGGCTAACTAATGAGGAGAGAGCCCCCTTGCCTGTTTGTCTAAATTGCATCTGCATAAGCTTAACAGAGGTTAGCACTGTATTCTTTAAATGTTTGATCGCAGAGTTTCACATGACTTCTAGTAGGTGTTTTTGTAATTCTTTTTTAAATATAAACCTTCAAGATGAAGTTCTAACTTCCCTAGGAAGTTCATTCCATAGCTTGGCCCCCAGGTACCGAATTGAGCCCAAACAATACTGAAGAGTAGTTTTGCTGATCAGATAAAGACCATTGCGGCATGACTGTCTCATTGCATGATTGTATACTGTGGCACTTAGAGAGAAATAGCCAAGAAAACAACTTGGTGTCAACAATGTCGTTGAATCATAAACAAAGGTCAAGAGTTTAAGTTTGAAAACATCTGATACTCAAAGCAATTGTAAACCTTTAAATAAAGGTAAGGAATGTGAGAGAGCTATCTGATGTGATGTTGTCCTGATACCTTCCTTTTGTAGCTTAAATAGTTCCATAAAGGAAATAAAGGTGTGACCCCAAATAAAAATACCATACTGAAGGAATGACATAGACAAAGAGTTGTATATGCACCTCAAGAGATCAGTAGATGGGTAAAAAAGTAGAGGACGGAGTACTGAACCTTGGGGAGCACCATAAGCAATCTTTATAAGGTTAAAATCTCTACCATTTACAGAGACATATTGATATCTCTCAGATAAATATGATGCAAACCACAGGAGAACATTTCCTCTTAAATCGTAATGTTCTCGTCTAGAGAGTAAGATATGATGATTGAATGAATCAAAGGCTTTTTGTAGATCAACAAATACGCCACATCCATTTTTTTATTATCCAACGTATTTCGTATGGCTTCGGTTATACTTATCAGTCCATGATCAACTGAGTGATTCTCTTGAAAACCAAATTGTAGGGGATGTATGATACTATTTGATGTAACAAACGAGTATAGTCTTTTATGCATTACATTCACATACAATTTGCTAAATATTGGGAATAGGGGAGTAGGTTTATAATTGGATGCGATTTCCAAGTCTCCTTGCTGGAAGAGAGAATTGCTTTTACAAATCTCAGTTTAGAGTGTACAATTCCTTTAAAAAGTAATTGATTGATGAGTTTTGCAAGTTGCTAAGAGACGTGACGCTTAAAGACTTTTAACAAATTTATTGGTATACTGAAAGGACCAATAGATTTTGATGAGTCAAGATTTGATATTATGTCCTCAATTCCCATGTGTGTAACTGGAGTCAGAAATATTGAATTAGGATTTTTATTTTTAAGGTAATCTAGAGCAGGGTTTGGCGTTCTAGGTATATTTTTTGCTAAAAAATCTGCAACATTAGCAAAATATTCATTAGAGATATTTGAAATTTCTGTAGGATCAGATGAGATGTTTCCAATTTTGTCCTTCATTTTACTTATAACTGCTGTACTACAATGTTTGTGAAGGATAATAGTTTTAATTCCCGACTATAATTTTTTCATGTTTTGGCTATACGTGGTGAAGTGATTTTGAAAATGTCTCTGTTTGCTTTTCTTAAGCTCGTTCGACACTCAATTTTTAAATTTCTTATACAAGGCTGTATTACCAGCAGATCTTTTCTTCTTCAATTTTCTTAAAATTCTATCACAGATTTTCATCATCTTTTGAACTCTATAGTCAATCCAAAGCCTTCCATTTAATTTTGTTATTCTTTTTTCGAACACTGTTTAGTTGGCACATGCTCCTCTACCAGTAAAGTGATATCTTTTAGAAATTTATCGTAATTTTTGTTAACATCCGAGTTGTCATTCAAGTGGTTAAACTCTATTTGACTGAAGTCACTAAAAAAATTTCCTTCATTATATCTTGAAAAATCTGATTTAAAAACAGCCAACTTGTGCTGCGGAATGTTTGCATTTTTCAGTACTAAACATTGAGGTAAATGATCCGAAATTTGGGTCAAGATATTTCCACTAATAACATTTGCATTAATTAAGTTGATAAATATATTGTCAATTATTGTTGAAGAGTGTTCAGAAATCCTTGTGGGATGATTAATGCACGGTAGAAAATTGTAAGAAAATAAATTGTTAATGAAATCATTTGTCGGAGCATGCTCATCATAGTGGAGAAGATTAATGTTACAGTCGCCCATAATAAATACTTGCTTGTTTGTCAGTTTAGGCAAAATCCACTTTAGATGAGAAGTAAAGACATCAATATCCGAATTTGGATGTCTATATGCGCAAAAGGATAAATGGTTTTTGTCATTTGTATTTTCAACCTCGACCCATACAGTTTCAAATTCATTGCACCCAATGTTTAGATTCTCACAGGAATAAGAAATAAAAGATTTTTTAACATAAAAGCCAACACCTCCATTCTGACTTAATGACTTTGTTTTGTAAAAGCTATAACCTTCTATGTCTGTATTGGTAAGGGATTCCTTTTGTGTTTTTGAGCTCCAAGTTGCAGATACCCCGAATAACATCTGACGACAAAGAAAACTAATTCATCAAGATGAGATAATAAACTCCATACATTTGTATGAAACGCTATAAGGTCATTAGCATTGGCTTCTACTGAGGCAAGCTCCGAAAGAGTGAAGTATCTTGACTGTATGTTTACAGAAACTTGTTTGTCGAAATCGTAATCTTTCAAATTTGGTAATCCAGTGAGATCAGAGTGTGATCCAAAGACGGCCAATGTTTCGATATATGAGGGCGAGCTATGATTCTGTAGATCTTGCATAAAGCTTAAAAATTTGGAGGATAAATAAAGGAATTAAGATAAAATAATAATTAGTGAATAAAGGAGAACGGAAAATATATACTGAGTGTAAACAAAGCGAGTTTACAATAAAGAAGGCTTCGCGAATCAGCGGATTTACGATGGCAATTAAAGTATTTCATGATTGACTATGTTTGTACCGAAATTTTGTAGCAAAAAGAAATATTCTAGTAAAACAGATTCAAATTTAGAGGTCATTTGAAATCAACAGGAACACATCAAGAGCACTGTGATACTTAAATTGAATAGAAAATCGTGGAGTTTAGTATTGCCCATTGTTTGTGATTGAATTATGCATTGAAATACGGGAATTGGTAATTGTGACGTAATCAAGAAAAATAAGTATGCTCTTTGACGGAAGATATTGCAAAACGATTATAACAAATAAATATAAAATATTAGAACAACCTCAATGTAAGATAATAAACTTTTAATGAGTAGCAGTATGAAAGGGTTTCTCAAAGGTCTTGATGTCATTAAAGTACTTCTATGTTCCGTGGTCAAACCTACAGGGATGACAGTTTAAGTCAAAAAACGCACGAGAACCTACTCTTCCTTCCAATTTTTCATTTACTTGTTTTAGCAAGTGAACCCGATGTCTTGTTAAATCTAATTTAATCTTATGTTGATTGTAATTTTTCCGTGCTCTGCACATCATTGACCGATGTCTAAATGTCGTAAATTGCACTACCATTGACCTAACTTTCTTGCCATTCAATGATATTTCTCTCCCCACGCGATGCGCCATGTAGATAACGTTAGGATTAATCGACAAGCCAAGCTTTTCAAAAACATTTGCAACTTTAACTAGGCAGTCTTCACTTATTTCTTTATTTCCGAAGGTAAGTCAATCTCCTTTATGCGTAGACACCGTCTACGTTGGTACTGCTCTACCTCATCATTCGATTTTACCAGATGATCGACATGACTCTTGAGAATGGCAATTTTGTCCTCCATTTTTGCAATGACTTCTTTTTGATTATTAATTGTTTCCATTAGTGTTGATATACACTCTTTTGTTTCTATTTTTTCTTCCAGTTTTTCAAGTTTTTCAAACAACCTTTCTAATGTAATATCGGTTGTCTGTGTAGCAGCCATAGACTTGCCCTTTCGTGGTTTGGTCATTTTCGAAAAAGTCCACTTTAAGTAACTTCAATATAAAGGATTTTAGTTTATTAGGTAAATTTTATGATAAAAACTCGTAATACTTACCAAAAATTTGCAAATATTGAACCGCTTCCTCGAGCCAGCTAAAACACGTCCGCCTTGCCGAAGAACAAACAGTACAACAACAACAAACAGAATAAAAGCAACACAGATTTTGGAATATGTCAGCAGTTACTGAACATACACCGGGCATATAATTGACAATCACTTAATACATGCATTATTAAAATGAAAAAGTGTGATACTGAGTAACATGAATAAGAGAGTTATCTCTTATATCTACTTTGTCAACAGACACGTACATGCAATCAAATTAACATCTCATGATATCCAAAATTTGCTTTTGCAAAAGATGCCACTGTATCAAAACTAGCAACACAATCTTTAATACATAAATACACAACCTTTATATTTAGTACTACTTTCTAAATAATGCTTCTGCTTCTAGGTAAAATATTCTAGAGACAATATCAACGATTGATATAAATAAACATAATTAGAATCCAAATATCACGTCTACTGCCATTAAACATGATCATTGACTTCCAGGTTGTTTAGAGCTAATCATTTCTCAAGCTACTTCATAGGTAGTGATCTTATTTGGATAATATAATAATAAGCATAATAAATATCTCATCAAGTCACAACTTAAAAAACATTAAGCCTGAATGCACGACCATCAAAAAATTCTATAGGAATAACCTGCATTTGATGATGCACACTCAAAAGTGTAGATTAGAACCCCATGAAGCGCTCTCCTAGGCAAGCAAAACTTACATGAACCACCCTATTCAGACCTCTAAAATCATGTCCCATCTTAAAATGAAACTCATAGATACAATCAGAGACATTTCACTGGTACAATGTCTGTGTTATGCCTACAAAGTTGACTTCCTTAAAGATCATGTAAAATCGGGAAATGTAACACAGAACATCAGCTTAAGCTACCTGATTTCAATATTCTTCAAGGATCTCAAAGCACGTATACTTAAACAGTGGATTCCAAAGCACAAATTGGTTTTTCTATCCATGATTAAAAATAATCAGTTACTACAATATACTTTAGCCTCAAGACCACTCTGACAAATACTTTGATAAGATTTTATTTTTTCATGCGACCTCAGCTATGAGAAAGATCAAGGTGATTTCTGCTTTGATATAAAAGTGCTTGTCATAAAATTATACATTGATCAAATCTTGTAGGCTAAGCTGAACACAATGAAACGAATACAGCTAAGTTTCTATTCTAAAGTGTCATAAAACAATACAGCACCTGCAGTGCAACATTACCTCCGCTAACAAAGTAAAATGTCTTTGTACAACTATGTTTAAGAGTGCAGAATACTAATTACAGTCACTCAGCTTCTAATTACTTCTTGGTATGAGGGAGGTGGAGCACTTGGTGAAGTAACAACTGATGGCATTGAAGGAGGAGCATTTCCAGTGGCACTGGAAAATGATGACGAAACATGATTTAAAGCTCCAATTGGTTGCTGCCCGTGAATAACTTGTGCACATGATGGTTGCAATGTTCCAGCGGGAATAGAGCCTTGTGTTGGAGCAACCACAAAGGAATATTGTGGAGGAGCATTTCCAACAGACGTGAACTGACCAGTAGAATAGGGTTGTGCTGTTGGATACGCAGATTGATGTGTTGCTGTGGGGTAAATCACAGTCTGCATGGAGGTTGTTGGATAGAACTGTTGAGGCTGAGAAAAGGCAAGGTTTGTGTAGGCTGGGGGTGCAGGGGTTTGCAACGTTTGATGAGCTGTGGTCTGGTGGGATGCTGATACCGTAGTAGTAGTCTGAGGATGGGCTTGATCTGTTGCACCAATATTAGGACGCTCTTTTTTCTTGTTGTAGATGATAACGGCAACAACAATGACGATAATGATGATTATTGGGATCAAAGCACCAAGCACGATGCCAACTGTACTGGAATTTTTTGATGATGGTTCATCCACTGGTTTGTTTCTGGGGTTTGTAGTATACATGGTTGTAGGTGAGCTGGATGGTAGAGTTGTAATTGGTCTAAGAGATGTTGGGGTTCCTAATGAGGATAGAAATAATTGAATTACAACAGGCTGAAGCACTCAATTACAGTATGTTAGAATCAATTACAATCAGATTGATAAAGTGCATGAAGAAAAGAAGCAATAGTTGGATGACGCATCGCAAAAAGTTGTTAATTGGCCAAAGTCTACTGCTGGCACGGCTAGAAATATGACAAGGTCTCAAATAATATCAGTGAAGAACGACATCAAGCTAAGTCTTTGTGAGCTATATTGAGAAAAGCAATGTATGGCTTGAAGTTACATGATAAGTTAAAGTACAGTTGTTAGAATGGATCGAGAATTAAGGGCACTTAATTTGATAATGAAATTTGAAATTTACTACGAAAGCACCATTTTTGCTAACTCATCTTTTCTCTCATTAAACAAAAGACATAAAAAAGAAATTTAAATACTCTTTTGACAAAACATCAGCGCAATCGTGGTTCTATATTTAGTGGTCCAGATAACGGAGCAATCAAATTAGTGAGTATCCTATGCATCTGAAGTCTCACATGTAATATGACAAAGGTGAACAATTCTTGCTAAAAGACCATCACAGTAGAAATGAAAATCGAATGCGTATGAAGGATGAAAAAAGACCATCACAGGCAATAGATCTACAAACTTTTGGTACATTTGAAGACAGTTGACTGTTTTCATTCAAATATATAAAAATAGCCAATACTTATACAGTGTTCCAAAAGAAATAATACAAAAAGAACACTTGCTTCCACTAATTACGGTTGTGTAATCATTGCAGGAATAGTCAACAATGAAATACTTACTAAACATGATATAACCAGCAACAAATCCTCGATAAGTGTAGTAACTTGGCCTATTACGTCGAGTGAGTTCAATTTTCAGGTAACTGCTGTAAGTCTTGTATGTCTTCATACGGTATGTGTTGCACAATTTTGATGATATTTCTTTAGTGAAGTAATATGAAGAGGAATTGGAACCTAAAAGAAATTTTGGCCGTTTTATAGGCATCATGCAAATACAAAAAACCTACAATAAAGCAACTATAGTATGTATTGGAATAACATGGGAAAGCTGTAATTCTTTATTTATACTAATATATACTTTTTTAATTTATTTATGTATTACCTATTCATTTATCTGTTCATGTTTATTTTCACTTTTTTATTTTCAGTGAACCAGATTGTAAACAAGCTTTAGCTTAACTCTGTTATTCACTTTAAATATTGAATACATACATACATACATACATACATACATACATACATACATACAATTCCCTCTTGAACGAGAGAGCACAACCAAGTGCAATAGTGGTAATGCAAATATTATTTTTCTTCCTTAGCTGTATATAAACTTATCATTAGTATTCATACTCTAAATTGACATTCGCCTACAAGATAAGAGCTTATCAAAATTTAAAATAATCTCAAATTCAATACAATATTGGAATCCTTCCGTCTAATTCTATATCTTGCATAATTATAAAATTCTTTTTCATATACTGATCTTTAAAATTCAAACTATTGCATTGCACGCATCAGTAGTATAGTTGATTAGTCAACAGACAAAGAAGTCCAGGGTTCCGGGCTCGAAGCACAGTTATGGCAGTTGTAATGAATTTGGTAGCCCATAATGGTTAGAAAATTTCTCCATGTTATCCTATTCCAAATGGGTAAACATATACAAATTTGGACTCTGATGAAGGCAAAATACAGAAATAGAACAAAATCTGCCTTGACGGGTGGAGGAATGAAAGGGGAAGTTTGGGAAAAGCTAAAGTTTGATATTTTGTAGAGAATGTCGTAAAACCCTATGATCTTAAGTGTTTTTGCTCTCACTTCCGTATTTCCACTGACATTCCAAGTTGTTTCTCGTCAAAATCGACCTCGTACCAGGCCACCATTATCAACTTTTTGCAAGACTGAGGTTGTTGTTGCACTGATGTCATCACGTCCAAAAAGACATTGTATCACTACGTTTGACTGCGTAAGTTGGGAGTATCATAACTATTTCTGGGAACTAGAGACGGGTCAGTGGTATTGCAAATGCGTAAATCCATCAAAGCAGGACTGCTATGCTTCTAATGGTGAAATTAAGAAATTTAAGAAACTCCATTGTTTAAATAATTTAAGAAACTACTATGCAGCATCCACATTTTTCAACAATCGATATACTCATAGAGAAAGTTGATAATTTCTCTGAATAATTACTTTTGCGTGTATTGTGATAACATGAGCAAAATTTTGCAGTCCAGTACTAAAGCACTCTGAAGACTTTCTAAACGTGAAGCTTTTATTTCCAAAGTGATGCACAAGAGCAATACTAAAAAGTAAAATGTCTTCATGTACTCTTCAAATAATGGTAAATCTTATTCGATGACAGCAGCTGGTGTTGAATAGCAGCCATTATAAAATACGGGGTTTTTGCCTGTAAGCAGATCAATGAATTTCAAATGCGTATATACATATAGATTTTCTTGGGTCTCCAAAAACCCAGTGCCGACCTTTCTTAACTTTTTGAACAGTCGAATGCTACTCCAAATAAACCACTTCACAATAAAAATCATATATACGCTTTTTTCCTAAATGTCTTACTCAAGTGACCCCTTTGCATCAATTTTTGGAGAAAATTCAAAATGTCATGTTGAACATGCTTAGCAATAACAACTATTACCTGTAAACGAAACGAATGCTCAGGAATCTCATTTGGATCGTGATAGCCCAAACTATCTCTATAAATTTCCACTGGGTGGCATTTTCTCATTGGAACTTCCTGACTCGGTCCTTTAAATCAATATGCTAATGCTCAAGTTTCTTCCCAGTTTACAGGTAAAATTACTTTAAATGAACACTGTCAAGCACTGCTGTCTATTCCAATTTGCTAACTTCAACATCATATTCTTTTGATGACCCCTTGCTATATTTCAGCCATCTGAATAATAAGCGACTCTCAAAATAATAAAAAAATTTGCAATTCTGCTTTGATGTATCTCTGCATTTGCAATACCATTGGCCAAATTTTAGGTCATAGAAATGGTTATATGATTATGTCCGTATTTATGACAAACGTAAATAGTGAGAAATCCCTTTGCATCTGCCGACTTTGAAGCCATTAGATTTAGAGGCAATGTGTAGATTGATAACCAGCGCACGGTAACTTCACCAGACCTCCTAGATTTCTTCAGACAGCCCAAATTTTGCTAATACACAAAGGGTACCGTCGTAGTGCCTCGAAACTCTCCATTTGCCTGATAATGACTTAAACCAGCACGAAACAGCGGAGATTGCCTTGTCATCTTTCATCAACCTAAGCCAAACGATGCACTTAAATTGAAATAAGTAACTGCCGGGCTCCTATGTCAGTTCCGAAAACGAGATGAGATACTATTGCGCACGAAATCTAGCCAAAATTATGGCACCTTTGGGCCCAAATACACTAGAGGCTTAAACATCCATGCCTAGCGATGTTTTGACAGTTAGGCCAGATAGCACCTCACGGTATAGTGTATTTGGACAAAAATGCAAGAAAGTGCTTAAGTGTGTATGAAATGGGCCGCTTGCTACAAATGAGCATCTCTTGGAGGTGCTCAATTTGGTAAATTCTGTCATCATGGATTAAAGTAGCTCTCTTTTGGCATACACACAATAGATGCTTGATTGAAGTCATTCAATAGTTGGAGAAGCAATGAGAGTAATGTTAAAATATCAAATTATCGTTGAAGACTGTAAATTGGCGACTGCAGTTAATCTTGGAAGCGCTACTCTGGCAAAATTAAGCCGGACACAAATATGTTCAGCAGTAAGTAGCGTCATGGAATGTCGTAAGGTCAATTCACACTACACGCGTCACGATCCGTCGAGGTACATAGCAATGCGGCACGTCGCGCCATATGCTTTTCTTTCACTTCACACTGGTAAAGCGTTGCCTGATATTTTTAGTTACAATGGCGTCACAACAACAAGACATGCTTCTCGCTCTCGCCTTACAAACTCAGTTAATAGCCTTAATTGCATTGCGAAGGCAAATAAAAAGCGACGATTTTAGGTTCTAGAAGTTTGCAAAAAACGAAAACATCGAAGTCATCATTACAAATTAATCTAAGAAATGAATTGCAAGATTACACGATGCGTTTCAATTATTTCCGAATACTGCCTTCCACGTTTGATGAATTGGTAAGTTTGGTTAGGCCATTTGTTATTAGAAAAGAGAGCAATCCATGTTTTTTTGTTTCCTACTAGTGTGATAAGGGCAAGACAGTTTTCTCACTTATTCCATAAGCTGTTCTTTGTTGACGAATTTAGCTGTCATTATTTCTGTCCTACACCGGAAACCTTGTCTATTGTCCTGAAGCAGAGCGTCGCTTCAAAGATGGTTTTTTTCATCTCTGACGCATCATGAAGCATCCATGAAAAAATGCGATGCATACGCATAGCCAAAATTCTTACAAACCATATTTAGCCAGCATCATAATGCGACGCATCGCGTCGCTTCCAGTGTGAATTGACTTTTACTACTGTTTAAGCTCGTAGTGTATTTAGGCCCTTTGTCAAATATGAGAATGTGCATTTAAATCACTGTGGTATTGCTAACCCACCTGAATTTTCATGGTCGGTGAATGCGAATTCGGCCTAATGTTCCCAACTTAAGTAGTCAAAGGTAGTGATGACGTCAGTGCAACAACAACTTCTGTCTTGTGAAAAGGTGATAATGGCGACCTAGTACGAGGTCGATTTTGACGAGATAAATCTAGGAGTATCAGCGGAATTACGCAATTGCAACATATCAATTTTCACTTTTTCCCAAACTTACCCTTGAACGGGAAATAGGCTTCAAGGTCACGAGTCAGGAAAGTATTATATCAGCAACGAACAAAGACGTTTGAGCTCTACGGTTTTGAAGCTATGTATAGGTGCTATTTCATTGCCCCTGAAACCTCCTATAATTGTCAAAGGGATGGCACTGAAACTTGCCAAGCAATTGGATGAATGAGACAATTTTGAAGCTATTGATTTATATTTTCCAGCTGGCAAGACTTTAGAAAAAGGTACTCTAGACTTAATTAAAAAATGTAGAAGGAGAAATAAATTTGGATACTAGATTCCCATCTAAAAATTATGAATGGGCATAACAAATTAGGAATGTAGCAAAGAAGTCATGAGATGATCTGTGACTATTAACCTGATTCTCTGCCTTTATGGGACAATCTTTCATTAGCCCAAATAAAAATGCTATGAAACTGCAATGAAATCGCATTCCAAGTTTCACTCTGGGTTGCAATCATCAGAAAATGTAAATGAAACTAAGGATTTGAATTGCACGTTTGACATATATGATGAAGCAGAAGATTTAGAAGTCTAACAAAACCAGAAATTGCAAGGTAGTGGAGAAAGAAGTTAATTTAACATTCGCCTTTTTTATTTATTCTCTCAAATTTTTCCGCCAGAGACATGTCTTCCTTGAGGTTTATCCTTGCTAAAGGTATCTTGCTATTATTGGAAAAGGCTTGCACTATAGTAAGTCCATTGAGACTACAGTACCGAAAATCATAAAATTCCAATTGGCAAGGAATCATTTACTTACCAAACAGTTGCACGCAATCATCAGAAGAATAATAAGAATCATACATGTTGATATCCATGAATACAACATAAATGCCCTGATAACCGTATGACTTGTAAATCTTGTAACTGCAAGAACTGTATGATGTTCTGTAGTTGTTTGGCCATCCAGTTGAATATATCTCTCCAGAACTTCCGTAGTTATGAGTATTGCTAAAATCAGTGAGAAATAATCATTAGCTGTGTCAATGAAGAAAAAATGATGCTCCTCATCAAAGCAAAAGCCTTTTCAATTGAAATATCTTCCAAAGCTAATGCTGCACAAGACAATAAGAAACCAGGGGATGCACTCATTACTTTTCTAAACAGGGGTTCATGTCAGCAATTTGTTAACTTCAAAATTATGAGTCACAGCTTTGACGAACTCCAAACATTGCGTCCCAACATTTCGACACCTTGAATACTTTGGACTACGGATCTTCGCAAAGTTTCATTGAATGTCACGCAGTGTGCGACAAATTTGTCATTGCAATGTTTATAATACTGAAACTGCAGCAATAGTTAATTCTTCGCAAGCTGTAATTCACAGATCCAAAATAAGACATTTTTCTGAGATTTCAGGCCCCATATATTGATACGTATCCTACGAACCGAAAGGACTACCCCTTTAGAATGAGGGATGTGCACTGGAAATGCGGTGGTCACATGGAGGTGGCTTAATGATATGCTAAGGACAATGAAACAAGATGCAGGTGTTTTATACGACTAAAGTTTATAAAAAAAATGGGCTGAAATGGCTATAAACGTAAACTCAAACTAAACGTCAAATTTATTTGTTCAGCAAAATTTAACTACGTAAAATATATTGAATTAAATGTATATATATATATATATATATATATATATATATATATATATATATATATATATATATATATATATATATATATATATATATATATATATATATATATATATATATATATATATATCACAGCACGAAAAAGCGGTAACATAATTTTGACATACTGAAAGCTTTTTTCGTCCGACACTCATCAGAGTATGAAAACGTCGGATAATGACCTAAAGGTAAACCTAAATATATATCCAGATGCAGTTAATGTGTTAGAATGCGTCTAATTTGTCCCAAGTGTGACCAATTAGGACCTATAAACATAGTTTACTTAAAGAGTCCCAATGAGAAAACAAACTCTTTTTGTCTACACAAGACTGGGTTTTGAGTTTTAATGTAAACAGATTCCAAAACACGGTAAATGAAAAGACGATCTTGCTTGCCCAATGATCCGAAAATTGTTGTCTGTATATGTTTTGGAGCATTCTGGATTTGGTACACGTGGAGTTGAATTTAGTTTCAACAACCAGATGTATAAACAGTTAGACGGTGTGGCAATGGGTAGCCCCTTGGGTCCGGCATTGGCAAACATCTTTGTTGGCTTTCATGAAAGTAGACTTTTTGACAACACCGCAAAACCAGGTGTCTACTTTCGGTACGTGGACGATAGTTTTGTCATCTTTGGTTCCGAGCTGGATTGTGACCATTTCCCAGAAAAATTGAACTTACTACACCCAGCTCTAAAATTCACAATAGAGAAGGAGCAAAACAACTCCTTACATTTTCTAGATGTTTTGGTAGAGAAAGAGGGCACTGGATTTCTTACCAGCATTTACAGGAAACCAACGTTTACTGGGCAATACATCCGTTGGAATTCCTTCAGCCCAAAGACAAGAAAGATTGGCCTTATTAAAACCATAGTTCACAGGGCACTTATGATTTGCTCTAAAACTAAATTAGGCCCAGAGCTCGAAAAAATAAAGCAACTGCTTATCGACAACGGATATCCAACAGATGTTCTACGTTCTTGCATTAACAAAAAATTAGCCAGCTTTGCAGCTGGAAAACCAATTGGTCCAGAGAAGTGCCCGGTATACCTAAAATTGCCCTGGATTGGTAATGTTTCATCAAAGTTTGAAAACCAAATCAGTAAAGCCATTGCATCTTGTTACTATGCTGTGAAGCCCCGAGTGGTTTACAACACAAGGGTTATGCTACCATCTGCAAAAAAAGATTGCGTTCCTACCACTCAAAAAAGTTGTGTTGTTTATGAATTTTCGTGCCGATGTGAAGCTCGGTACGTAGGACGCACTACGCAGAGACTAGCAGACAGAATAAAACAGCATGTCCCCACGAGCATCAGGAATAAAAGTAATACCGTAAGAGAACAGCCACCTCGTATGTGCAAAAAGAACAATTCTAACATTAATTGTGAGTCCGCCATAGGACAACACCTTATCGCAAATCCAGAATGCGCCAAAACATATACAGACGACAATTTTCGGATCATTGGGCAAGCAAGATCGTCTTTTCATTTACCGTGTTTTGGAATCTGTTTACATTAAGACTCAAAACCCAGTCTTGTGTAGACAAAAAGAGTTTGTTTTCTCATTGGGACTCTTTAAGTACACTATGTTGATAGGTCCTAATTGGTCACACTTGGGGCCAATTAGACTCATCCCAACACATTAACTGCATCTGGATATATATTTAGGTTTACCTTTAGGTCATTATCCGACGTTTTCATACTCTGATGAGTGTCGGACGAAAAAAGCTTTCAGTATGTCAAAATTATGTTACCGCTTTTTCGTGCTGTGGTAAATTTCTGTAGTATC
>OLMO02000273.1:2076962-2102711 GCA_900291935.2 Cassiopea xamachana
ACAATCAGTTCTGATCGGTTGCTACCACGTCGCTATGGGCCAGAGCAGGTGACCAATCAGAAGCGATTTCCGGTTAGGTAGCGTATAGGCTATTTATTGTTTGTTTCCAGACCAGTTCATACTTGTGACTATGGAGCGATAAATGAGATACTATGAGATATCACGTGACAGTGACGGAATCCCCGTTCTGATTGGTCAATGCCTTTTGGTGGGCAAAACAAAGTGCGGTAATAGGCCTCATGTTCTCATGAAAATATCAGAGCCGTTATCAGGACTTTTAAAGTTGAAGGGAAGCTACAAATCAGCTATTATATAACAAAACGTGAGCAAATATTCGATATCGCAGAGTTTGAACTACTTCATAGATGTTGTATCAGCAGATTCCAACTCAAAATTTGACTTCAAGTCTCTGCTTGAGTCCTTCTTTCAACTATTCTAAGCTGGCCACATCCAAGATAGTTATGTCAAGCTTGGGTTTAAAACCGCAAAAATAGTAGGTACTTGTCTATCAGAAATCCAAAAAAGATAGAATCTATAAGCTAATGATGAGAATTGAGGCTTCCTCTAGCGACATAAAGCTTACAAACTATGGCTGTATTGCCGGGAAAGGGCCTAAAGCAAGCTGTAAGAATATTGAATCTTTATCATATACACTGGAAGAGTTTGTGCGGAATTTTATCAGTGATTCAGAAGCTCTCACTCTGTCCTATCGAGATAATCTGATGCAATCGAATCAGCCAAGGAAAAAGAAACTTTCTCCTAAAAGGATAGAGGAAATTGATTTTTCTGTGGAGATGAAAGAGAAGAGGAATAGGAAATCCAGACTGATGTGTAACAATGAGCCCTCTGACAGACTAAAAGTTCATGCTGCTACTGATAGTGACTTAGAAGCTATACACTCATTTAGAGAGAATTTGAAAAGGTACCAAAAGGCAAATCCAAAGAGAAAATTGGCATTATTGTCAGTTCTTGGTGAGAATGCTGAATCCTCTGTAGTTGCAAATATGCAAGAAAGCCACACATTTATGACTTCAAATGCATTTGAAGAAAAGATTGAATATAAAAGAAGACTTCAGATGACAAGCACAGAGTGACTGGGTAGTTTCCATATAACTCAAGATCAGCATAGAGATAGTAAATGGTTGAAGGAAGGGATGTATAACAGGAATTATAGAGCCAGTTTGTATATACAAGTAAGAAAGTATTCCCAAAGTCAATTTTGAGTTCAATTTTATTTGAGAAAATACAACAACTGCTACAATGCAAATGGGGGAATGACATACAGCAGCAAGTATTAATGCGCTACAAGAACTACCTGCAGTAACAGACAATAGGGTCACAATTGCAGTCTTCTTGAACCATACTGAAAAGGATTAGGGTTAGGTGCTTCTCCTAATGCAGTCATTGTTAAAACAAATAGATGGAAGGGCTGTCTTGAGATAAATTGCAGCTGCTTGTTGGGGCAAAGCTATTCTCAAGTGCCAACTGAACAGGAGGGGGTCCTAATAAACAGGGGGTCAGAATGTTTCGAAATTTAATAAGCAGGGGGCTCAAAGCAAGCGGGGGGTAAGAATTTGAGAAAAGAACTTAAATGTTCATACAAGGACGGAAAAAACAAAAATAGGTTGTCACAGATCGTAAACCTAAAATATGTACAGCACAATGCTATTTTGCCATGAATTTTGGGCATAAAAAGTACTAACAAAGAAAAGAAACGAAATGAGGGGTTTGTGAAATAAGTCAATTTCCTGAAAAGTAATAAACGAAAAGTCCTAATAAGGTTCGCGGGTTGAAAAAAAATCGAAAAATTAATAAGATGGTGGACGTTTATTTGGCACCTGAGAGTATTGAAGAGGCCATAGAGTTAAAAAGAAGCCTTTGTTAAAAAGAAGGAAAATGGTCTGGTTGCATTGAAAGAGAACCACAGCTATTACCAACCAATGCCAACTGCAATTGTATTTTGGATATCATATGCTTAATTTTTGTGACTTTGTTGTAGTAACTTCAAATAATATACACGTGGAGAGAATTAGGAAAAATAGGGAATGGAAAAATAAGAATATCCCTATTCTTAAAGACTGCTATAATTCAGTTCTATTGTCAAGGTTGATAAAAGCTTAAGGTATGTAACTTGTGTTTCTACATGGGCCAAGGCTGTCCCATGTTTTGCAGGTTCGGTTCTCTTACTCATGCTTTACTTGAAGAACACTTTTAGATCAGAACACAAGTGAACTCTTTACTACTACAGCGATGACTACCAACAACAACTAACTACTAAAACAGAAACGACAGATACATAAAACAGATAAGATTGATGGTTGTCAATTAGCCAAAGCAGTCAATGTTTTAATTAACTGTCACTTTGTGGTGCCTCTCTAATTTTCTCTTACTGTTTGGCATCAGGGGTTCCCATCATGAACCCTACATATTCCCCCTCTTTGAGAGATGTCTTCCCTGAAATCAAGATTTATTGAGATGTTGAATATTTCAAACAACATGTTGAAAATTTTTAAATTCTAAGGAGTAACGATGCAACTGCAAATAATTAACAAAGTACTTCAATCCACAAAATAGACGAGGCTATTTCGATACGTAATCTTGTACGACAGCTGTTTATGTATCCGATGTGTAATAAAGATTGTAGTAAACAGAAGAATTAAAATATATTTATGAAATTGAAAAGGTCTTAAATGATAGCAACTGTGCTTCCGCAATAACGAAATATTCCCGTAATAACGATGAATTGTCACGCGTTATATTGTATGAACAACGCTTTGATGCGGTTGCCAACGATAAGACGGTATACAACGACGCATGGACGAAACGATATTTGACAAGACTGGAATATATGGAACTTTATTACTATTATATAGAGAAGAAGTTAACAAGAATTGTCCTGGCGCAAAATACGATAAACGATCCGGTGGTTGCCGATTACGGATCGGATGAATACTTTCCTGCGGTTCTGGCAACACTTGTTCGATTGCGCGCTCGGGCTCGACATAACTGTGTAATTCAATTTCTTGCACTGGCTGATCGGCTAATCTTCCACTATCTATACTCGCGCCTTCATTATTCTCATCTACGATTGAGTCCGATAATACGTCTGGTACCGATTCAGTATCCAAAGCAACGACAATTTCATCCCCTGAGTCACTACTATCCGACATGGAAACGTCAGTCTCGCGATTGGGAAGTTGTGCAGCTGAACGCGTACGATAGGGATTACGATTGCGATTACGAGTACGATAACGACGAACTGGGACTGTCTGTTGCGGAGCCGCATCCGTATCAACTGGTAAATCGTTACATTGGAATAATAGATTCCTATGTAAAACTCTAACAGGACCTGTACCATTTTCACGTTGTACTTCGTAACTGGCGACATACTATCCTTACGACGAATTACATGGTGAACGTCTTTTTCCCAATACGACCTTAACTTACCAGGGTCTCCCCTCTCTGACAAATTTCGAACGAGGACTCTATCGTTAGGCTGCAAATCAACGAATTTAGCTTTCAAATCATAATGCGCTGTATTCCTTTCGCGGCGGCACGCGAACGACGGCTTGCAATAGCGTATGCTTCTTCAATAGCTTTTTTCCATTTGTTGACATAATCACTATAGCCATTTACTGGAGAATGATGACCCATGTTGAAAACTGTATCGTTTGGTAACCTAGGGTGTCTACCAAACAAAAGATAAAATGGTGAAAAACCAGTGGAATCATTTCGCGTACAATTGTAGGCATGCGTTACTTAATTAAGGTGCTCGTGCCAACTGCTTTTATAAGATTCTGGTATCGTACGAAGCATTGATAACAATGTACGATTAAAACGCTCTACTTGTCCGTTACCCTGTGGGTGATATGGGGTAGTTCTCGAATGTTTAATATCACAAGATTTTTGCAGATTATCAACAAGGTTGTTCTCAAATTCTGCACCCTGATCGTAGTGGATCTTCGTAGGAAATCCGAAGCGCATAATAAAATCATTGTACAATTTTGAAGCAACAGTTTTTGCAGACTTATTTTGTGTTGCGTACGCCTGTCTAAATCGCGTAAAATGATCGACAATGACCAAAATATATTCATTACCTCCTTTACTACGTTCTAAATGCAAAAAGTCGATAGAAATCATTTCAAAAGGCGAAGTCGTAATAATTGTTTGTAACGGAGCCCTAGCCTGAAATACTGGACGTTTCTGCTTTACACAACTGCATACGTTTTGAATAAAATGCTCAATATCTGCATGCATAAGAGGCCAGAAAAATCTCTGTCATGCTAAATCAAACACACGTTCTGTACCTAGGTGACCCATATCCTCATGCAGCGTTTTACTTGCTAGGCGATGGTATTTCTTAGGCAATACAATCTGGGAAATCGAGCCTACATTCCGCTTCAATACATTGTCTTTGACTACAAGCTTAGGCCAATCGCGAAATAATCGTTTGACATCAGAAGATTCATGTAATATATCCTTAGATAGTGGCTTTTTACCTTGTTCGATAAACTGCAGTACTTGACTCGTAACAGGATCATTTAATTGGGCATTGGTTAAATCGTTCACACTAATACGCAAATCGTAGCGAAAATTCTGTACTAATTTCAAACGAATAATATGTCTCTACTTCACACAAATCGAACACGCCAACTGCCCTCTAATCCTATTCCTCAAGTACCTCCTAGACAAAAAAACACGTGATACTTATACACGACAGTCTAAATGTACCTACTAGAGACACGTGACATTCATACAAAAATCACGTGCCCCTAATATTATAAATGTGATCTACAGCTAAATGTCACAACGTTCTCAGCATACTACACTCCCCCATGATCTCAATATCAGAAAGAGTTGTTAATGAGTATAAAAGTCTACCAACCATTGTGGTGGCCGTCTGTCACGCACTACTGGTTCTTCATCTGAACTGTCACTGTCATCTGTATTGTCATCTCCATAAGCATTATCATCATTACTGCCATCGTCCCCATCTATATCAGCATAATCACCATCAGCTCTATAGTTCAGCTCTACTCCTGGGTTGACTGCACTCTGTTGCTCTGATTCCAAGTTTGGCATGTGCCGCTGCTCAACATGTCTCAAATCAGCAACATGCCTATTGACACCATCCACTTCTACCACATTATCTGCTTGCACCCTGGTTACAATACCATGTCTCCACATAGTGTCACATCTTGCATTGCCAGGCTTTACATAAACCTGGTCCCCAGCCTGGTAGGAGCTCTTGTTGCTCTCTATTGAGCCTTCAAATTGCTGTGCTGTGACCGGTTCTCCCATCAGTCTGGCCTCATAACTGTATATTGCATCAGCTGGTACTATCTGATCTGAATTTGGAGTATTGTTGTACCAATATACCACATCTTGAATGGCTCCACCTGTTTGTGCACCCATTCTCTTAATTGTTCGGTGATGCCATTCTATGATCCCATTGCCAGAATGTCTATAGGCACAACAGAACACTTCACTGACTCCCTATAGGCCTAAGAAGGTTTGCATTCTGGCACTCTTGAAGCATGGGCCATTATCACACAAGAGCTCATCAGGCGGTCCTCGTTCCTGAAACACTCTTTTCAGATGCTTTATCACCTGTTGAGCTGTCTCATTAGCCAAGCTTGACCATATTGCAAAACGACTTGGACCACAGTCTATCAGGGTCAAATATGGCTGCCCTGCCACAAATGTAATATCTACTGCAACACGATACCAAACCTTGTCAACCTCAAGGCTTCCATGATTCCTCTTTACTGGATGTGGATCTACTCTACGACACTTGTGACAGGAATTGACAACCTTTTCAACTAGCTTCCGATCTGTGATCCCACTCATCTTATTCACCAAATTCAAAGTGTGTTCTACTCCCAAATGATTTTTATCATGCATCTCTTTAATGCTGCTAATCTGAGCATCATCAGCTACAGCCACGCTCATACATGTTTTTGCAACCACTTTTTGGGCACTCTGGTAAGAAAATCAGCAGCATTCTTTACTGAGGGTACTTGTTGGATGCAAACTCTCAGGCCGTATTCATCTATCAGTTGACCAACAGTGGAAAGTCTTCTCTTTACAATCATTTCACTAAGTCCACTGACCTTGGGTCTCTTGGTGTCCTCCAGTAAAGGCTTAATCCAACTGTATACGCTAGCAGAGTCTGTCATTAATTTAATGACTGTCAATTTCCATCGGAGGGCCAGGTTCAAACCTTTTAACACAGCCTCTAACTCAGCAACATTTATGTGTACACCATCATCTTCTATTCTAAGCCATGCGTTATCTTCAACTGTATAGTTGTCAATTTCCAAGCTGCAGCCAATTGCCAAGCTGCTGGCATCACACCAAACAGTACCACATCCTTGTCTGGGCACTGTCCACCTCTCCTTGACAGGGTCATTCGCAGCAACTCGCTGCAGCATATCCTCAGCAAGGGTTCTTACATTGTCCGGTATTTCCTCATCCTAACTGACAACATTTGCTTGTCGTTAAACGTAACTGCAGGCAGTCCTCAGCCAACCTGCTACTGGATAATGAACGAGCAACTTCCCACAGAATGAAAATAGTTCACGTTTTGTAACTGTCTGCGCCAAGGCAGGTATGCCACCATCTCTTACGTCAGTCAGTGGTACAGGATCCTTAGTCATTCAGCCATATTTCTGCAAGTGTTTCCTCACTTTCGCCACCTTATCGAGGCTCCCATCAACCCATATATCATCGATGTAGTGATCTGTGGCCTTCAGGACCTCTTCATTAAGTGCTAATACTGCTGATATGATTTTTGACATAATCTTAGGGGCTACATTAAAACCAAAACCCATTCGTGTCATGACATACAAAGCACCTTTATATTTCACCATTTAAAACCGCCTGAGATCATTGGCAACATGGACTTGAAGATACGCTTTCTTCAAGTCCAACATTGACGCAAATTTCTCTCTCATTCTCCATTCCCTAAGCTTCTCTTGACAAACAGCTGTGTCCTGACCTGGATTACTTTTCACATGCTTGTTCAGCTCACGATAGTCCATCACAGGCCTTACTTTCTCTGGCTTATTAGGTTGCTCAGCCGCCATCAAAGGTATTATACCATCTGCTTTCCCATGAATCTGAACATTGTATGGCTCTAGCCAGCCATCATTCACCCACTGCTGCACCTCACTATCAAATTCCTCTCTACGTCTGTCAGGTATGGCATATTCAGGGCACCTGTTTTTCAATTTTGGTTCTCCATCCACCCATTTCCATTCTATTGTCCATTTCTCACCATCAAACACTGCAGAAAAATCACTATCCTCTATTCACATCCTCTTATCATCTTTAAAACTGACAGCTCCAGCTGCACAACAGTTATTCCCCCATATAACACTGCTGTCTTTACCAATAGACACACCTCCCATACGCTTTATCACATCCATACCCAATATGACATCAACGCCACACACCAACAGTGGCGCCACCAAGCATCGATTTATCAGTCGCTGATCATCTACCCATAACTCAACCACTGCATCGCCACAACACTGCGTGCGCTGATCATTCACCATTGTCACTACTTGTGAGGGTCCCTTGGGCCCAATTTTCTCATTGTCACATAACTCATTACAGATGATGTTCTGTTGGCATCCTGAATCAACCAAAGCTATTAGGTCACAACCATAGTTACTCTTCAATTTGATAAATGGCAGCACCTTTTCTGTTAATGCTGTACTGGAGAAGCAACCGGTGCTAATGCTTCTCCATACCCGTTTCCCGACCATCTGGTATATTGTGTGCAATTTCTAGCAAAATGCCCTGGGTCACCACAAGCATAACATACCTTTGGTTTCCCCTCTGCTGTTGACACTGGGGGTCTGCCACGACCAAATTTCGCCTGGAGACATTGCCGGGCCATGTGCCCCCCTAATCTACAACTGAAACACAAGAGGCAATTTTTTTGCTTCTGGTGATAACCAACAGCGCAGGCTAGGTCATTCTTTTGAGTAGAAAGCATAACTCTGGCTCGAGTTACTAAATCACTAAGGCCAAGTTTTTCTACAGCAGCTACTGACTTCAGCTGAATGGAATGAGTAGATGGTAGACCTGCCATAAATGCACACTTAATCAATGGTTCCGCATTGCTCTGCCCAATGAGAGTCACTAACCTTCTTATATCAGCCAAATAAACATCCACTGTCTCGCCTTCCTCTAACACACGCTGCTGTAGCTGATCATAGGCGGAATAACAATTGACCCCAAATGCTACCAGTAATCCTGCTTTTAATTTCTCATAGTCAGCTTTGTCACTGTCAGGCAACGCAACTGCTTGTAAACTGCAAAGGCCGCACCATTCAAAAAGAGAGGCAGAAATAATTTCAAATCCTCTATCTTTTGAAGCTTTGCCACTAACTCTAACTTTTCTATCCATCTTGCAAAATCTCCACTAATAGATTGATCCTCATACTGGCATATAATATCAGACAACTTCACTGATGCCACTTCTAATTTTGCCGGGATAGCTTGTACTAATTTCAAACGAATAATATGTCTCTACTTCACACAAATCGAACACGCCAACTGCCCTCTAATCCTATTCCTCAAGTACCTCCTAGACAAAAAACACGTGATACTTATACACGACAGTCTAAATGTACCTACTAGAGACACGTGACATTCATACAAAAATCACGTGCCCCTAACATTATACATGTGATCTACAGTTAAATGTCACAAAGTTCTCAGCATACTACAAATTCAAGCTATCAATGGCAAACAAATTTTGATCTATAGTAAATGGGGTAACCCGATTTGATTTTCCTTTAGCTAACACATTTACAGCGCATGTTACAGCGTTTGTAGTTTGAGGTGACATTTCTTCAGTACAAGTTTCGATATAAGACTCAAAATCGGGAATACGCGATAGAGAATAGAAAAATTAAAGTCTGCTAATTCATTGACGCAACGTAAACCAGTAGCATTCAATTTAGCTGATGACAATACGTTTGTTAATGGATTGTTATTGTTGGGAAATACCCCGCACTCAGCTAGTTCGAGGAGGTAAAGTTGAACCGAAGAATGAGTCAACTCAAAACACAACATTTTACTTGTAATTTCGGTTCATAACACTCTATTTCATAATACACTCACTCGGCTACCGTCAAGACGCAACTGACTCGATTTTCCAAAATACATGCTTATATAATTCTACCCTTTACGTACAATCAATTAGCGAATGAATGAACATTTAAAAAAAACAGGAAAGCAATAGTGCTTTTAAACTAAGTCCGATGCCTAGATATTTGCTTTAACCGATTGCGCAAAAGAACCGCAAGCTACTCAGCTCCGTAGCATACAGACACGAATACTTACTTACGTAAAACATTTGGCACGAAAACAACACAAGAATTCTAAAAAATATCTGCAATAACTTCTCGCAATGAATGAATGAATGAATGCGGAATTATACATTAATTAAAGTTCTACGTGCGTATAGAAAGTCCCCACACACCCCCCTCCTTGGACCATTAAGGGCCAAGCATAAGCTGGGACTTCCATCGCGCGTCCTGCGCCGCCGCTCGGTACGGTCTAACTCCATTCTCACTCGCATTCTTCCTTTCACTTGCATCCAACTGTCCTATCTCTCCTTTCTCGCTATTTCCACTTTTCTCCCACAGTCTTGAGCATGTAATCTCTAACGGAAAAATTTTTTTGCAAAGGCCTATTCAGAATTTCTGGCTTACCTTTCCCTATTTTCCGTACCTTTGCTCCTCTAATATTCCCATCTTTACCTTTTATGACTTCTTCCACAATAACCGTTTTCCACATTCCTCGTGTCACATTGTCATCTTGTATCACTACTACATCTCCAGTCTTCACTTCTGCAGGTGATATGGTGTTCATTCTGTGGGCTTCTCGTAAGTCTGGGAGGTACTCTCGCAGCTACCTATTCCAAAAATGACAAAGCGTTTTTGTTAAATATAAGAATCGCTTAGACAGATTTAACAGAGAATCATAATCATCATAACTTCCATAAATTGAAAAACCTGTGGAAAGAGGAGTTAAGTCTTCTGCCATGTATTAAATGAGAAGGAGATAAAACTTCCTCACCTCGTTCTGAATAACAATAGGTAAGAGGACGTGAATCTCTATTTCTGTGAGCACAGTACTAAGCTCATCGTATGAAAGCCTTGCACTTCCAATAACTTTTCTCAAACATCTCTGTAATGGAGTGGGTACCAGACCTCCTAATAGGTAGCCCAAAAAGACATGTTTTTAAACCTCCACTCGATTCTACTAGATTGCAAATACGTGGCAACTTCAGGATCCCTAGCAAGACTTTTCAACAATTTTGCGGTGGACTTAAACGTTCTGGCATTATCGGAATTTATCAATTCTGGTGTCCCTCTCCTTGCGCAAAAGCGTCGTAAACAATTCAAGAAAAGTCCTTGCGGATAAATTCTTAACAAGCTCTAAATGCAATGCTCTTGTCACACAGCATGAAAACAAACAAACACAGCATTTAGTAATTTTATCCTTGCCTTGTCTCACATAAAGAGGACCTGCGAAATCCACCCCTATATTACTAAAGGGCGGGGTTTTGTTTACTCTATATTCAGGCAGTGGCGCTGTCGGGGGTTCCTTAAATGGCCTGCCTTCAAGCTTCTTGCATACTACATATTTACTTAGAACTTTTTTTACTTGTTGCCTCCCTTGAGGTACCCCAAACCTTGATCTTAATTCTGCTAATGTAGCTTTTACTCCACAATGACACGACCTTGTATGACAATCTATTACTATCAACTCAGTAAGTCTGTGTTCCCTTGGGAGATATATTGGGTACTTTGAAGCAATTGGCACATCCACATTCTCCAATCTTCGTTTACACACATAAACACCATCCATTTCTACAATATTGAGCTGAAATGCAATCTTTTTTAAAGTCATATCATTTTTAAGGGTTGATTGTGCTTGTTGAAACCAGTACTTTTCTGCTAGCCTAATTTCTGTCACCCCTAAATTTCCTCTTTCTAGTTCCTTTCCTTCCTTTCTATCTTTCAAGTTTCTTATAAATCGCAAAACATATGCTGTTACCCTTAGCAACTTTCCAAATGTACTATACCTGTATATATCAATACCCTGGCTGATATCCTTAGCTTCTTTTACAACTACTCCTAAAACATTAACTTTCTTTCTCTCTCTGCCTACTTCTTGTGATTCATCAATAACTAAGCTTTTAGGCCACTCATTTCTCCCCTTCTCAATATCACCTACAAGAGCTACTCTATTATCTCGGAACCGCAACAAAATGTCAAATAAAAAAGGTGCCAATGAAGGGCCTACATGTAAACAATCGTTTAATGATGTACCTGCTTTCCTATCCTTGCAAGAAGCATAAAAAATAAGCCTTACTTTTGTGGTCTCTGCTTCTGCCTTCACAAAAGTCTGACTAGGTAGATAATGTACCTTTTCTGCTTCATTTAATTGAGCTACCTTCTCAATAACTCCATTTTCTAATTGCTCAGTAATGATTTTATTACACTCCTCAAATATGATAGGATCTTTTTTAAATTTCCTAAGCTGTCCTTGCAGTCTTGCTACACAATTCCCATAATTAGATGGCAATTTATTATGCCCTATCTTCCATGGTAAGCCTACAGAGAATCTGTAACCTGTAAGAATGATATCATCCTTTACAGTCTCATGTACATCATCCTGTCTTATTCCTACGGTTTCAAGGTCCCATAAGCGATTAACACTTTCTTCAATATTCCTATTCTCTACACTCTGGTTTACAGATGGCAAAAAAATAAAAACCGCGTTATCAACTGACTTAAACTCCTTACCTGTTATCTTGAGTGGTCCAGACAAAACCCATCCAAGTTTGGTCTTGATAGCGACAGGTTCACCTGGCCCCCCTCGTATTGATGTACCTTCTTGAAACTCCCATATCGCATCTGAACCAATTAAAATGTCAACTGCCAGTGTTTCTTCTGCCCTGCAAACATCTGAGAACCAAATTCCAGTTAAATGGGTATACATTTGTCTTACTACTTCAGGGTGTACGTTAGAAATGGAAGAAATTTCATCTACTACATAACATGATATAGTAACTCTCTCTCTTCCGTCCAAAGGAGATAAACAAACATCTACTACTTCTCTCACTCTTACTTCCGCCTCTTTGCTCCCAAAGGCTTGTATTCCTAGCCTTTTCCTCCTCACAACTGGCAATCCTATCTTATCGACAGCTTCAGCAGTAAGAACTGACTTATGACTGCCAGTATCGAATAAGATTCTCACTTTGCACTCTTTTTTCACTCCTTTCACTTTTGCTAGGGCAGTCTGCAGCGCCACATCCTCCCCTGAGCCCGTTTTCCTACCCATGAAGTCGTATTCGCATTTAGTGATGCAGGTGCGCCGGGACTATGAGGGCATACCTTGGGCGCGAGAGGCGCAATGGACTCAGGCCTATTGTTATGGCATACTGCAACGTGATGTTTCCCCTTACAATCTCTACAACTAATCCTACTCTTACACTCAAAGGCTCTATGACCTGCTTAAACAAGCAAAGCATTTAGCAAATTTTCGAAGGATACATTTGCATTGGTTAATGTCCTTTACATTTTCGCATGTCTCTGGTGGATGATCTTCGGTGCAGAACACGCACTTTCTCCTTCCGTCTTTTCCCACAAATAGCGACGTTGCTGTTCCTCCTTGAAAGTATTCTTTCTTGTGCTTTGCTGTTTTCTCTGCTACAGCGCTACCCTGTGCTGCATACTTCAATAATGGTACGTGGCTTTTCCTCACCTCCAACTCTTTTTCCAACGCCGACAACAGGTCATCCAGGGCCCATTTCAGATGATTCTTCTCGCTTGCTCTAATGATGTTGAACCTGACGACTTCCGGGATCTTTTCCATCAAAATAGGAACAACGTTGCTCGAGTATGTTGACATGTCTACTCCTTATGCCTCAAGTCCGCAAAAATGAACCTCAATTTGATCATGAAGTGCTCTAAGACGGCTAATATTCTTTTCGTTGTATACAGGAGCTAAGTTCATTAAATGGTTAATATGGGCTCGTTGAATTACTTCTGTTTTCCCAAATCTTTTCATCAATAGTTTAATCGCAGCATCATAATGTGCATCCGTAACTGACATCCCTGCAATCACACTTTTGGCTGGTTCTTCCAAAACAGATCTCAAGTATTTAAACTTATCTACCTTGAAAAGGCTCTCGTTATCATGGATAGCACTTTCAAAACTGTCCCAAAATTCTTGGAACTCATGAATCTTTCCTGAAAACTTTTTCAGTTCTAATTTTGGCAACCTTACATTCACTCTCTTCTCTGCTTGTGATGGACTAATTGACACCAAACTATCGTTAGCTTCGCTACTTTGCTCTTGCCCCGATGGTGCGTCTATTGTTAATTCTCTTAGTGCACTCTCAATTGAATAAATGGTAGTACATATTTTTTCTTTGTACTCACCGATATCTTCCACTTTTTTATCAATTGCTTCTCCGTCGTCTGTATTCATCAAGTCATCGAGAACAAGCTTGTCTGTTTCTTTCTAGTCGCCCAATTTCTCTTTTAACTCCACTTCGTAATGTTTTAATTTCCCTTCCTCATCTTTTCCAACTCCTTTCTTCAATACATCTTCCGCTTTTGTAACCAATTTCGTGGCACTCCTTCTGTACGTACTCCTTGTTTTCTTAACTTTCTCTATGTCTGTAGCCATTTCACATTCGACAGAATAACTTCACCTCCGGCGCTTCGGTGGACCAGATATTGAAATAACGCTCTATTTCATAATACACTCACTCGGCTACCGTCAAGATGCAACTGACTCGATTTTCCAAAATACATGCTTATATAATTCTACCCTTTACGTACAATCAATTAGCGTATGAATGAACATAAAAAAAGACAGGAAAGCAATAGTGCTTCTAAACTAAGTCCGATGCCTAGATATTCGCTTTAACCGATTGCGCAAAAGAACCGCAAGCTACTCAGTTCCGTAGCATACGGACACGAATACTTACCTACGTAAAACATATGGCACGAAAACAACACAAAAGAAATCTAAAAAATATCTGCAATAAATTCTCGCAATGAATGAATGAATGAATGCGGAATTATACATTAATTAAAGTTCTACGTGCGTATAGAAAGTCCCCGTAGTTATCAGTGTTAACTGTGAAAGATGGTGCGTAATATAAATAATCACGAAATTGGTTACATATTGCCCATTACAACGCTAAAAATTCTAGTTTTCCAGAATGGAGCTAATAATTTTTCTCTGCTGGCGACAAAGTACGAGAACCACAAGCAATAACTCTTAGTAACCCATTCTGACTTCAATTAGCTTGTCCAAAATACTTTGATGTGTCTTATTCCAAATAACTGAGCTCTTTGAGTGCAACTGATTGTTTGATTTCGAGGCTTGTTTCGATTTCGATTGTCTCTTCTCTGACGTAGCAAAAATATCATATAATGGCTTTGTTATTGATGAGAAAGTTTTAATGTACCTTCTATAGTAACCAAGGAGACCAAGTAAACGTCGAACATCACCTACGGTTTTGGGAGTTGATTTTTGCAAATGCAATATCGGTTTGAGACTCTCGGGATCTAACTTATAGCCTTCCGGAGAAATAATTCTTCCTAAAAAGTTAACTACTTGGCGAAACATATTGCATTTTCTTGGTTTTAACTTCACTCCGTTTTCGCTTAGACGTCTAAGGACTCTTCTCAGATTGTCCAAATGACCATCGAAAACTTTACTAAAAACGAAGACATCATTCAAATAAGGGATACAAACTTCATCTCTTAAATCACCTAAGCAGTTTTCCATAAACCTCTGAAATGCACCTGGAGCGTTTCGTAGACCAAAAGGAATTCTCTTCCATTCATATAGTCCCCAGGGGGTTATAAAGGCAGTCAAAGGTTGGCTGTTTTCACTGACAAAACCTTGATGATATGCTTTGCCTTGGTCCAAAACTGAGAACCAAGCATTACCCCCTAAATTATCGAGAGTTTCTTGAATCCGTGGAATAGGATGACGATCCGGAATTGTCTTTTGATTTAAGGCACGAAAATCAACACATAAGCGAAGTGACTGGTCCTTTTTTCTAACACACCAACAGGAGAACTGTATGGAGAAGTCGATTTACAAATGAAATTTTTATTTTGAAGGTCTTCAATATAAGCCTTTACCTCCGGGTATAGTGGTCTAGGCACTGCGACATAGTTTTTCTGCACCGGAATGTTATCTGTCAAATAAATATTTAGCTTAAGATCTGGAACAATACCAATGTCATCATCATTTCTCGAAAAAGAGTTATGTTCTTCGCACAACAGCTTCAAAGTGGATTTTTTCTGGCTCTCAGTAAGTCCATCTAAATTTATCTGCTTAACATGACTTGGAATGTCTTCGTCAATATCAATCTCACCGTTAGCACTTACGCTGCCAATAGGTTCAGAGTTTACAACATCCTCTTTCAATTTCAGATCTAAAGGGGTCACAGATTGTACTGACTGTAGGCGGCCAAGAACTGTGCGTTTTGGTAACACAATATCGTGTTTTGTAATGTTATGAACTTGAGACTTGAGAACACTTGTCTTTCCCGGTTTTAGCGAGAACAAAGATTCCGAAACAACAAGGCCATTAGGCAAATCTGGATTTTCTTCAGGTTCGAAAATGACAGGAATCTCAGATGCGATTGGTCCATGATTAATCCTACACGAGATCTGTGAACATCGTCCAAGTTTAATCAAACATTGTTGCTTGTTTGTTCGAACAGTGCAAAAATCAGAATCATCGCTAGTGTCGATAATATCCAATAAACTATTTACATTGTCACGAGTCAAAGACGGGAAAACAAATGCTAGTTCAGGACTAGTCTTTCCAGTTTTTACGCATAGTTCGATCACATTATATCCAACAAGTGGCAACGAAATTTCTTCAGTTGTTACCAAGAATGGAACGAAAATCTGATCCTGTTCATGTTTTAGTTTGAAAGTCAACTCAATAAAACCTTTATGGAATGGGCGTACCATTAACAGTAGTTAAGTCTAAATTCACAATCTAGAACTTCCGAGATATTTCTCAACTGTGCACTAGGAAAATGACGACGAAGAAGTTGTTCCGAAATAATAGAAACTTGGGCACCTGTGTCCCATAATGCTTCGGTCGCAATTCCATCTAGCTTACAATTAATAGTACATCTTTTTCCAACAAGTTTTGCAATTGGCAACGATTGTTTCAGGGTTAAATGCGTTACGAAAATTGAAGGTTTTACGTTCTTGTCTGACATTTTACTTTAAGTTTGAGCTGCATTGCAAATAACCTTATGACTATGCCAATGTTTCTTTTGGCGCGATTTATTACAGTACTGAACAAGATTGCATCCACTACATTTCCACACAGTTAAACCTTGTTGAGAAGTCCCACAAAAACTAAAACATTGAGGCTTATTCACTTCGCCGGTTACTCCTCGCCTCACTGGAATAACCGAGCCATGTTTCTCTGATTAATGACAGGACAACGTAAACGAAAGTGTCCGAGCTCCCCGCATTGAAAAAGGTGGGTGCACTGTGCTGGTGTACCATTTGATTGACACTTTTGGCAACCTGCAAGACGACGATAACGAGGGGGCCCACTGTGCCCACCTTGTCACCGACCGCGTGACATATTCGCAAACCTGCGTGACAAATTGCCTCTTGGGAAGTCTTAACGTGATGCACAATTTCAGCTAATTGCGTTTTGAGTTGCTGAATTTCCGCGGTTAGTTTGATCGCTTCGTTTTCAGTTGAAACCGCTTGCGCCTTCGCTGTTTTGCTGCGCTCGCTCGTAACTCCAATCTTCATTTTTCGTTCTTGTTGTTTTGTAGCGAGCTCATTGACATTTTTCATCAGTTCATCATCCTTTATTCCGCTAGCCCTCAGAAAAGGGTGAAGATCGGTAACGAGGTTCTCGTCACGAAGGCCCGATTCAAAAGCTTTCAAAAAAGATTTCTTTACTATTTGCGTGCTGTACTCTGCTTTGACACGCTCTTCTTTTGAAGCGAAAAACACTCGATTGCGTGCGTCCAAAAGACGAAGTAAAAACTGTTGCGCGGTCTCCTTCGGGTCTTGAAATGCTGTCACCATTGATTGGAAAAGGTCAGCAGCTGTTTTCTCTTGAAAAAAGACGCGTAAAATGGAACGCAAATTCTTTAACGAGCGTTGCGGCAAAGTCAATATATAGTTACGTAAACTACTATGAGGGGAAACAACTTTAATAACTGCATTTCCTTGTTCGTTGTAATGTTCAGTTATCACTCTGTATAACGCTAGATCACTCGCATCGATAACGAACTATTCAATATATAAAATGCGTATATGTACTTAGCATGTGTCAATCAATCAATCTAACGCTAATTATATTAATCATAATAATAATGTTCTGTAAACATTGCATCTCCCCTTTACTTTGAATTAATTGTCCATATCCTAATTATTATTGCAATCAATCATATCAAATAACAAAACGAACGAATGCGAAATGCGCTAAGCTAAACGATTATACACTCTAGTTGTGAACGGTATAATTCTAGCAATCATAAATGTTCTGTCCATATCTATATACTGGTCTACGATTTCTTATAGGATATCTTTGCACGTTTAAATCAAAATTTTTGTTTGCTAAATCATCATCATAATCATCATAATCATCATTATCATCATAATCATAACTACCTTTGTCTTGCAGAGAAAGTTTTTTGAAGAATGAAGCATTCCTTGTTATTCTGTGATCATTTCTTTTAGCTTCGATCAAAGTTCCTTTCTTCCTCGTAATTGTATATGGCTTTGGATCATACTTCGTAGTAAACTTGTTCCTCTTTGGCTGTTGAACGAGAACTGTATCTCCAATCTTTAAGTTTGACTCTTTCGCCCTTTTCTTGTCATCTGAATGCTGTTTCATTCTTTCTTTGGCGAGAGCATCTCGTTTGCAAACTTCCATGTGATTTTGTGATTTATTACAAGTTGTGACTTGGGGTAACTTAGTGTTTATGTCTCGATTATACCACAATTTCGCTAGAGCAAATCCTGTAGTGCTGTGTGGGGTTGCACGGTAATTTAACAAGAATTTATTCAGTTCTTTCTTCCACGACTTTTGAGACGTGAATGCAGTTCGGATTGCTTTAGTAAGTGGCTTCATAAAATTCTCTGCTGGGGCATTCGCTTGCGGCCATAGTGGAGTGATACGTTTGTGTACAGGACCATTTTCATCCATAAATAACCGAATTTCTGCACTGGAAAATGGAGGGCCATTGTCACTCTTGACAACGTGTGGAATTCCATGTGTGGCAAATATTTTTTCCAGTTGTGGAATAGTTGCTTTTGCAGACGTAGATTGAACAACAGCGACTTCAGGAAATCTGCTGTACGCATCAATCACTACAAGCAGGTATTCTCCTGTAGGGAAAGGTCCACAGAAATCCACATTTACCGTATGCCATGGTTCAGGGGGCAAAGGTGACATTTGTAACGAGTCAGGTCTGCTATCTGGTCCATTAGCTTGACATGGAATGCATTGATCTAGAAGTTGCTTAGCTAGTTCATCAATACTGGGAAACCATATCTTTTCCCTCAGCAGCATTTTCGTTTTAACTAGGCCTTGATGCCCTTCGTGCGCGATTTCAATAGCACGAGATCTTAAAGTTTGTGGTAGCACAATTCTGGATCCTCGCAAAACTATATTTTCCTTGTCGGTGACAACGAGTTCATTTCGAAGCCTATGGAAATGCAGCAAGTCAGCTTTGTTGACATTAGATGGTAAAGTATTTGTCGCTTTTGTAAGAGATTCCCACGATTGTGTATTACGAAGTATGGCAATGAGGTGCTGCATAGTCGCATCGTTACAAGTGGCTACTTTAATTTCATCTAATGTCATGGCTTTCGGAATACTATGATAGGTGATGAAGTTTACGTACCTTTCAGCTGATTGTTCGTGTTGGCTTGTGTCAGAACCATCTGTGGTGTGCCTTGATAGAAAATCAGATGGATTCTGTTGTCCCTTTGTATACACCACATGAAAACAATAATCCTGCAATCGCAAGTTCCATCTTTCGATTCTAGCTGATGTCTTTGAACGAGGATTGTTTAAAATAAGCTCGATTGGTTTGCAATCTGTGTACAAAGTAAAAGAACTTCCATAAAGATACGTATGTAGTCTTTCTACTGCCCAGACTATCGCTAGCGCTTCACGTTCTGTTTGTGAATATCATCTTTCCACTGGTGTAAGAGATCTGCTAACGCAGGCTATAACTTTGCGATCATCTTGTCCGGGCGTTGTTTGCGTAAGTATGGCAGATAAACCGTAAGGGGATGCATCTGTAACGACTTCAGTCTCTTTTTTAGGGTCAAAATAGGACATAACCGTAGAGCTGGTGAGGGCTGCTTTGAGCTGTTTGAAGGCATGGTCATGTTTTCCTGTCCATTTGAAGGGGACATCTTTCTTCGTAAGATCTCTAAGGGGGTCTGCTAGATGGCTGAAATTGTGAATAAACTTCGAACAGTAACTAGCCATTCCTAAAAAGCTGCACACTGCTTTGACAGATGTCGGTGGAGGAGCCTCTTGGATTGCTTTGACTTTGTGAGGGTCAGGAGACAGACCTTGAGCAGAAAAAACAAATCCGAAGTAAATCAGTGACTTCTGGTTAAATAAGCATTTCTCTGAGTTTAACGTAAGTCCAACTTTTGCAAATTGTTCGAACACTGATTGAAGGGCGGTGTCATGAGCTTCTTGATCTGTTCCGAAAACAATAACATCATCGCTTACATTCAAAACGCCAGGGATGTCGCGTATCTGATCGTGTATGACGCTTTGAAAGATTTCACTGGATGCGTTGGTGCCAAAATTGAGTCTCTTGTATCGACGCAGGCCTTTGTGCGTGGCAAAAGTTGTAATGTAACGACATTCGGGTGCAAGTGTCAATTGATGATAGCCTGATTTCAAATCAAGTTTAGAAAACACAGTCGCACCATTCATTAAATGAATTAGGTCATCTATGGTTGGACTAGGGTGACGGGTCCTCTGTATGGCCTTATTTGGTACTCGCATGTCAACACACAGGCGGACGCTTCCATCCTTCTTTGGAATAACTACTAACGGTGAAATGTATAGGGTTGGGCCATCTACGCGTTCAATTGTATCTTGTTTTTCCAACTCGTTCAAAGCTTCCGACACTTTGCGTCGCATGTGAAACGGAATACGCCTAGGGGTTTGTGCGACTGGGGGTATACGTTCATCTATGTGAAGCTTGACTTCAAAATTACGTAAACAACCAATACCATTAAAAAGCTTGGGAAAACGTTGTTTCAATGTATCGCTAGCAAAGGGCTTTCCATTAGTAGCATTAACAGAAAGTCTGATAAGGCCTAAATCGTTTGCTGTGTTATAACTGAGAAGGGAACCGGCTGACCCCTCTAACACATAAATAGGTGATACAGAAATATTGCGTTTAGACTCGATAGTAGCATCAAACTTACCAACAACAGTTAGTGGAGATTGTGAGCCATATGCAAAAATCTTGACTGGCGATTTTGTTAAGGCAATTGGTTTAATTGCACTGAGTTTGTCGAAGGTCGCTTCGTCTAAGATATTTGTTGATGCACCTGTATTTAGCAGCATTTTGACCGGTTGATCATTGATTTTTACTTTCACAATAGGTGTTTTTGTAGATGTACTCGCTAAGGTGAATAGGAATTCATCATCACTGGTGGGTGGGGAAGTGTATGGTGGGCAGTGCTCATAGCGTTCCTCGGTGAGGCGGTGGATGGGAACACGTGGCAAGTGTTTTCCTTGGCTGTTGGTTTTCTTGACGGTTCTGCACACTTTCGCAAAGTGATTCCGTTTGCCACACGCATTGCGATTCTTTCCTTTGGCAGGGCAAGGTCCATGATGCGGTAGCGCAAATCCAAAGTTGCCACATGGTGTATTTTGTTTCCGGGATGAGCGGTGTGACGACTTTTGCGGGCATTCCGTAGTCTTGTGGTGCAAGGTAAGAGCCTGCTCTAGTTTTTGCTCTATGCCTACTGCCTGATTTTCATTGGTCTCTAATGCGCTAGCCTTTGATAATAAAGAGGTCAAGTTTAAATTTTCCTCACGAAGAGCGTATCGACGGAGACACTTGGACGCACAGTTCTGAATTATAGCGGACTTTATTTCCGTATCTACATTATTAAATTCACAATGAGCTGCCAGTTGACGTAGCCGTGTCGCATACTGGGATACTGTTTCATCTGGGCGTTGCTTCGCTTGACGAAACTGAAAAATTTTGAAGACAACACTTTTCTTCGGCAGGAAATATGCATCGAGCGTCGCAAGGGCTCTAGCGTAATCATCACCTGCACCGTTCTCGGAAATGGTATCGAATATTTCCTGAGTGGCTTGGCCGACTTGGTATAAAAGAAGAGCGCGTTGTCGTGTCGTGTTAGTGATATTCAAGGCTCGGAGATATGTTTCGAATCGTCTTCGCCATGCTTGCCAGCATTGACCTATTGAGCTGGGAGCGGAGTGTGGATCAAACGGCATCAACGGGGCTGAATCCATTCGGCCTAACATCATTCGCGTAGGAAAAAACAATGTTGATCCTCATCACCAGTTGTAACGTTCAGTTATCACTCTGTATAACGCTAGATCACTCGCATCGATAACTAACTATTCAATATATAAAATGCGTATATGTACTTAGCATGTGTCAATCAATCAATCTAACGCTAATTATATTAATCATAATAATAATGTTCTGTAAACATTGCATTCGTCATGTTGAGTCTCGCTTTCAATTTCTTTACGTAACCATCTCTCTTTCATACCTCAGTGCCATCTCTGATTATACCATGAATAATGATTTTTCTTATTATTTCTCATACACACCTTTCCTGTTTTTCTTAATTTTGCGTGATTCAGATTAATTCGTAGTTTCTGTTAAAATGCATATATACCCTATAATCTCATATGTAGTTTCAGTTTTAGTCTATGCTATCAGCTAGATATAATTAACTTTTGATTCGAATAAAGTTTTGAAAAATCAAGTATTTCAGGTTACTATAGTGGAGAGCAGAGCAATATGCCTAAAGAAAAAGAAACAAAATATAGAGCTCAGAAGTATAGATAGGAGTGGGAGAAGGAGCACTGGGCTAGAGGTTGGTTGACATTGTCAAAAAATCATAATGGTAAAGCATACTGCAATGTTTGTAGCAAAGACTGGACGCGACGCGAAGCGTCGCATTATGACGCTGACCAAGTATGGTTCGTAGGAATTTCTGCTATGCGTACGCATCGCGTTTTTTCATGGATGCGTCATGATGTGTCAAGGTGGATTCACACATATTGCGGTATGGTGCGGCACGGCATGAGGTGGTGTGGCAAGATGCGGCAAAAACGTATGGCTGTTGTTCACACATGCAGTGTCTCCCGCTGTAAGCGAAGCAACACAGCTTCGAGTCATCTGGTAACTTCACAGGTGTTTACGGTTCACAATATTGCTGAAGACAGAAAATACTACTTGTTTGCTTTGGATAAGAAATAGGTTGGCAATCCTGAGGCTAAACAGACATGTCAATGAAGGTTTCATATAAAACATGATAGGCCTACCAACAAAGCTATGTTTGCATTCACCTTCACAAAGAATTTCATCGCTGTTCTTGGATTAATCCTTATCATTTGACAAAAATTTCCAGGCAGTCTCTCGATACTAACATCTTTTATAATCCTGCCCTCTTATGGCACGGTAATTTCCTTTAGAAATCGATCGAACTGCCTCTGTTAACTTGTTTGAAATCCAATATGTCTTCCGAATGCAATGTCCCTTTCTATTGTTCTTGTGCGGCGTGATGCGGAAAAGTTGAAATTGTTCAACTGTGCCGCATCATTAAGAAAACGCGTGGCTGATGACGTTGGAAAAAAACGCTTACCATATATGGTTCGCGGCAACTGGGCGGCAAGAAAAACGCGACAAGTTTTTCTTTTTCTTCTACAACTCGACAACTCTACAACTCGACTAACCTTTCTTCTACAACTCGACTAACCTTTTAGCTTATGGACAAATTTTTGCTGAATATGACATTAACCTTTTAAGATTAATTTTTTACATTTTTTTATATGTTTTTGTATCTTCTTCTTTATGTATGGCAATTTTCTTTAACTTTTTAATTCTATACAGGGCTTCTCTTGATAGCAGCTATATTTATAGCTGATTGAATTACCCTGTAAAAATATAGTATTATTATTATTATAGTGTGAATCTACCTTCAGAGATGTAAAAATCCATCTTTGACGCGACGTGCTGCTTCCGGACAATAGACAAGGTTTCCGAAGTAGGACAGATATAATGATAGCTAAATTCGTGAACAAAGAACAACTTATCGAATCGGTGAAAAACTGCCTTGCCTTTATGACACTAGTAGGAAAGAAAAGAAAAGAAATGCTCCCTTTACTAACAACAAATGGCCTAACCAACCTTACCCATTCATCAAACGTGGAAGGCAGTATTTGGAGATAATTGAAACGCATCGTGTAATCTTGCAATTCATTTTTTAGCTTAAATTGTAATGATGACTTCCCTGTTTTCGTTGTTTCCAAACTTCTAGAACCTAAAATCGTCGCTTTTTCTTTGCTTTTGCAATACAATTAAAGCTATTACCTGATTTTGCAAAGTGAGAACGAGAAGCATGTCTTGTTGCTATGACGCCATTTTAACTAAAATAGCAGACGACGCTTTGCCAGTGTGAATTTAAAAAAAAGTACATGACCCGACGCGCCGCAACGTGATGTACCTCGACGCATCGCGACGAGTGCAGTGTGAATTGACCTTAAAGGCCAATCTCCACTGACGCTTTTTTGCAGCGTTCGCCTGAAAATTTTGCAGCGAAGCATGCGCAGACGGAAACTCATCAAGCGAAAAGCGTTCGCCACGTCGAGAAATTCGCTGGACGAATAGTTAAAATGATTTCTACTTTTCGGCGTGCGAATATGCTTTTCGCAAACACTAGCCAATAGAATTTCACCATGCTCATACATATCCTTCGAGCACTGCTTTCAAATATGGCGTTCTTGCTGCAAGCAGAATCTAATTATGGCCTTCTCGCGGAAGATCTCGATGTTGAAGAAGATCAGAGGAATGGTCAAGGCCTAGGAGAGGAAAGAATCGAAGACAGTATGACTGGATTCGACAAAGAGGCATTCATTGAGGCACTAAGGCATTACCACTGCCTGTGGGACACAAGTAGCCCAAGCTATAAAAACAGGACTATGAAAAGCAATTGCTGGAAAGAATTAAGCACACTTTTTAATAGAGAAGGTAAGGAAAACTCTTCCTGATATAGCTGTTCAAATTATGTGTTTTTAGATTAAGCATGTTAAGAGTTGACAATGTTTCTTGAGTTATTTAGATTACAAAAATAACACACAGGGTTGTTCTTATGTTATTTTAGCCTGCAAACGCTTGCAATGAACGCTCCTCCAAAACCACTATAATCTGAAGATCGAGCTTCCTCAGTTCGTTATTTAAATTAATATAGTTTATATTTATTCATTTCAGTTCAGTTTCTTCAGAAAACTTTCAAAAATCTTAAGGACACCTTGAAGAAATGCCTTGACAAAAGGAAGCTACTAACGCGCTCGGGTGCTGCAGCAACATCATTGCCGTCATGCAAATATTTTGAAAGCATGAGATTTCTGCATGACAAGGGAGGCAACAGGCCTACAGAAAGTAATATTTTGATTCCAAACACACTGGAATTGTCAACATCTCCCATCACTTCCGATGACTCCAGTGCAATGTCAACACATCAATCTCCAATGCCTGTAATACCACCTCCTAGTGAGAGCTCAACAGCTAACAAACACAAACAAACTAGAAAGAGAAAGGCCAGCCTGGACACTGCAATGGACGATGGATTCCTTACACAGATGAAATCACTGGACGAAAAGATTTTTGCACAAATGGAGCAAGGAAATGATGAGGCATCCTCATTTTGCCTCAGTCTAGTGCCTGTTTTGAGAAGTTTTGATCAAAGAACATTAAGACTAGCAAACTTGAAAATAAATCAAGTACTATATGAAATTGAATATGGTGAGCAATAAGTAATGGAACACTATTGTTATGATAAATGAAGAGTTTTCCTTTAATTTTTTCTACTTCTTGAAAGAAACTGGCAATTCAAGCTAGTGCTGGGTCCTTCCATGTGAATTTAAGAAAGCATGTATTAAGTTTTAGAAAAATTCCATTCTCTTTGTTAATGTAGGTGAGATACTGTCTGCAATTCTGAATTTCTGAAATAGTTCTGTAACTTTGACCTGGAATCAGGGGTGATTTGATGAAAGAACATTAAGACTAGCAAACTTGAAAATAAATCAAGTACTATATGAAATTGAATATGGTGAGCAATAAGTAATGGAACACTATTGTTATGATAAATGAAGAGTTTTCCTTTAATTTTTTCTACTTCTTGAAAGAAACTGGCAATTCAAGCTAGTGCTGGGTCCTTCCATGTGAATTTAAGAAAGCATGTATTAAGTTTTAGAAAAATTCCATTCTCTTTGTTAATGTAGGTGAGATACTGTCTGCAATTCTGAATTTCTGAAATAGTTCTGTAACTTTGACCTCGAATCAGGGGTGATTTCTAGAGCGGTTAAAGGGGGCCTGGCCCCCTTGTTAAAATCTCTGTTCATTTTGGGGGCTCAGCCCCCCAAAAGTTTTGCATTGATGTTGCT
>OLMO02000273.1:2111135-2133723 GCA_900291935.2 Cassiopea xamachana
TTTTATGACAGGAAAAATGTTGTCAAGAAGCTAGAGCCACCAGAAGTAGCAGGAACACGTGGTCAATTTACATTCACTGTTGTAAACAATTCTGAACTATATGGACCTACAAACTTGAAAATAACTTATAATTTAAATTTTTTTGGACTTTATTGCTGTTTTTTGTCACTTTCTCCAATGATTTCGCAAATGTACGTCCGTCACAGAAAATATGTACGTCCGTCACAGAGTTTAAGAAGTTCTGAATGACATCTGATACACTTTTCTTTCAAAATATTTTTAGAAAATAAGAGTTTGATCCATCCCCAATAGAAAATGGTGGGAAGCCTGATTTAAAGCTCAAACAAACCACAGAGTTTTAGGATTTTTGAAAGTTAGGTCAGTTTTCTCTCATTTTCTGTGTACGTCCGTCACAGCACTTTGGCAGCCATTTTAGTAGGGGCCTGATATGGAATTTCTTAATTTTTGTTAGTTTTTACATTTAGCATATTTATGCTTCTTGTATGCCTCATTAAACTTGACATTACTTCAAGAGTTTGCATTCTAAAGCAGTTTTAAGAGTCCAAAGTGTACGTCCGTCACAATGGAATTGCCCAACAGCAAACATTGCTGAACATGAAATTTGTCATTGAAAAGGGTGGCCAACGGCGACAAACATTTGCAGACCATGAACGTTTAACCTTGTTCCATTAATTGTTCACGCGTTTGGCCAGGACTTTTGATTTGGTTCTTTCTTTGTAAGGGGGTAGGGCAGCGGTCGGGAACCTATGGCTCGCGAGCCACATATGGCTCTTTTCAAGACTGAATCTGGCTCTCAAGCTTGTAGACAAATCTTAGCAGACTTCTTCAAAGCATTGCAAAACAGTGAATGCCTCCAAAATGGCCTTCCAATGTTAACACTGGTGTCATCTTCAGTTGTCATGTAGTGCGACTGGCCAAGTTAGCATTGAATTAGAAGATTTTGTGGTCCCATTCAACACCAATGCCCAACTGCATGGCTCTCATTGAAAGCCATTTTAGAATACATGGCTTCTATGGCTCTTTCAGCCAAGACGGTTGCCGCCCCTGGGGTAGGGGGTCTGAGATTGATTTTCAAGTTTTGGTTGATTCATAAGGTCAAAGATTGTGTCAATGTTGGGGTTATATCAATTCAGGAACTTTTGTGAAATTAAATATCTTTTTCCATTGCTGAGATACTGATGCCCAAATTTGAGGAGCATGCAAAAATGATGAAATTTTATCTGATTCATGAAAAGTTAGCCCTGCAAAAATTTTGCCAGAAAGAATTTCGCATGCTAAGGTACTATATAATCAAATGGCCAAATTTTATTCTTTTTTAGCATTTATTGATCCATATAAATACAAATACCTATTTTTGTTTGGAGGTAGATTCTAGGGATATTTAGTCACATTCTAAAGGGTTCTGAAAAACTATGGTTTTGACCTGTCCTTCCCATCTTTGAGCATCAATTCTAGTAATGAAAGGAGATATTTTAATTCTGTATAAAGCTCCTAAGGCCCCAGGCATTGAAAAGAAGCTATAGATAAAGTTTTAAAATTTTTGGCTAGACCCCTAGCCTTTTGTTTCCTTTCATACCCAAATCAGATTCCTTTTCCCACAGATACATTTGAAAAATAATAAGCATGTTGTTAAGATGTCTAAGGTTCTCCCTGGAGAACCTTAGAAGTATCAAATAACAAAATTCTATGCTGAAAGTACTTAGTGAAGCTACATACAAAAAGTGCAAAAATTGCAAAGCAGCATGGCCTTGCTAAATTTTGGATGCTTTCAATTTTCAGACACCAAAAATTTCACACTATTGTAATTTAGGACACACTTTTGTCTGAAATGAAAGACGTCCAAAATTATTGGTAATTAGTGTACTCTATATGCAGCCTCAGTGAATGAATTATTGGGGGCAATGCTCCCCTGCCCCATTGTCTACTGGCCTGGTGAGGTTTGAGCAAAGCCAGAAATACAATATTTTATTTTTAGGACAGGAGATCTTCTATCAAGATTACATATTACATTTAGTTTTGATGGCAGACTTTGTTCAGCAGAAGTTTATATTTTGTTAAGTCTGCAAGCTAGTGGGATAGAAAATTTTGTAAATGCAGGCGTGTTTTGTAGTGCTCTATCTGTACTATTGATGACAATATAAATATTCAAATATTCCTAAAATCAACTTTTTATGACACCATTGTGTGTCATCTTCTTGTAGGCAGAGGTTCTGCAAGATAACGTCAAGCAAAAACTATTGTGTAGATAACTAGGCATCTATCACAAATATGTTGCATTCTCATCCTAACCAGCCTCTTGAAACAAGTTGTCTGGTCAGCCAGTAGGAAATGTTGTCAGGGTTTTTAAAATGATAGAATTCTGACTAATCCATTTGACAGATAAAAGATTTGGTGATATGAAGTAGAAGCCATTCAAAGAGTACTTACACCCTGAAGGGGGTGGTGAACCCATAAAATATACAAAAACATACAAGGCAGGGGCAGAATAGCTAAATTTTTTGGCCTGAGCCCAGTTTGACCACAATGGCCCAGGATGTGCAGTAGAGCCAAAAATAAGACACATCAACAGGTGCATACTTTTGTCGTAATATGGGCACAATTCTTCTTTGGATTAACTGTAAATTCTCTTTTTAGTTTTTCAGTATATCCTTCACAAAGCTTTCCATACAATTCAGGGGGCTGCTGATGTTGATTAGATGCTTCTTTTCATTTTAAGAAATAACCAGACAGTTTGTCCAACTTTACGACATGGGATTTTGCTGAAAAACAGAGTTTGTCTGGGGACCTGAAAACATGTTGTTGATGGTCGCCCTATCCCATGGAAAAGCAGGGCACTTTTGTTTGATATTATCTTATGTGGAAAACTGATGACAGTGGGCAAATGGCAGTCATTAGCATTGTTTGAACATTTTGCAACAAAAACTCAATTAGTACTTCTACAAATCTTGAATTTGTTAGCAATGATGTCCCTTTTAAACTGTGCTTCTTCCATTTTTCAGTAGAAAGTTATGCATTTTTTAATTTAAAACTATTCTTAGAAATTCAAACATTAAACTTGATGTACCTCTTTTCCAATAAAATTATGATATTGTTACAGAAGCTCACTCATTTCTATAAATAGTAAGATTCCCTCTGATTTTTCTATGAGAATTCTGAAGCATTTATACATTTCCATTGTAACTAGGAAGTAATTGAATTTTCACTGTTTTGGCATTAAAATATCACCATTTTTCTCTGTAAGACTGAAGAAATTTGAATTGTGTTGTGAGAAGTAATGATGAAATTTAACTAATACTTTAAAAGCTATTTCATTCTTTTCTGCATGGGCTATTTGGAAATCCTTTGAAAGATCTGTTACAAAGTGCGTTTTCACTAGAATTGAGGTGTGTCTATACTATGTAGCATTCTAGTAGCATTTTCCACAATTATTGGTATAAGAAAGCATTTGCGTCAAATCATTATAAAGCAAGCAAGTTACAGGATGAGAGTCAGCACCAAATACTATCAGAAAATTTCATTTTTTTTAGCAACTTTGAGTTTTGACATCAATTTTGTCTTTTCACGTAGTTTGAAATCAATGCATTGCATTTGAAAAGCCATTTACTTTAGTTATCATTAATATAATATGTAAATTTTTTGAAATTCTCTTTTGGTGCCATTTGAATGTGAAAATAGTTTTGAAATGCTGCAAGTATCGTAAATTCTTTGACCAGGGCTTTTACAGCAATATATTGAATAGTGATTTACTAGTTATCAAGTTTATAGTTTTGACTAGTTTTTGCTATTTTTTGAAAGCATTGCCAAGCAGATCTATAGAAGAGATGCAACAATTACACTCTTGTTTATCAAAACTAGTAAAATTGATGTTGAGGTTGGCTGTTCTTAATTGTTCTCAACTTTTGAGGCTGAATTGTTCTTAATTTGTTCTTAATTTAGTAGCATGCAAGTCATTAAAAAATAGATAGAATGTGTGTTCAGAATCCCATACTGATGTGTGAAGTAGTGCCTCCATGTGTTCAATATTAGAAGGCATAAATAGAATATATTTTATTGAAGTTCACAGGTTGAAATTCATCAATTGAATGTTATCAAGTGATATTTGTCAGTTGAAATTCAACATTAAAAAGTCATAGATTGGACTACTCCAGTTTAGCAGCAAATGCAAACTTAGTAAGGCCACAATTAAGCCATGATTGAAATGTGTCAGCNCATAAGAGGATCTTAGAATCAGAGCAATGAATTTCTTTTCAGTTGAAGGAGGGAGAGTGCAACCCCTGCCATCCTCTCTTTTATGCCCATGATCATATGGGCAATGGATCTGGATGAACCCTTCATACTCACAGAAATAAGAATATAGCAGCAGGTTTCTACATTAAGATCTCTATGTTTTATTATCACCTTTCTGTTAGTCACTATTTTTAAGAACTTAGATAGTGCAGAAAAAATTCAACTGCTCAATTGTATATGATGAGTTTCAATCAATGAATTTCAACTGATGAAGCTCAACTAGGTGAAAGTAGTCCTGTATACTTTTGTGTGTTTGGGATTGGCAGTTAGAGAGGACACTTATCCTGTGCCATCAGCATGTGATTAGGGTGGTTAGCTCCTTTCCCTCCCATCTTTATCTCCCAGTGTTGGTATCAGGTACCCATTCACTGTTCGGTGAACAGAGAGTGAGCATTCAGTCAGGGCACTGAGTCACCTTTGACCTGTAGACCTTCCACATGGGAGGCATGCTCTCTAACTACTATAGAAGCTTAGCTGCTGATTTTCACTTAGTGATTTTCATTTGATGAATTTCATTCTGCATGGTTTATTTTGTCAGGGATAGTCAGGGGGAAAGTCAGGGAAACTTGCAGTAGTCAGCGGAAAAGTAGCATTTTCATACTGTAGGCAAAGGAATGGATTTCATTTTTTTGTTTTCACAGAAGTATCAATAGTTGTAAGTTTACATTTGAAGTTTGCTCTTTTCTATGTTTTACCTTTAACTTTATTATTTTATCCATCCATGAAAAATGTTGATATTGAAAGTGGGTGTTTTAACTATCAGTCAGGGGAAAGTCAGGGAATTTTTTAATGTATTGGGTATGAACCCTTGATCCTTAAATTCAGCTTATGCTTCTAAGGGTGCTTAGAAACTCATTACTTTTACGGATTTGGCAACAACTCCTTAAATGGTCCCTGTTTCTTGTCAGTTCTTGGGTGAGAAATTTTCAAGGGTAAATTTGTTTGGGAAGTGATTTGCTTTTTGTTAAGGGAACACACAAAGCTACCCCTTAGAATTTGTTTTTAGCCCTTAAATACTCCTTAAAGAACCCTTAAATTGTATCTACTCACTAGAGTACAAATCTTGAAAACTTAACTCAGTACATTGCAATTGAAATTTTTGCATCATTTTAGCATATGTTTCATTGCAGTAGCTCATGATGAGATCATTTTATTATTTTCTAGAGATAGAGTGATTTAGAAAATTTTCTGGTGGTAAGCACCCAGACCCCGAAATGCGTTCAAAACAGATTGCAGGGTAGAGTCTTGGTCTTCATCCCAAAATAAATATAAGATGGAAATATGATTTTCCTTCTGTGTAAAAAGGCAGTTTCTGCTGATCAAAAAGATTGATGTACAAAAAGTGTGAAGGGGCAAGTTCCCAGACCCCCAACTACCTAGCAGATGTTAACATATCTCGATACTCGACAAATTTCCTCTATTAAAGTTTTTTTCTAGTGCCACTCTTTGCGAAAATTATGGGGAGAAATTCTTCGCAAAGGGCAATAAGCACTATTTCAAGCACCAATCTGAATTTCCACCCTAAATTCATTGTTGTCATTCACTGATGGATGTTTCTCAACCCAGTTATGAGCATGCTATTAGTGTGGGTCAAAATGACTCTTTAGAAATTTTTAGATCTTTAGTAGAAATAATAGTCCACTGGAATGCCTTATTGGGAAAGCCTTCACATTCTCATAAATTGACATTCTCTTACATCCCAGAACTTCTCTATTTCATTAGTTCTTTTTTATTTCCTCTCTTTAGTTCTTATTCCTTTTTCCTGTTCCTTTGATTGCATTCCCCCTGAGCTTGCTGATTTTCATCTTTTATCAATTTAGTCTCATATGCCTTCATTTCCATTCTGTTACATGAANATCCTCTTTGTATTTTCCCAGTCCTTACCTTTACTTAATTTTTCTTTACTTTATTGAGGATAGCCTTCATAGCATTGGCTGTTCATATTATTATGGCTTTGTTAAGCAAAGATCTGAATTTTTATTGCTCCTTTATTAATTATTGTCCTCATTTTGAAGGTTATTTTAAAGTTTTATGTCCCACGGTAGGGCAAGATAGTTTCGTTAATAGCTAGGTCGTTTGAAGCTTAACTTTTATTTGCTTTTGTTACTGATCCTTCATTCTAGTACTAACATACAGCTTATTTTATCTTTAATGTTGTTAGTGGCTACAGAAGCATTGGAAGATTCTGCTCAAATAATGCTGGTGCACCATTTACAATGTACTCAAGCGATGGTTATGCAAAGATTGTAGTATCTGTAAGTTTTAATGGAAGAATTGGTGCATTTTCCCTCAACTACAAGCTGAAATCCAAGTCAAGCAATCCCCTTGGTAGTTCTTCATCAAGTTCTACATGCTAGTGAGTATGAGCTTTGTTGTTGAACTTTAAATCTTTTTATAAAATGGTCTTGCATCAAAGCCATGACTTTTTGCACCTATTTTCACATAAGCTAATATGCTATGCATTAAATGTGTTGTGTACATGACAGAACACAACGCATGTACTGCATAGCATATTAGCCCATGTGGTTCATTTACGTTTTCTTTTATCACATCCAATTGAACAATACTGTTACATATTCATTAGGTGCTGACATTACCATTGACAAATCTATTAGCTACAGTATTGATAAATCCATTAGATGTTCCATAAAACATTTTGGGTCAAACTGTCCCCATCTTCAGTTAGATAAATGGAATATTAGGGGGAGGCTTTTATTCCTATTGGAAGAATGAACCATAAATAGGACGTATAAATAAATATATAGCAATAGGCATGTAAATAAACAAGCAGGAAATAGCCTAAATAGGGGTTAATGTGGGTAGGGGAAGTGAACAGTTCAAAATAACCTTAAATGGAAACATTTTTAACTGTAAACATTTAGGGTAGTGACATTAAGGCATAGGGCACAGGGCACGCATTGGAAGCAGCAGTTGTTGACGTGTATATCCTGTATAAATATTTGTCTTATTATTATTATTATGACCGTTGAGCTACGCAACAGATGTGTTTGTGCACGGTCCTTACGTTTCACAGTTATTTCTTGTCAGGTTTGTTGTATTGGTTATTTTTTTTAACTTCTGGCTGTGATACTTTCGTGTGCTTCGAAGATGCTAAGACGCAGTGTTTTGTTTCTTTTCGCTGTAATGGTGATTTGCTCATTTTGTGGAGACGATTTTAAATCATTAAGCCACCATTCGTGGCGATGCAAGAAAAAGATGAACGTAAATAATGGTGATAACTTTAATGGTAACCAACAGTCTCAGCAGCAGTCTCATTCGCGAGTATTACTGGATTCTGGAAATAGAAATATTTCGTTGTCTCCTAGCAATTGTCATAGCGTGAAATGTTGCTGTGGAAAAATGTGTAAAGGTATACGTGGCCTTAAGATGAATCAACGTACTTGCCGAGTAGTCAAGGATCTTACTGAAGAAACGTTTGAATTTGTAGAGGAGAACCTTACCGGTTCGTACAGTAATGACAATTATAACGAAGATTTGGATAACAACATAACTAACTCTATCCCTGATGTCAAGCTTGGAGTCAAATTACCAAAATCTGATGATCAGTGGAACGCTGCAAATTTGTTTTTCATAGTATCGCTACCGATTGCTGGATAGCACTCGTCAAGTATCGATGATACGATAGACCTTATGAACTCAACTATCTACAACTATTTCTATGACAATTTTGGTTACTCGGAAGATTTTATTAGCGATGAATTGGTCAAAAAGTATAAAGACTTAACAACAAAGTCGTTAAAATCAAATTTAAAATTTGTAAAGCAGTCCCAGGCCTCTCCGAACGAAATTAGGTACGTCTTACGCTTATTACATAATAGGATACGCACTTCCGCTGAGATTCCATCATCTGAATTTGCCCATGATATCAGAAGTCAAAACAATTCCTGGGGGTATGTGAAAACCAATCTAAACAGCAGTGCCTCACCTTTTCCTTCTTTTAATATGGCAACTTGTACTACTTTCTTCAGAGACTTTTTCTGTGCCAAACAACCATCTAAGTCGTTTAAAATCCCAAGCTGGATTCCTCCCCTTCTTGAGCCTACAATACCATACAATCTTTCCTCTCCTTCTTACCAACAAATAACCAGATCGTTCGTAGAATGAAAGTATCTGGATCACCCTGCCCTCTCTATAAACTTTCTGTTATTCCTTTGAAGCGTTGCCCCTATCTTAGAACATGCTTAACTGAACTATTCTCAATCCATTGGAATTCTGGTAAGATTCCTATGAATTGGAGGGCATGCACACTCGTCGTTCGTAAGAAAGGTGATACTTCGGATCCCTCCAACTTTAGGCCAATAACTCTTGAAAGTGTTCCATTGAAGATCTTTACCTCCTTTGTTCGTGACTCTATGTTTTTCATACTTGAGCTCTAACAATTATCTAGAGCACAAAATCCAGAAGGGCTTTCTCCCTAAACTATCAGGCACGTTTGAACACACTGCTCAAATGGCGCAAGTAATCAACAAAGCACGAGTGAAACAAAGATCTCTTGTTATCACCTTGCTAGATCTCAAGAATGCATTCGGTGAAGTAAATCATAATCTTATTCCGGAAGTACTAAAGTACCTTCATATCCCTTTGCATATCCAAACATTCATTGGCAATCTCTATTCTAATTTTCATATATCTATCATTACCAAGTCGTTCAAAACTCCATTTATAAAGGTGGGAAGGGGTGTTTTACAGGGTGACTGCCTCAGCTCATTAACCTTCAATCTATGCTTTAATACCTTTATCAGATATATCTCTGATCCTAATTTTGCACAATTTGGTTTTTCTACAGCCTCTTTAAATCCATTGCACTGGTTTCAGTTTGCCGACGATGCAGCTGTTATTACGAGTCTGGAACAAGAGAATCAGCTTTTATTGAACAATTTTTCTAGATGGTGTAATTGGGCTGATATGACCATCAGGGTTGATAAATGCTCCTCATTTGGAATCAAAAAGTCTTCCACCTCATCTGTGCAGTTTTTGCCTAAACTTATCATTAATCATGATCTCGTTTCCACTGTCAGCATTGCCAGTTCTTTTAAATATCTCGGCAGATACTTCTCCTTTTCTACGGATAACGTAGAACACAGATCTATTTTATTGGAAACTATTAATAACTTATTATGTAAAATTGATAAAATCCCTTGCCATCCTAAAAATAAACTGTTGCTATACCATCGCTATGTTCTCTCTAAAATTTCCTGGCACCTCACTATAGCTGATCTTAGCAAAACGTGGGTAATTGAAAACCTAGATAACAAAGTTGCGTATTATGTCTGTCGGTGGTTTGAATTGCCAATAAGCGCCACCTTAAGTAATCTCATCATCAGCAAATCAAACTATGGCCTAAGTCTTATTCTTCCTTCTACCAAGTTTATACAGTGTCAAACCATAATTCGGAATGCTTTAAAATCCTCTCGTAATTCTGATATAAATGCTTTGTGGCAGGATTCTAACACCTTTACCAACATTCAATATGATCAGTACAGAAATGCAAAACAAGCTCTCAAATCTATTCAAACTCACCACCATCATGGTATAACAAGTGAGTTAACATCACAAGGACTAGTTATTTCATCGGTTCTTAAATACGCTTCAAAGGTTACCACCTGCATTTGGTCACACGTTGAACAAAAACTACCCAAGAATATTTTCAACTTTTCTCTGAAATACTTAACAAATACATTGGCAACTCGAAAAAACCTCTCAAAGTGGTCCATCTCTCAATCATCAGCATGTTCCCTTTGCCTGCAACATAAAACTTTGCAGCACATTGTTTCTCGCTGTAAGCTGTATCTAGAACATGGTAGGTATACCTGGAGACATGATTCTGTCCTAAATTCCATAGCTAAGACATTTTCCACACTTATAGATTGCTCATTATACGCCGATCTTCCTGTGTTTATATCCCCTGCTTTTATCACAGGTAGTGCTTTCCGACCCGATCTTCTCATAATTTCTAAGGAAAAGGTCCTGTATATTCTTGAGCTCACTATTGGTTTTGAAACTAACATATTAATCAATAGTGAGCGTAAGGCTTCAAAATTTTATCCTCTACAACAAACTCTACTTCCGAATTATAAACAAATCAAATTTATAAATCTTTCTATGGGAGCCCTTGGCACTATTGGGTCTTGTTCTGAATCTTTTATTAATCTTCTTAAATCCCTCGGTTTCAACGACAAAGTGAAAAAACACATTCTATCTAACCTCATCAACATAACTATAAGAAGTACTTACTTTATTTTCTGTTGCCGAAATAAACCCTGGACAAACTCTGACTTACTCAACTTATAAGAAATGCTATTGATTTTTTCTTTTTAATTTCAATAATTTATTTTCCATTCTATTCCATTGATGTCACAGTAATTGTTTTTTCATTTTGTTTAGTTGAGTAGTTAACCTGACAGCCAGTTGTACGTTACCTAGGTTTAGAGAGACGTATAATTGTATTTTAGTTATATGAGAATGAAATTGAAGTTTGAAAAAAGAAATTATGTTGATTGAGAGGACAGGGGGAATCAGAAGATTTAATTCTTCGGACAACTTCAGTTATCTTTTTATATGAAGGAGGGTGGGTCACATTGTACTGTAGGGGTGGAAACGGAAGGAATCCAGCTAGGTATTTCAAAAGATTTGAATGGATTAATAGAGCTGAAGGTTCTAGCAAAGATATTAGTACAGGTGGTTACGTCAAAGGAAGGTAATATTGATGTGCTTGTTTAAAGGTAGATTTAACGAAACTCCAAAAGTTCTTCTTAATGTTGTCATCCACTTGTCCTTCGCTCAATTTTGCTTTTGTTCTATCGAGTCTGCACCTCAAAAGATGTGACACAACCTTTATTTCAGCTGGATCCGAACTTATAGATTTCAGATACCTTAGATGAGACTTTAGGCTGTGTTTTGAGTAGGTTTGGTATTGTTTTTCCAGTTCCAACAGCTTTATAGATTTTACCGCTCCAAAATTTTGTTCAAAGTAATCGTAAATAATTGTATGCATATGAATGATGGTTGTATTAAGATCTGACGAAGCAATATCATGAATTGGCAGCAATAATTGGAAATATTTATTTGCAGTTTTCCACTGATCCTCAGACTTAGGCAGCTTAACTCCAACCTTGATATTAATCTGGTCATCAATAAGAGGTTCTGATGCTGTAGTAGACAAATAATCATTGATGCATTGATCCTCGAAAGTTTCACCAGAAAGGTCTTCGATGACAAGGCAGCTGCGTTTGTGCACTTTCAAACCTCGCTGACCGTTACAAATTTTACCGCAACTAAATTTCACTGATACACAAGTTGAACTTTGCAATTCAGTATCAACTACTGGCAAAGAAGCTTCGTAGTCACTGTCACCGGTAGTACTGGCATTATTTCTCTCTTTGTCCCTACTTTTTACCTTCCCTTTGCATCTCCAGGCATGTCAGCCTAATGATTTGAAATCTTTCCCACAGAAAGAACAAACGATAAAAACAAAGAACAGTGACTTCAAGGAAACGCGAAACATGGCCTTTGAAGTAAACAGTAACTTGCAAAACGACAATAATAAATGTAAAAGCTCCATACAAGCAGAATTTCACAAACGTTAAACAACTATGATGATGCACAAAATGTACGTCCATCCGCCATTGCTCAAAGATCGATAATAATTGTTTTTTAAACTGTAGATAATGATATAATATTTAAGAATACAAATACAGATCTCGGTATAATTACGTAACTTGCATTTGACAGACTTGGTATGAAAAAAAACATTTACACATAGGAAAAAACATGCAGTATAAGGAATGTAACTTTTAGTATAAAAGTTTTCTTCAAGCGGTTAGTATATTAGGTCAGGGTTAGTCCAGGGCTTGTTGCGCATACAGAATATATAATAGGTTGATCGGATAATGATTGTAGATAGCGTTCGTACTATGAATTCTGTGTGTAGCTTATCAAACTCCAGTTCCTTGCACATGTCTATGAAAGACTCGCATGATCTGCCAAAAATTCCTAGAGCACTTAGGGATAGGTTAATAAATTTGACGCTGTGAAAGTCCGACGAAAGATCTCGAGTAAGTTGATAATACTTTTCGTGTTTCCTCTCTGCATTGCTATTTAAATTGGTTTCAAACCCAACGGTCAACTCGATCACAGAGCGTGGTCTTACCAATGGAAAGAAGCATATCCGGACGCAGCTGATCTCCTGTTATAATGCAAGGGGAGAGAAATCCAGGAAGGTCAACATACATGGAAGAATTTCTCGCACTTTGTAACGTAGAGGCGACAAAGTGTAATGCTGAGTTATGCCTCCATGTGTAACGGCCCTCTTCAAAATATGACTTGTAGCCAGAGACAACATGAAGAAGAGACTCGGGACAGAGGCAAAATGAGCAATCAGGAGTTTGAGAGAGCTTCCATTTGTAAAGGTTCACACGATTGACAAGGGTATTTTTAAGATATCTTATAGAGAAGTTACAAATGTTCTTAGGTAGCTTGGTCTGAGCAGAAGAGCACAAAGAGTTGAGTGATTTCATAGAGTGTTCTAAAAGAAAAGAGATAATAAAGCCTTGAGAAGTTAGTTGGGACTGTTGCTTTTCGGTATGCTGTTGGCGTACAGCTTTTAATATCTGCGTGGTATTTTTGCATGAATCACATTGAACATTCATATTACAACTGGTGCTTTTCCATAAAGACTTGATGTTATCGCTCTTGGAGAATCTTAGGGAATTACGTAACACAGTTTGGCATTGGATAAATTTATAGATGGAAGTTGAAGATTTAGGCCAAACTGGTTCCAGAGATGGATGATACCACTTAAAGTAGCGCTAATAGGAAGATCCAACCATTGGCGTATGAATCGTATAGTGATGGAATCCATGTTTTCAATTACCCACGTCTTAGCTAGATTGGCAACAGTAAGATACCAGGAGAGTTTTGAGAGCAGATACCTTTGGTACAAGAGTAATTTATGTTTCGGCAGAATTGAAAGGCTATCAATATTAGTCAGCATATCAACAAGGGAAGATTGCAATTTTTCTTTGTAAACTTTGTTGTCCATTTCAAAGTTGAAATACCTACCCAAATTCTTAAATGATTCTCTTGATTTGACAGTTGGTACTGTCTTATTGTTGACAAATAATTTTGGCTCATATTGAAGAGAGCGAGTTGAAAACTTTTTAATACCAATTGTCACGTATTTTTCTACTCTGATGACCATATTAGACCACTGACACCACTTTGTAAAACAATTTAGAAGGAGTTGATTCTCACGCTCATTTGTTGTGACCACAGCAGCATCATCTGCAAATTGAAAAGGCAATCGAGCTTTTCATACGCAGAGAAACCAGGTTGTTTGTATTTTTCCAGGCGAATGAATTGAATGAAAGTGTTGAAGCACATGGTAAATAATAAAGGGCTAAGGCAATCACGTTGGAGAACACCACGCCGAACAGGAATAGCAAGGATTGAGTAATGATAAGTTATAACAGCTGTGTGAAAACCTTCATAGAGACTAGAAATTAAAGCTTGGGCCTTATCAGGAATATGGTGATAGAACAGAACCTCTTTGATTAAATTGTGATGTACTTCGCCAAAGGCATTCTTGAGATCCAATAATGTTATTACTACTGACCTCTGACTTTTGCGCGCTTTGTCAATAATATTGGCCATCATGGAAGTATGCTCTAGCACTCCTGCTACGTTGGGGATAAAACCCTTCTGGATTTCAGCCTCAATAAACTCATTTTGATTGAGAAATGAGAAAACTGAGTCACGTAGACATGAAGTAAAGGCTTAGTGGCACCGACTCAAGGGTGATGGGCCTAAAATTAGCAGGGTCATCACTGTTACCCTTTTTGTGAACAAGAACTGTGCATGATTTTTTCCATTCCATTGGGACACGACCCGATTCCCAGACAACACGAATAGTTTTAGTTAGAAGCGCCTGAAGATATGGACATCTTTTGAAACATATTATAGATATCTTGTCTAGTGGGCAAGGGGAACTAGAAGATTTCATTCTACGGACGATGGTAGTAATCTTTTCATAAGACGGGGCTGACTGATCAAAAGGAGTGGAAGGCTCAGGCAAAGATGGAAGCTAACTTGGAGTATTAAAAGTTCTCTGCGGAAATACTGCACGGAAGAAGTCGAGGAAAAATTTTGTACAGCGGTCTTGTGTAAACGAAGGCTAAATAGACTTACTCTTCTGGAAAATATTTTTAACGAAGCCCCAAAATTTTTTTTGTAAGATATGATCTTAGTTTCTGACACTATCATTTGATTTAGCAGTAACAGGAGACTTACCAAGCTTGGAACGAAGGAGGCGAGATACGTACCTACAATACTCGCCAAAAGTCCTGGCACACTTTGTATATTTTTAATCTGGACGGAGCATTCACCCCCCCTCCTCCCCCTAAACAATGTTGGTTACTGAGAGAAGTACATGCGGTAACGGAAAAATCATTCGTGCACAATAACGCCAAGTGTCTCAGAAACAGACCAACATTGTATTAAGGGGAAGGGGGGTGCGTAGAGGGCGTAGTGATTGAAACGCTGAGAAAGCTATAGTTTTCATAATTTATTGAAAGTGTCCCAGGGACTTTTGGCAAGTATTGTCTGAAATGAAATTCGAAGATATAGGATATTGAGCTGCAATCAATGGGGGATTGGGTTTTCGGGGGCGCTGATTACGATGGTGAAAATTTTTTTTGCATAAATGAACCCTCTGACGTCATATTGACGTAATGGGGTAACTTTTTTGTACTTGCCTTCTGAAAGTGCCTGCAAAAGACATTTAGTATATGCGAGTGCAGCCATATATTCTTTGTGTAAAAACATGAGGATTTAGGCTCTATATAATGCAAAACAACAAAATTGTGACTAGCACTGCATTCATAATAAAGCGCCCAAGACGTAACCTCGTATTCATGCACTTGCTAAGAACATTCGAAAAATTAATGTGGAAATTCGAAAAAACGTTATAAGAGCTTGCCTGTGGTGACATAATTTGAGTTTAATGGTCTCAAAGATCGAGGTGTGATAGCGAGACAAGCTACCATCTCGGAAAAGAAGAGAGCACTTGCTACTATCTTGCGAAAAGAGCTTAACTGGTCATATCGTAATATCGCAAATCGACGTAATATTTCTAAATCTAGCATCGAGTGCATTTAAAAGTAGGGTATGGAGTGCAAACCGCTCGGAAATGGAGCAATTTCCTTTTATGATAAAAATGTATTAGATTAAGCCTTTAGCAGCATGCATAAGCATCGAATTCCGATCACAAGAAATAATTCTTGCCCATCAAAGTATAAAGTATTTTATTGTCATTAAGCTAATGTCCACAGTGTAGGTAGAGCACAAATATAAAAGAAGGACAAAAATGATATTTAGGAAGGTTAATCTTACACAAGATGAAAAATAGGCAAGGTCTTTCATGATAGGAGAAAATGGTCTATGGCTCCATGTTGTGGGGGGCCCTGATAATGTGCACATAAGTTAAGTCCATTACGATAATTTATAATATGCTGCGACGTCACAGTAATATCTGGTTTCCGTTAAAAACAACTCTAAAGTCAACATTGAAAGGACGCAGAGAAAACGAAAGCATAACCTAGTTACATATATCGAAGTTATTGCCTTCACATAGCACAATGCATTGTAACTTCAGTTAGTGGGGTATTCTGACGCTTAAGTTGAGCTAATTCTAGCTTTAGTTAATATCAATAATAATACTGATAACAAAATATTCTAACAGAGTAATTCAATCAAGTAAAATGAAGCTGATATAAATAGAAACCTTGTTGAAAAATATATATCTAAATAATGTAAATACCTTAAACATAAACATATAAAATATAGAAATAAATATGACATACAAGATATAGTATATCAGCGTTCATGTTCTAAGGTGGGCCACTGTTTGAAATTATTAAACTGCTAAGAAAGGTGTTCCAGTCCATTTGTTGTGGCCCACTTTTATGGAAGTTTCCTGTCATATACTATGGCATTTAATTGCTAGTTAGAAAGCCAATCTTCTCTATACCCCCAGCTGGTTGGAGATAATTCCTATTCACAAAGGCTAGTCAATCAAATAGAGTTGGGAGGGGGGCGATGTTTTGGCTTCTCCAGACACAAAATAATCTATTGAATGCCCTAGTCTATCTATTATAAAGCTATTGTCTTGCTTTCCTTTATGTTGCATTTTGTATCACATTTGTCATTCTGAAAGTTAAACTTGTATAGAATTACCAGTGCTACTCCATGTTTTGCTGCATATACGCTAAGGGTTTTAATGTTTGCAAAAGTGAATCTGATGTTAAGCAATTAAAAAAAACTTGATGTGTTTAGATAGTATGGTTACTTACTACATTTTAAGTGACTTTAAAGCCTTTGAGAAACAATATCCATTTCTGTTTTCACGCAAAATTTTTCCAATAACTACCTGGTGTTTATTGTCCCCATCCCATATGCCGAAGAATAACTTTGACTTGTTATGAAGTATATCCTTCTGTCCGTATTGCTATAGGTGCTTTGCTAATATCCTCCTGTCTATATTGCTAAAGGTGTTTTGCTAATAGATGTTTATTATGCTTTTTAGCAATACTAACAACTATGGTAGTTCTGGAGTGATCTACTCAACTGGTTGGCCGTACAGTTACAAAGCATCCTCAAGTTCTTGCAACTACAAGATTATGAAATCAAACAGTTATCAGGGTATCTATGTTGTATTCATGGATATCAACCTGTATAGTTCCTATTGGTATTCTTATGACTGCGTGCAACTTCGTGGTAAGTAAATTGAACTTATTCACAATGAAGTACCCTTTCACAACTGTGTGCAAATAGCTTCTTCAATAACAAGAGACATTGTTATGGACATATATGACTACTTTTAAACAATTCGTTGATAGTTACAGTACCCAGAAGAAGTTTTATGGCACCTTACAGGTATGTGCTGGTGTGGAACATGTGGGAGGGGAAGCGTCAGCCATGCTGCAAAAGAAATGGCCACATTATTTTCTGTGACCTTTATTGTTTTTCATTTTGAGTAATAGTAGTTGGTCAAGTGGTCAATGCGCCTTGACGCTCAATGGAAAGTGCTTCGGCAAATCGCTGACACCTCACAAAAGTAAATAGTATGTTAGAAAACGTCATGATTTAAAACAGCTTTAGAGAAAACAGTTTTGTGACATGTAGAGGAAAGGTTAAGAAAGGTGAATGTAAAGCATTGTATTACTTTACCAATCAAGCAACTGAGCTTGGCTTACTGTGTATAAAGGAACAATTTTAAGTTATCATATTTATCTATCTATCTATGTCCCATAGTCTGTATGACCGTTGGGGCACCACGAGAAGACTTGGCAACCAACTTCCTCCATCCCTCTCTATCTTCTGCCTCTCTTAGTGTGTTCCTGAGCTGTAATCCTGTCCATTCTGTGATGTTGTCTCCCCAGTTCTTTCTTGGTCTGCCTCTCCTTCTTCCTCCTTGTAATGTGCCTTGCAGGATTGTCTTGGCAAGGCCCGATGATCTTGTGACATGCCCATACCATTTCATCTGGCGTCTTTTTACCACAGTAAGCAGATCTTCATGGGGTCCGATGGCTTTCCTAATTCTGTTTTTCACTTCTTGATTGGTGATATGGTCCTTATAAGATATGTTGAGGACCTTGCGATAGCATCTCATTTCCATGCCCTGTATTTTTCTCTCAATCTCTGCAGTCAAGGTCCATGATTCACAAGCGTACAAAAATATGGAGATAACCAATGAATACATCAGTCTGATCTTGGAGCTGAGCAAAATATTTTTATCTTTCCAAATGGGTGCCAGATTGGTCATTGCTGCTGCTGTTTGTGCAATTCTGGAGAGAACTTCTGGTTTTGACCCTTGATCTGATACAATTGCTTCTAAGTACTTGAAGCTTGTAACCGTTTCTAACTTTTCACCACTGTTTCATCATATTTATATTGGCCATTAATTGTAGGCATGATGAAGATTTTTGTAGTTCAAATTTCTATACATTGTCACAGATACACATATCTCTAGATGCTTAAATTTATAGGCAAGAAGTCATGGTTTGGTATGACTGTCCTGTAATTAGTTACCACTGCCTTTGAATCGGTGGGCAATTCGCTATAATAGCATAATTATGCCATATGTCATAGATATATAATGTGACTAAGCCAACGGTTTATTTCAATTTTGTTGTATTCATATCGGTAGGAATTGTCTACTCTTATGGACTCTCGCAAGAACGGCATTCTATTTCTTGGCAGATTAATCACGTTAATCCTTTCGCTGATTTCATCAGGCTACTCCTTTGTGTCATTATTTAAACATTAGATGTATTTTTCCCCTTCTTTGTAACAGATTATCATATTCAAAGCCATCTTTTCTCTCCGTCATGGATATGTATAAAATGAATTAGCTTCTGTGCATTTCAAACTGCTTAACTATAAAATATTTAGATTATGCTCTTCACCTAGATGCAGTTGTTTTTTGCTGGTGTTATTTGATCTGGTTTATTCACTAGGTCTAAAATTTTTAGATATTTTGGCTAGCTCTCCCAAAATGAGTTGAATAAGTTATCTAAGAAGAAGCATAAGGCTGTGGATTGTTGATGTATGGAATCAACGGACAGAAAAGAGAAAAATTATTGCAAATTACTTTTAAGCATTGCAAGGTGCAGTTATCAGCTATTAAGTGGTGTACGTACCACAAGGGCTCATTTCGTAAGTGACCAATCAGCCGCGTTGTTTATATACAATTACTAGCCAATCATGTGCCTCCATTTTGACCTTGCTTCTTTATTTCGTCATTTTGAAAAAGTTGCTTTGGAATACTTCTTGTCTCACAACTTTTGTGTTGGAAAAAAATTGCGTTCATTACAGCTACGATTGTTTCGCCTCAACTTTGTAACTGCATTTCTGATGGATATCTCCCAGCACTTAGCTATGACACGAATGGCTTCAAAGATATTCACAGTAACTTTCCAGATAGGCTTCGTTGAGGCTACATATAACGAGTGATCCGAAATCTAATGTTGTAGTATTTTCATAGCAACAGTTTGTCCAGTTGTGCGCTCAAAAGCTCTCAGCGACATGCTTCAAGAGCAATTGGGTAATTTTAATTCTACATCGCACAAGAAAGACTTTATTATCGCTTGAGTATAGAAGTAAGACTCATTACAAGCACTTGTAGTCTAATAGACGAAACGCGAGTGATGCGTCACGGCGAATATTTTTGAAACGATTCGTGTCACCGCTTGGGCCTCGGAGTTATCCAGTTTCAAAGTTGAGGCGAAGAACTCGTAGCTGTAAATGAACGTAAATTTTTTCCGACCCAAAAGTTGTGAGATATGAATTATTCCAAAGCAACCCCGTTTCAAAATGGCGATATGAAGAAGCAAGGTCAAAATGGAGGCACCTGATTGGCTGCTAATTTTATGCAAACAAATTCGCTGATTATTCAATTACAAAATGTGCTCTTGCTTCTACAAAAACTTGATAATGCTGCATAAGGCATCGCTTGCCTAAATGTATATTTTTGGTTTTGCTGCATTTACTTCAACAAATAGACTGCAGTTTTTCGACCATCATGTAGTCCATAATGAAAATTTTACTTTAATTTGACTATCTCTGCATTATTATAATATCATTAGAACCTTTAGAGAGCCATCACAATGAGATTTGTTTATACCTTGATACCTATATCTCCCTTTTAGGCTCAAATTACTCTTCCTATTACTACGGCACAGCAATATCATCTTCATTGTGCGGCACAGTCAACCCTAAATCATATAACACATACAGCAAGTACCTGACCATTAAATTTAATCGACGAAACAGGCCGAGTTATGGTTCTTACCGAGGATTTGTAGCTGGCTACGTTATGTTTGGTATGTACTTCAATATTCACCATCATTCCAACCGTTTTGAGGTTTTTAACGGTTGTTACCTAGTATTTCTTGTATTTAGCCATTTTTAGCTAGTATTTAATCATTGTTAGATAGTACTTAACCATTGTTAGCTTATATTTCTTGTGTTTAGCAATTGTTAACTAGTGCTTAACCATTGTTAGCTAGTATTTCTTTTATTGTTTTCTTGGAAATTGCCTGTATTTCCAGCCGAAGTGGATACAATATTTTTTTAAGTTCATTGTTGAAACGTCATTGAAGCTGCTCGATCTTTTGTGGTATTATTTATGGAGTGATTTCTTTGGTGTGCTTTGCTTGTTGTTAGCATCACACCCATTCGATTTCATTTTCGTTGTGACAGCCAGTCTATTTAGTATTGAAATTGCCTCATGCCTGCTGTAAGTGTGAGATACCAAATACAGTATTTTCCGGCTTTACCGTGCTTCAAGGACCTGCTGATGTAGTACACGTTTTTTATAGGAAACTAGGATCGGTACCTGGTACTAAAAGTTTCCTAATTTGACGTAAAAATTTTAGCATTCTAGTATTACAAGTTTCTTAATTAGTTACGTATTTTCAAGACCGAAAGTCGCCATATTGTTTGAAAGTCAAACACTTTTGGGTGGTTATGAACGTTCATCGTCATGAAAAATGTCCAAGGAGACCACAATAACAAGTTATAATCTTTTCCAAATAAAGATTTCTAATACTCCAGCTATAACATACTCAGTTTTTACGTACTTTCAGTTATAACGTACTCAATTTATCGTCCCTCAGGACAACTTCCTTTTGGGTTCTTTTGGCTTTTTTTCTATGGGGGTCTGTCATATACATCTGTGCTACCTTCGGAGTTGCTTGTAGTGCCAAACAAAGGAGTTACTGATCATGGGAGTACGCCCCTGTCCTCTAGCTTTACATAGATAACTTTTGTAATCGCACATTTGCATTAGTTCGTATGTGTGCCATCTCAGTAGTGACAGTGTGTTAACAAGAATGAATTGGGTTAGAAAAGCCACTTATCGAAGAAGAAGAATCCACTGAAATTGCCTGGTCAAAAGCATCCAACGAACTTTTGTAAACGTTGACGTTTTTAATGACAATATTTCAAATTAAAGTGCGCAATTTCAGATGTGTTTTAGTTTCCTAAATATTCCCTATTTGTACAGAAGAAACGTATCCGAGCCTTTGCCTCACATGTTTCAGCCTTAAAAATGGAAGAAGTTCCTTAAAGCATAGCTAGTAGTATAATGTAAAGACTCAATTAAGCCCCCTCTTTCGAATTAGCCTCCTTCCTCCGGTCGAATAAGCCCCCCCCACCCATAAGATGGTTTCTAACATATAAGCCCCCACCCTCGAATCGGCCCCCATGGGACTTGCGTGCGTTCAGTATAATGCAGGTCAAAAACAAACGACAATCAAAACATTCAGCTATTTTTCTATTTATTTGGGCTAATATTTGAGCCGAACAACTGTTTTCACAACTTTTCCCCCATTGATACCATCTCTATCTACATTCAACTCAAAGTTTTTAAGAGTATTTTTCTTTTCTATCAATTTCTTGTAAAGAATATTTGATATTTTTTGTTATTCGTATGTGGTTTTGAGACTCCTTCCCGTTTTAATCATTGAGACTGTGCTTTGTATGAGTCAAATTTTTTGGAGGCAGCAATTTGAGAGTGCAAAAAATGATATTAGATATTGTGCTTAGTAGACCCCAGGACCTGTAGATGCAATAAGACCCCCTTTAAAAACCCCACCCTCAAAATTTTTTCTTGTAAATAAGTACCCTGGTACTCAATCGAGTCTTTACGGTAGTATAGTAAAGGGCCATTCACATATTACATCATAAAAAAGGTGTGGGGAGCCTTTTTAAGTTTTGTGACAAAGTGTGACAAAGGACGTTGGGATTGCTCTTGGAGTGGGATACTACGTTTTTAAATAATTTGATATGTAGAAAATTTGGGGACACTCTAATTTTTGTGCCATTTTGGCCTTTTTCATTAAAAAAATACATAGTAAACACGTTATTACGAAGACAGAAACATTTCATATTTAAGTTCTTGCTTTGGCGTCACACTTTGGGATGGATGAGTAGTTTTGAATTTGTAACAAAGTGTGACAGGGGTTGGGTAGGTGTCTAAAAATGCCAAAGTTAGTGAGACATAATATGTGAATAGTCCCTAATCTCGTCAGTGTCTGTTTAATTCGGTAGTAACTTGCGCCCAGATATAACGTACCAAATCAGCCAATTCATTGAAGTACGTTATAACTGGATTATGCTGTATACCTTTTGCGTATTATTTATACTGTTAGTATATCCTTCTGCTTATTAGGTACAACAAAAACAACGACAAAGCCATGGC